>BMAW01087190.1:0-17110 GCA_019974015.1 Nephila pilipes
ATAGCAATAACAATAATATTGTAAAAAATATACAGGGCATCCTAAATGTTCCCGTTATTAGATTTGTCAATTAACTTTATAAAGGCAAAAATATTTAAAAACGCTATTTATAAACTATTGTTGAAAAGCACCTCTAACTGAGAATTTGAACTTTCATTGATAACAAATATAACAAACTTGTAAGCAATTACTTGTAAATTGATGGTGAAAATTTTTTTTTTCATAATGTAGAAAAGTATTGAGCATATATTTATTGCAAATGTTCAAAATGTCAGCCCTTTTCTCGAATACAAAGCTGAAGTTATATTTTATAATAGCTGTATTTTCAAATTCCTGATGGTAACTTCTTATATCCTTTGATTGAAGATAGTGCTTAGATCATAAATAGTTTGTGGATTATTTTAATACGCATTGTTCTTTGAATATCCGTCAGTGAAAAAAATCAGGAAAATCTCAGGCAAGGTAATCACCAAATCTTTCAAATGAGTCACTTGCAAAAAAAATTCTTTAAATCATGACAATGGTTCTTTTAATCGGATAGCATATTGCGGTCTTCCTTGAATCAAGAGTCTCGTCACCTTGACCTGAGCATCCTTAGATTCTATCTGTGGATGTATTCAAAGAACACACAATCCGTACAAAAATTATCTTTAAAAAATGGATTATACAGTGATCGATAGGCTATCGATAAGGCCGAAGATTATGTGTAAGAAAACTCGCACTATATGATTTCCATTACTGCGCCGTCTAGCGGTTCACTGTTTGGACTCCACCGGTGTATTGTACGGAGAAAATTGCTTGTGTAGATGTTTCTTATCACCCCTTAAATGTTTGCTAATGAGTTTCGAAACACTCTGTATGTAATACGGGTAATGAAACTGTGGGCAGGCTTCAAGATTTTTCAATCTATAGTCTTTTCTTGATTACTGTGTATCGCCATGCCTCCTAAAGACCATGGAAAATTCACGCTTTAAGCCTTCCATTGCAGCTCCGTCTAACGGTTCATCACTTGCTCACCGCCTCATTAATTTTGTGTAGAGAAAATTGCTTGTTTAGATTTTTTCTATCAAAAATAAATAGTTTGCCCATGAGATTCGAACATCCTATATTTTGCTCTGGTAGAAACCTTAAATTATTGTGTACGAAACAATGTAATTGAGATATTAGTTTATAGTAAGAGTATATTTTTCATAACAAAATAGAATTTTCAAACAGAAAAATATAACAGCTACTTACGCCTACAGCATTCAAATTCTCCTTCAATATTTATCTGTTTAGTTATCATGATAATTTATAAAAATGTGGTTTCATTACCAATTATCTCATACAATGAAATGAATTGTGTAGAAATGTGTCTAACATTGAAACTAATTTAATTTATGTGTATTTTTAATCTTTCAATTATGATCCTTAGACTGAGAAGACAGTACACATGTAAGTAAAAAAGAAAAAAATCTGCAATATTGGTGAATGCATATGCGTCTTTAAATTATTTTAATAATTTTAAATTAAACATTTTAATGCAATTATGCTTTTATTTTGTTTTTTTTTTTTTAATTTGATATTTGCTGAAACTTATATTTTACTAATTTTTTTCACGATATCTGATTAGTATTATCAAGTAAGCATTTTCTTTTGCAAAAATTTGCTTTTCATTACACTTTTTTTAAAAGAAATATTTGTTTGGATTCGGAAGTTCTTATTTCATTTTACAATTTTTTCTTAATAAGTTAATTTTAAAATTTTATTCACTTAAACACTGCATTTTAATTAAAACATAAATTAATTTTCTCTAGGAAAATTAATATTAAAACATCTTCAAAATCTTTCAGAAATTTAAGTTTTTTTTTTCTTTTGGAAACTTCATCACAAGTTAAAAATATAGCGTCTTCAGAAGTATCATTATTATTCTCTTAAAGAGAGAATATTTAATTGAAAACTTCAAGTTAAACGCATTTTCATTACTTCAGAAAGTAAGCAAGCTTCGTCTTTCGCCTCAACGAGTTTCTAGAATAAATTATGAAAGATTAAAGGAACCTTTTGAATGCATGAAGTATAACTAAGTTCGGTCTGTTAACTTACAAAATAAAATATTTTCATTTAGTTAGAATAATTTTTGCCAATATAAATTATTTTCTTCCACTGTTTATTTAAAAGCATTGAATCAGATGCTTTATTGCTTATCAATCCTTAAAATTAGTTAATATTTCTTAATAAAGCCAAAGGTAGCAAATTATATGATAACAGAGAAATAATATTTAATCAATAAGTGAAAGTTATTCAATTTACAACAGCGACACAAAAGATTTTCATGTTAGGAATAGGAAATGAGGTGATATGAATATCAATAATGGGAATTGTGTAATTCTCCTGTAGCATCGTCCATCGATAGCTTTAATTTTTTCTAAGAAGTTCATGAGTATGACACCCTTTACATCCCAAAAAATCGTTACAAGAGACTTTCTGGCCGACGAGACCACCTTCACCCTCATTGGAGAAGATTTACCTGAACGTAAATGAGACGCCTTCGACAAGGAAAAAGGAGCTGATTTAAGCTATATTTAAAGGATCCTTACTTTTCTAAATTAAAAGCAATTGAAGTCAAATTTTTACAATGGAATATCTATATATTTATGTATCTGTGTATATAAAGAAAAACATATTTACAAACATAATTAAATATGTATGAGCAATTAATAAACAACAGCAATACAATATTAAGTTTGTTTACAATATTAAGTTATGTACTTTCCTTTAGGTACATCTTGCATAAATTCTACTGCATTTACAGCTTCAAAATTTGTAGAATTCTAAAACACATATCATTCTATACACTGAACTTAATGAAAATTTCAAAAAATAAATTTAGTAAAATATGAAAATTTTTAAAATTTATGATTCAAATATGCTACAATTTTTACACAAATATTTTGCTATATCTAAACTTTGGGAGTAATTTATTACAAAAAAAAATAAGTTCACCCTGTAGAAAATAGATTCCTTTCATAATTTGCAAATTATGAGCTTCATAGATAAACTAGAGTAAGAGAAAAGTGTACCAGAATCCTAAAAAAACACATTTTGAGAAAAACTCAAATAAAGATATTTTTCACTATAATTTACAATATAATATTTTTTAATGCAATCATGCTATGTGTTATATTTAATTGGGTACTTCAACAACATTTTATCAATTAATTGCTTAGAAATTTTAAATTCTAGTTTATTTAGAAGTAATTTAAATAACTATGTTTACTTCATATTTATGTCATCGACATTCACATAATCTGCTATACAAAATACAAAGGTTTTCTATTAATATTTTAACTTATATTTATTCCACAAAAAATATTTATATCTTATAATGCATACAATATAAATATATGTGAAGAAAAGTGTTCCTGAGTCTTATTATTCCTCCATAAATTCTCCTTTCGAGGAAACACGAATAATTATATTGTCTGCAATTTTTAAAATAACCCAGCACTATAATCTAATCTAATAGATTGCTCCCTATTGTTTTGCTTTTGAATTTTTTTTAATTCTAGCTTCTTTAGAAGCTTTCAGAATTATTATTTGGGCTTCGCAAACTCTTTTATTATCAATATTTCTTAATGCATTTCTCATATAATAGCCCGGCTTTATTCCTTTTTCTGCTAATACCTTCAACTTATTTTGAGCACCATCATTGAAGGATATTACCGCATTCATTAAACCTATTTTAATTGTTGTTATGCTCATAAAGGTTGTTTTAGATAAACGTTCCCATATGCAATGGTTGATACTTTCATTATGGTTTTGAGTTTTACCATGAATACACCTCTCTAACAATTTTTATCGATTAAATATTTAAATATGGGCTTTATAGGCACAGATTCAGGAAGTGAATGTTTATGTAAATAAGTCTTTCCCAACAATAAAGTTTTATTATACCCACACATAAATCCGAGCTGGACGGTCATAATTCTGACTGCGGGTTAGCATTTGTAGATAGTTCATGAAAATAAACTGACCATATAGCTTTTACCATATCAGCTATGGGATATTTTATGTTTCGTTGAATAGCCAAGCCATACCATCTCTGCAAAAGAAGAATTTCATTATCTATAAGCCATCCGCGGCCAGTGATGCTTTTGCCTCCAGAAAGCTTGCGAGATTTCATAGTATTTCTCACAGTTCGCAATCTATCGCCCATTCGCTTCTGCACGTGTTCAATGCATTCCAATTTCTTACCTCTACATCACCTCCGTAAATTTTTGCTTTCGGTATTGTGTTCAAGGCTTTGGAATCACCATCTCCAAGGTAATTCACATACCTAACATTACACAATCTTTCAGAACGTTGAAATATTTTTATAATACCATCCGATTCCATTCCCCCACTGAAACCTTCAAAATGTTTCTCACACGTGTGGTCTTTATTACTTCTATTTTTACATTTGAAGCAGTATTTGCTAAGGCATTCGAAACCTAAGACTTTTCCAGTCTCTAAACATGTAGCAGATACGACTCCGTTCAAGGATGTGTGGCCGCTCTTCTGCCAACTACCATCAAAAGCTGCTGTGATATCCCTGTAGCTGTTATTATTCTTATCAGTTTCTTCTACAGCATTTCTCATTGAATCGTTTCTAACTCTTATCAGGCTACGTAAGAGTACATCATTATAACGTTCAAATTTTGCAGGAGGTGGTGGTAAATTCATAATTGCACAAGATGTCTTCGAAGCACTGTTAACTTTTCCTAAACAGCGCATACCATAAGCCAATCTAATATTTCTATTTGTCATATCAGATGGCATTGCACTAGTTGCTTGCCCGCAGTAAATGCACTGTAAAACTAAATTTACACATAATCCTCTGCGATTACCAGAATCTTCACTAAAGATAAGTGAATCTAATTTATTGCAGAATTTGCATTCAGCTATATTCTTTAATTATTGAGAAATAATATTCATCTGAATAATAATATTCACGATACTGCGATCATCGAAATCAGTATCGCTTACAGTTTATGCAGAACTTTCAATTTTCTTTCTGGAAATAGAGGCATTACTAGTATTGGCATCCAATACTTCTTCAACTTTTTGCTTTGGTATGAAATAGCATCTACATTTACCAAATGATTTTGTGCGAGGCATAGTTTAAACAAATGACAAAATTAAGAATTAAAAAAATACACAAGTAAATATACCGGTTGTGAGAATAAATTTTCAAAATCAAAACGAGATTCGCTAGCGAAACAGTGTACAGTAAAATGTGAACACAACTGTTTTAATGCAGTGAAACCCATAGTTAACAGAAAATGATAACATGAAACTTAAAACTTTAAAATTAATTTCAAAAATAGAAAAATGAACGCGTTTTGAAATTGTATCACAAAATTGTGCCACACCCTCTTTTAAAAAAGGGGACGTGTACGTTTGTTTACAATTTTAAAATTCAATTTTTTGAAGGCTCTATTTATGCAATTTTTATAAATGATACATCTTTGGATTCAAAAAAGCTCCGTCTATTTTTAAAATCAAAATAAAAAAAAATGGAAATTCGAAGCATTTTGGTGTCTCAGTAGCTGAAACAAGTCATTGTTTTAATGCTTACTTGATTTCCTGTGATATCTCCATATTTTATTGAAGGCGATAACTCGATACGACAACGACCAAATTTTAAAATTGTAGCAAAAAGTTGTTAAATCAAAGTTTACTTATGAATCTGTATCAAATTTGCTTTAGCACCTTTCAACAGATGTCAGCACAAAATAGTTACATTAGTTTAAGTTAACTTCACGATCTATTGATGAATTCATGTACTTTTAGGAGCAGCCTCATATATTTAATTCATAAATAGTTGTGATTAAATTAGGAAGCTTATGAATGTAGAGTACTCATATTTTATGAGAAGATTCAACTCTCTAATAATCATAACAGAAGAAAAGATCATTATATTTTTAACTCATTTCCTTAAAGTGATTCAGAAAATCATTTTCAGAGTCGTTTACGTCAACTGGATCAATTATGAATGCTGAAGATGTCCCTGCTTAAACCACAAAATTTGTTCTAGAAATTATGCTAAATAGGAAACTCGTTATGAGGTTATTTAGATTCTAAATAGGTATTAGCCTTTCAGTTCAACAATACTTTATGACCGTCAGGTAATGTTATTTTAAGCAGATTTAAATTCACTTTTATATATTAGATGTCATTTTTAAATTGAATAATTTACAATAATCAATGCAATTTATTTAAATCAGGTTTAAAGTAAAAAAAAATCATTCACTGGCTGAATGTATAGATTTCATAACTAAAAACATTTTGCAGTTGAGCATTTCGTTTTAATTATTTACCATTACTTTCATTCTATTCATTGTAAGTAACATTTCGATGATAGAAAACGCTCCTATTTCTATTTTGATTACATATGGGTTTGAAACACCATTGTGTGTTCTATTTGCTGAGATCAAAGAAAAGGATATTAAACAGTGCAAGGTACATTTATAGTTTATAGGGAGTTTCAGGAGATTATTCAGAAATGCGATTATGAACAGATTGTAAATTTGTACATAGATTTTAACTATTCTCGCAATAATCAGTAACATATATTGGCTATTCCATATTTATAGAAACTCATGAAGGAATAGTGGGGTACTGCATATTTTGAAAGGAAGAATTGAAATATATGAAGCTGACTTCGAAAAATGTTATATCATCAGTACTTTGGAGTTTGCCTGTATTTTACTGTATTTCGTGCATGATAAAAACTAATAGTTGTCTGATTATATCAAACTATGGACAAACTTTCACAGTCTGGGATGTTTAAATCGAACATAAAATGTGAAAAAAAGATATTGACTCTTATTTTTGCAAAATACGAAGAGTATTCGAATGAATAAGAATGTTATTTTTTGAAAGAGCAAGTGAAAATAGATTGCAAATAATGAATGACACGAATAATTTTTGGAATTCATGTACTACTTTTAAAGTTTATTAAAACTTACAAGTGGAAATGTGATTATAATTAAACTCTGATTTTACTTGTGATTTAATTATCATTAAATTACTAAGTTTAACTAAGAATTTATAATGATAAAATATATATGAAAGAACGTAATAGCAGATTTATAATAAGTGATTGAATGTAGAAAATAATCAAGCATAAGTAATTGAAAAATAATTATACATATTGTTATCAGATGACATTACTTCATACTCGCCCCCTCTTCATGTATATTGTCTGCAAAATATTGCAAAAAATGAAATATGGAATCCCTCTCAAAGTTGATATATTCAATATAAGATGATTTTTATTTATTTTAAAAATCCATAGTAATTTAAATGCATAAGCTTGGTATTATTTGGAGTAGTTGTAAGAAATTTAATTTCTCATTTTTTTCACAAACATTTTGAAGAATTTTTTTTTTTACTTTCAGTCTAAAAAATTAGCAAAAGCAACTCTTAAAACTTCTTTCACTTGGATGTATTTAACACTGAGGTATTCTTTATAAAATGTCCAACACGGTATATTTAATTATGACGTTGTACTGCTTGAATTCTTTTCTCATTATAACTGTAAAAGTAATAAAATAATTGAAGTATGGTAAAATAGAAAACACTCAATTAATAATTTAATATCGAAGTCAGTCTTTAGGATGAAGGTTTTCGGAATAATTTTGTATAATTTCTGAATATGTGTTTAAATTTCTCATAAATTCTAAAACATTAGTAATAAATATTAAGTTTTATCTTCCATTCTTACTTAAATACTATTATCTATGGATTAATTTTCGTATATACCGAAATATAATATTACTTCGGTACACTTTTCAATCCACCGTATTTTTCCATTTTGATAATGTTTTATTTAATCCGATTTATACATTTAATTACTAATTAATTTAACTGCGTAGAATTAACATTTAGTATGTTTGATTTCTAAATATGCTCTTGAAGAAATACAGGAGTATTTCTTCAGGTATTCTGTTATATGTAGAAAATGTTATTAATCGATTTATGTAGTTTAAGTGTTTACAAAAAAACAGAGTATTTTTGCTATGATTATTCTAAAAACTATGTTGATATTGTTCTTGGATTTGATTGAATTAGGGCTATGTTATTAATTTTGTTTTGAAAGTTATAATTTTATTGAATTACCAGTACAGGTGCCTGGAATTCATGATGCTCTTCCCTACCTAACGAATGTAAGCTATTAAGGTCCCCTGATATAATCCCCAAGAGTAGGTTGTCCGACTACTTCCCCAAACACTGGATATCTATTTTAATTACATTTTACGACATGTATGAAGTACAGTGGGATTATTCTTTCACTCTCAGTCACCACATGGATTTCATCCTAATAAGATTTAAAGTTTTTAATGCAATCTAAAACGTTTTACGATTGTCAAAAATCATGAAAGCTTGCTTACATCATTTTCTGTTGCTGCTACAACTTGGTAAAAGTCATGAGTAAAAAAAATATTTTGAATATATCTCTAGAACCCTGAGACGTTGGCTGTAGTACTGCAGTTGTGTTTTAAGAAGATGCACACCTTACGTCTGGGATTAGGTCATCAAGATCCTAGGATTGCACCGAAATATTATCAAGCAGGAGAATAACTTTAATAGCTTAGCTTTTTTCGAACAATAATGCCGAACTAAGAGTATGAAGCATTTCAAAAACTAAATAAAGGTTGCTTCTTCGAAATTGGATGCTGTTTTAGATTCTTTGAACATATAATACCTTTCAGGCATTTTTCGTACTGCTTTTTTCTTTAATTATTCCATCCAATTCCAACAAATTTTTCTGCTGATTTAACATTCACAGTTGCTTCCTCGCCACTGTTTCTACAATTATTCAGGATAGTCTCCAAGTAAGCTAATGAATCTATTTTTGGCTTACTGTAAATGCTGCAAAGTTTGCTGTAATTTTTTCCCTTCAAATAGTTTTAAAGTCTCAAAAATACTGCTTACTTTTTAGCATCTGGTTGTCAATTTAGGTTGCCAATATTACCAGATCTCCTGAATAATATCTTTTCGATGTCTTTTTATTATGGCTTTAAATTCTGTCGATTTGATTTCACCAATTCTTTCATTCTTAATTCTATCCTTTGAAATCACGGAAATTGTCGAATGTGCCAACTTCAAGTAGTATACTACTTCTTTAACCATTTTACTAACTTTGTAATTTCGTATGTTTTTTATTTCCATTTCAAGAAAGCTACCTTTCTTTTATTTCTTAACAATACCTCCAGATACTGCCATATTTTCCTCCTTTTCCTTGTATTTACATTGTTGGGGTCACAAATATGTAAAACTTAAGAAGGTTACGCAGTGACTGCTTTTTGGAATGAAAGTGACTGATATAGTAAATATCAAACCTATAGCACACTCAACACCCATGTTATCACTCGACATTGATCGACACTGAAGTTGAAAAAAGGAATTCCTCCAGTTGCATACCGAAACTTCCATTGGCTTCAGTGCAAGTGGTTGTTCAGTAGATGGGTCGTTAAGCGTGAAAGGTAATTGTATAAATAAAACTCAGATGGAATTCATTCCCACTCATTTTAAAAGGTAATTTTTGTGGTTTAACAATTATATTAATAATTATCTTCTCAAAAGTCTGAGTTAATTATTAATTAATCATTATTTTGAGTAACAATTAAAGTTTTCAAAAATTAACAGCTTTAATTATACATTTATTGAAGTTAAAATTAACATTATAATTTGGAAAAATTAGACTAGATGTATATTTCTTTAACTTTAATAAAGAACTACAGATATTATATCTCTGAAGTAAGGAAAATAAGTGATTCATTATACTGCATTTAAAACTGAATTTGAAAACACGTCTACTTTCTTAGTAGTAGAGTTCACATTCCTCAGCTTTGTATCATTAGTTCCACCTATTTTTATATTATGGGAGTAGTTTACAAATGATTTCTCTTTGTACAAGTTACTAACGATTAATCTGGGTGGAGAAAAGGGCACTGACATGCATTTGAAAATTTAATACAAATTCAACTGAACCACTTAAGAGGATGCGACTTGGATAGAAAGGCTTCTCGCGCTACCATATTTCAGTATGTGCCTATTTTGCCTGAAATTTCAGGTAATCATTTCATTTTCACAGCGAGAAAACTAATGTTTTCAAATGAAATGAGAGTTTTAGATTAAAGTCAAACAGCGTCATTTATAAGTGAAATTTGGAATAAATTTTTAATTGCACAAACAAAATGTTTCAGCATGGAAAGCATTGTATTTCAAACCGTATGGTCCTAAGTCAATTAGTTGATTATATATTACTCTATCATTAAATTTTAATTCTTAATTATTGTTTTAACCCGTTCGCTTCCAGCGTATCACAGGCGATACGCTCGTGTTGGCTCTCCTGTGCCCAGCGTATCACGGGCGTTACGCTCCGTGAGTGTCTTCTACGACCCAAAGTATCAATAGAGATAAGCTTGTAGAGAATGTTTTATTTTATTTTCTTAACATTACTATATGGCGTTACAATACTGCGATATCTATAGAGATAGGTTATTTGGAGTGTTGACCTTGTGATATGGGCTTGGATTTCACTTCTGGCTACCAGGAGGGGGGTAATTGGGAAATGCATGTGTTGCGCACAGCTCTTTAAATGTAATGACATGATTTAAAGGGTGCCTTGCTTTCGATATGCTGTTTTCTTTCTTTCTTCCTTCTTAGAAGTTCGAAGGAGAATTTATGACACTTTATGGGGGTTAGGGCTTTTGGTAGCAGATGTTCTCAGCTGTTCGTTTCATTCGGTCAGTTTTTATTTGTAGCAACGGTAATGACGAAAAGAAAGTGTTTATCTGATACTGAGATTAGCGAAATAATGAATGAAACTGACAGTAATGTTAGCGAAAATAATTCAAATCTGTACATGGATATTAAAATAAAAAAGGGGGGGGGTGCGGACTAAGATATGCCCTTTGTTTAAAATCTTGCGTGAAGCGTTAAAATATATGTGTAAGACATATGACGTTGTAAAATGCATTGAATTTTTTTTTATAAATGTACCATAGAGCAAAATAAGATTTATCTTTTATATCTATACGTTCCATATAATGGTACATCATTACACCTTGCAATTTATGTAACATATGTAAATATATTTTGTATTTTCTTAAAAGTATGAGTTTTTATGTAATTTTATGTATAAAATATTCAATTTTCGATAAAATATTTTTTTTTTCATTTGTAGATATTAAGTTTATATATATATAATGCATTTTAAATAATATATATAAGTACCAAAATATTTTAATAAATAGCCGATTTTAAAGGAATTTTTTTCACGAATTAGGCTTAATATCTTAAATCGTCTGCGCACAGCGAGACACTCCACGGTAAGAAGCCGTGGGCCCAGAGAAGCACTTCTTTTTTCTCCCTCCGATAGCGAAAGGGTTAAGGAATCAGTCATAGAAAAAGAACGTAGTAAAAAGAAATAACAATATTACTTCATTTCATGATGATCATATTTATATTTTTCATTTTATATTTATATTATTAGTATCTTTACATTTGGTAATCAGGACTCTCTACATATATGCCTGTTATTTACGATCGGTTATAGATTTCTTTCTTTACAGGAGATTTTTGCAAGCAATTGACAAACACAACTCTATGAAACCATGATTGTAAGGAACACGCTATTGGTTAATTCACCTATTTGGCCCTTCCTGATGTAACATTGCCTCGATTGTTCTATATATAATTTTACACAGAAACCTATACTTGAAGCCAATATTTGCGAAATTCTCTCTCTCCTTTTTCTTCTAAATTTCATATCGCTTTTATCGAAATTTTTACACTAAAATTCAAATATTTGACCACCTGTTTTTCATTCAATTCTTCTTTTGTACTTCAGTTTCTTCGTAATCATCTAATTAAATTGGGAATTTTCTTTTCATATATTTTCCAGTTTTTCGGCTACTAAACTATTATTGATACAGTGATTCTTCCTATTATATATACAGTCATTCTGCTTTACTTATTATTCCTGTCTTCTTAATTCACCTAGTTTTTCACTATATACACTCATGGACAAAAAAATTAGCGCACCAAGAAGGAGTCGTCAAAAGAAAACGAAATTTTACATACGTAATGACTATTTTGATATAAATAAATAATTAGAAAATCAAAGAAAAATGATCATTTATTTCAGAGAAAAAGGTAAAAGAACGAAGGATTTAATACCCTGTTGAACCTCCTGTAGCGCCAATGCACGATGCGATACGATCGGGCATTGAGGCACACAAGTTCTGTATGATGTCTTGAGACATTTCGTTAATAATTTGCTGTAACCTTGTTTCTAGTTCATTCAAACTCGTGGGATACCCAACTCGCCGTCCCAAATGATCAAAGATATGCTCGATTGGAGACAAATCTGGGGATCGGGCAGGCCAAGGAAGGAGAGTAACAGTGCGGAGACAGTCTTGTGACACCCTTTCTGTGTGAGGCCGATCATTATCTTGTTGAAAAATGGGTCCTGGGAGCCGTTGCATGAGTGGCAACAATGTCGTTGCAGGATGTCATGGACATACCGCATTGCTCTCATCGTGCCACGGTTCAATACTAAGGGTTACAATGTATTGTAAGCAGTAGCACCCCATACCTTCACACCAGCTGTGGGAGCTGTGTGCCGTTGTAAAGCAAAGGCAGGATTGAGGCGTTCACCACGGGGTCTCCACACACAAAAGCGAATGTCATTATTGCTGAGATTGAAACTGGATTCATCGCTAGAGACGACCTGGTTCCATTCCGCTGCAGTGCAGTTTGCTCGTGCGTGGCACCACTCCAAACGGAGGCGTCAATGGTTGGGCGTCAAGGGCAGCACACGTAATGAGCGCCACGATCCCAAATGTCCTTCATCCAGGCGCCTTCATATTGTTCGAGAAGACACAGGGACCTCTCTAATGAAGGTGCTACCTTTGCCTGGATGGCGGTCGATGAAGCAGTTGTCTGTGCGCGTGCATTTCTTACGATGGGACGGTCTTCTCTACGACTGGCTTGTCGATGGCGTCCTGAGCCTGGTCTTCGTGTAAATGATATCTCTCGGATCCACGAGTCCCAACACTTCCTCACAATACAATAAGAGCTGCCTAATTGACGAGCTACTCGCCTAGCTGACCACCCAGCTTTCATCATGCCGATGATTCTACACTTCTCAAACTGCAACATCCGCTTATATTGTCTTCGAAAACGGCGTAATGGCATGTCTACCTCAGCACTTCCTTTGTAAACGATTCAGCACACTCAAAGAAGCTTTGGTTACCTATTTTATACTGCACGGAGAACGAAGTTTAACGCCCTCTACCAGCTATACGTAATTCGCAATCCCGCTGCATTTCTAATCCTTTGCATATCTCCCCGACATGTATCTTCATGCCAAGTGTCGTTACGATCCTGCAATTATTTCTTAGTTGTTAATTGTTTTGTCCATGAGTATATTTATTATTAGAGAAACTAGAAATATTTCCTTCTTTTGAATTATTTGCCTCTCTATTATTGATAATATATCTTCTTTTCTTCTCCAACAATGACGTTTTGTTCTATTACAAATTTAGATAACGTCTTATTTGCTACTAGAATTTCAGCTAACTCCTTATCTTTCTTCTTCAATTCAGAATCAAACTTTTTCTTTTGAGACTGAAATAGCATTTCATGACATTTTTACATTTCTCCTTTTCCTCCAATTATAATATTCTTTACGATCAGCGCTACTATCAAACGGTCGCTGAAATTGGCAGCCTTTTTCTCCCTGGTAGCCTTCTAAAATGTCACTCTTTTCTGACGGTGTTTTGATAACTCTCTCGCGTTTAAAAGATATTTTTAAAGAACTATTTGCGTTATATTAATGCAATATTTACACCAATTGTAACTTGTAATTTTAACAGTCCAGTGAATGATAAGTATTATAAATATTAGTTTCTAAAATATTAAATTTTTAAACAATGATTTGCAGTATATTAATGTAGTATTTAGACCAATTATAACTTGCCCTTTTAAACAACTCAGTAAATTATGAATATTACAAATTTTAGTTACTAAAATATGGAATTTTGAAACAATTATTTGTAATATAGTAATGTAATCCTTACATCAATTGTAACTCACACTTTTAAATATTGCAATGAATGTTAAATATTATAACTACAAACACCATATCAGATTATTTTCCCTTACTTAATCTTTTTACTGCTTAATTCATATTTTAGCATTCAGTCATGGAAATGTTTTTGCCTGCATTTCAAACAAATAATAATGCAACTTCTTTTCCTTGATCTTAATTTTCATGTTTTTGGTTATATTTATACGAATTTATATTAGAAAAAGTGTTGTTTTGACTGCATCTGTGGTTTATGATTCCTTTTTTCCTAGAGCATTTTTATAAACTCACACATCCCTATCTTTAAAAGCGCCCTCCTCTTTCAGAGGCGGACAATTTTCAAATGCGTCAGAGACTTCTGGTTCACCCTGTTTAAGAAAGTCTATGTTTTTGCCGAAGTGTGAAGAGTTTTGCAAGCATTAACAATAAATTTTCTCACGAGAAAAATTTATATGCTAGTATTTTAGTTAAACTCTAGTATTACTTAGTATTTTAGTAAATAGTAGTTAGTATTTTAGTTTAATTACAGAAATAAAGATTAAATTTGGAAAATAGAATAGTTACCAATAATATATTTTAATCTTTGTGACATTCGATAAACTTTATTGAAAATAGGAGTATACTTTAAAATTATTCATCTTTACAAATATTTCGATAAGTTCAGGTTATGATGTTTTAATGAATAAAGATACCAACTGCTTCTGAACTCTTGAACGTGTAACGAGTCAAAAATTCGCCTGTAGATTTGTATATAATATGTTCTGTTCAAAATAATACTTAAACAGCTTTTTATAATATTCATCAATTTTAATTAAAATAAGTTTTATTATTAATAACTATCTTATACATTCGATTTATATATTTGTAAAGAATGAACGACATACTACATTATTCGTAACTTCCATAACCTAACAATAGATAAAATGTATTCAGTATATTTTTGTAATGCAGCATCTATTAAATAGAATCTGAAATTAAAATGCTTTTAAACACGCTCATAAAATTTCATCATAATATTTCCCCTTAAATATCATTTGTGTAACTTTTACATGACTTTTACATAATATTTATAACTTAAAAGTCATTTATAACATCGCTTAAAGTTCACTCTGCTAATTGTATTTATAATTTCATAGATATTTACAATAACATCACCCCATGCATGCATATTTATTCAATAATTCATTTACTTCAAAGTTAAAGCAGGGCATTAAGGGTATTAAAACAGATGTTATGATAATGGACTAGTTATACACTGCATGGTTATAGCTAAGTTACCTCTGATTTCCAGTTTCTAGCTGTCATTAAAATGAATTTTGAATGTTTAAATATGTTTTTATTATGTATATTATCGTTAAATCGTATAACTCAGTTATTTTAATAGAATACCTAATTATTTCAGGAAATAAGTAACCAAATCGGTTGAAGGGTATAATAGAATAATAATGTTCCGTTCAGAATATGTTCATAATGTTCCTCCATACCAAGTTATTCGATGAATTAATTGGTTATTCAATAAATTTACTAATCATAGACCATTAAATTTAAAAATAAACAATTTGACACTTAAATAAATCCATTGTCTTATAAAATTAATTGATGATAAATAGTCTTTTGAAAAAATATGTTTCACATTACGGATAGGTTAACGGATACATAATAAAGAAAAACAGACTACATAATATAATTTTATTGCTAGATTACTTAAAGAGTTATAAAAATAATGTAATATAGTGCAGAAATAGTTATACTTAAATTTTTATTACATAATTATGTAATTTATCAGGGTTTTTAGTCCTGACGGCAAAAAAAAAAAAAACTTATGCTCTTGAAAAAATAATGCAAACGTTTTATCCCAAAAAAATGCAAATGATGACGATAATAATAAATTTAAACATCATTTTGAAAACATAAATGAGAAGAAAATTTTTTTGCTTGGTAAAAATATTTCTTGAACTATTTTCAATTAAGAAAATATAAGAGTATATTAATTTACAGTATAAAGAATATCTTCTTAAATTATTAGGTAATTGTCTGTTTCATAAAATAAACAATTAACTCGTAGAATAAATTAGTTTTATAGGCTTTAAATGACTTGGTTAGTTATTTAATTAAATAACGTATTCCTCATTTTAACGCTAACTTATATTACATAATTTCCACACAAATTTAAGAAAAAAAATATATAGTTTGGTGATGATAAACTATAATTGCGGTTACTTATTTGTTTCTAATGAATACGATTACTTAACCGAAATTAAAGGAGTTATGCCTATAACTGTATAATTTTCGTAGAATTCATAATATTCGAGTAAAATGTTATTATTTTTGTTACATTTTACCTAAGAAATCACAGAGCAATTGATTCGTAAAAGGTAATCCTGCTTTTTAAAATTCCTTTTTCATCAAGCCTATTTTCTAAGACTATTTTCTTTGTTTATTACTCTACGTCGTTAAATAAAACTAGCTTATTAAAATAAAATTACATATAAGGTGATTTCAGAATCTTTTAATTATGGAATAAACAGGTGAGACTAATTTAAAATAACATTTTTTTAAAAAAGTTTTTGAAATATTAATATCCATGTTTGACATAATGATATTTGAGGCAATTAACACTAACGTACGATTTTCTTTCGATATTTTATGTTATGATTCAAATTCTTTGTATTTAAGATGTTACATTGACTCTAATCGCATTTTCAAGGAATAGCCTTTCTTTTTCAACCTTTGCAGAATCCAAAAGTGGTAAACTGCTCTATTCGTCTGAAGTGTACTTTAGTAGTTATAGTTTCATAAGTATTCGTATTCTAGCTTCTCAATAGTTCAAGAGTTTCTCAATAATTCAACTTTAATTTCATGAGATGAAAAGAAACGCCGAAAGAAATGTGATCTTGAGCAGTTCTTCAACAGAAAACAATGGATAGTTCTTGAATAGGTCCCAGACCTGAGAGTCACTCCGATCCTTCTGTTCGTAATGTATAATTG
>BMAW01087199.1:8785-32444 GCA_019974015.1 Nephila pilipes
ATGCACTATGATTAATTACTTATGCACTATGATTATGATGCTCATGCACTATGATAAATTCCGATTAAAAAAATTACCAAGTGACTTGAATAAACAAAGGAAAACAGCTGACTCATACACTGTGTTGGTTAAGATGAGTCCTGATTGTCCATTTCTTGAAGGGCATACTGCCTAGAATAACTTTCACCCGATGACGAAATCAGATTTCCTATAACGACGCGAACTGTTCTCCTCATAATAAAAACTGACCCGGAAGCAAAATGCGGAGTTTCTGCTTCTTTTCCCTGTTTTCGTACAATGAAAATACAGATATAACAGCAAAGCCTCATTAGTTATTATCGTTACTTAATGGGACATTTTTTATTACACTTGGAGTGAAAAGTGACATTTTTTGTCTGATTGTTTTCTGCAAGGATTTTAGATTAAAAATTATATATGTCATATGGAAATAGATGTAGGGTTTATAAGTTAATAACAAGGATTTTGTTTGACAGGAAGGGCAATTTCCCTATCAGTTCAGAGCATGGAAATGCTTATCTTATCAGGTTTGGAAAACTTGTGGAACGTATTACAATGACAGTTAAAAATAAGATTATTTAGGCAATGAATTAAATTTAAAGAATATAAACATTCACATACATTTTAAAGCAATGGTTCTCATCCTTTTTAAAGCTGATTCTTCCATATGATGCGCAGATTTTTTTCAATGTCCATTTTTATGAAACATCCTTAATTTAAGTTTTGGGTAAGGAATGGGGGGAGGAGATACTCAATTATAAATTACAAAATGCTTTTATAAATATCTTTAAAACACTTATATTCCAAATTAGACAAGTCTAACTCTGTACTTCTTTTCCGGAGGGTTCTAGCAGTTTATTTGCTAAAATTAAAATGATTAGTGCAGAAACGCATGCTTAAATATAGTTTTTTGTTATTCTTAATTAGATGGTTGAAAAACAACAAAGTATTTTTACACAAAAGAATTAAACAATTAAATACTTATTTTAGTCGTATGGTTGTGCTTGATGATCCAGAGTCAGTTTCTTATGGTTCCGCTCTATATTTTTAGAGATATGAAATCTCCCCTTTGCTCGATTTAAAATCGACTTCTATTTTTTGTAACTATTAGATCCGACACAGCATTGAATCCTAGACTAGACGATATAAGAGAAACGGAAAGTAATTAAAAGATATTTTACCACAGTCCAGGATAAAGATGATTATAATGCTACTTTGAATCTGAAATTATCCCCATTCCCATTCACTGGGGATCACTGTAAGTCCATACCTGACGAGAGCCGGAGGAGTAGAAACAGCGAGGAGTAGATTTCGGCCCTACAAGTGATTCAACAGTGATGATTGTAAAATGAAATTGATTGTAAAAATGTTCCATTTGTTAGTTATTTATGTTATGTTTAATTATTCGAGTATGTTGCAGACCACTCGTAACGTTACATTGTAAATTATATTTTTATTTACTTATTTCTTGTCTATAAATCCTGAAAAGTTATAAGATCTATTAACTTTAAGAATTATTATAGATCAGTGTAAATATTTGTGTATGTTGCTAAGTATATTTTATATAATAATATCATAGTATTTAAAAAGCAGTGCTATGAAACTTCAATATTTTGAGCCAGTTTGCTACAATTTTTTATAGATGGCTGTACAGAAATGACACTGGACAGGAATTCTATTTTTTTTACTTCATAAGTGTGCTAAACTAAGTGTGCCGTAACTTAAGTGTGACTTACCTTCATAAGTGGGCCGTAACTTAAACTGTCTATTTTAATTGACGGTGATATGATTATAATTTTTTTATACTTTGTTTTAAGATATATATTTAAGTTTAAGATATTAAGGTTTTACCATTTTCGAAGAATTGTAGTACATCAGTTTTTCGTTCCAATAATACTGTATGGCAATCATAAATTATACACACAGAATAAAGTGTTGACAATAATAGCTTTTACTCCAGATTATTCTTTAATGAATTATATTAAATTTCAGATGATTTATGAACAGGAGTAAGACATCTCAGAACATATATATATTTAAGGAACATAGTTTGAAGTTAAACACAAATTTCATGTGTATTTTGAACCAAAATTTCATAGTCTTATCAGGCATCCTTCCTAATAGTTCCGAAATACTGTTCATCATGTTATAAGTGATTGTATTGTCATCACTATTATCTCAAATTTTTATAAATTATCTGTTTTAAATTCATATGACTTGGGATGAGGAACCATTACTTGTTAGTGTTGTAATTCAAAATATGATTTTTATTTAATTATGGATTTAGCATAAATATTTCATATTTTGGGCTTTTCCCAATGCGGTCTAAAAATTAGGGAAAAAGTTTAAATAAATATTTGGTGTTGTATATTCAGATTTGATTCCATGCACGAACTCTAACAATAAAATTTCACACAATAAAAATTTCTTTTATATTCGATAGATGACACAAGTACTATAATTATAATTAATTAATTAAATTGTAAAAACGCTTATAAATGTTCACCATAGGATAAGGTTGAGTATATTATCTAGCCCTTTTAATTGACTTGTTAAGCATATTTATTTACAATCCAACCACATTCCTTCATAAATGTCCTAAACTAAATATTTATTTTTCAATAGACTTTGTAAGATGTTTCTGATATTGTAAAAAAGACGAGATATTTGTATGTTTATTCACAGAATTTAACCACTTACTTCATGTACTTCTTAAGCTAATTAATTTTTTTAAAAAAATATGCTTGTGTCGAGATGAATTAAAACTAAAACCGAGGTTCTGGTATTGGCTGGAAGATACAATAATCACATTTGCACGACAAGGGTACGTAACAGATTGTTAAGCAGTATTCAAGTTTTATAGAATGTAAATTTTAGTGATTCTTAAAACTCTGTTTTCATATTTTCTATTAAAATATAATCATTTCTATTAAAATACAATTTTAAAAATTAACATGCTGTGCATATTCTGAAAAATTAGATTGATTATTAATATTATAAGATTTGTCTGTGTCTTGTTCACAATAATCAAAATTTGAATTCCTGCACTTCATTTTACTTTAAAATATATAATTAAAAATTGTATTTTATTAATAAATATTACTTTGAGAAAAAGAAAAAAATTAATGCTAGCAAATCATTATTAAATTTGAAATTGTATATAGAAATTACATATTCGCATTTTTTTTCTCATACATATTGTTCATTCCTTTTTAAAACGTTATAATCAACTTATGATTAATTAAGTTTGTTTACGAAACAAATTTTAAAAAATTTTAATTCAAGGCACAAAATTACACCTGTTTAAATCATAAATCATTATAAAACTGTTACAGCTTAATTCTGTATCTTGATTAAATGAGAAAATAGTTTAATCCAATGTTGCTTTATATTTTAAACATAATCAGCCTGATAAATATAAGGTGTTTATACCTAAAAGATACTATAATTCATGCGAGCTTAATTATACTTCAACTATTCACATATATTTTTCAGAGGGTTTAGAATAACTACAATACTAGAATAAATATTGAGGCCTTTATTTTTAATATGTTAGAAACAACCGATGATCTAATGATACGTAACAATATTTATATATGAAATAATTTGAAATTCAAAAAATAAGCTTAATCGAAACAAAAATCTGAAATAGCCATTAGCTGTTCAAAAATGCATTTGTTTAAAGCAGAAAATAATTTAAACGTTTTTCGTATGTATACAAACAAACACCAAAAGCAAGTTTAAATAGGCTTACTGTAGCTTACCGAACGACATTTTAACAACACAATTAAACGAGAATAAGAATATAGATATTTAAAAATATACTGAGATTATTTCTCACCGAATATAAATAATTGAATAATGTAAGAAATATGATGATATTGAAATATATTAATTCAAAGAAAGTGGGTGTAAACGATGTAAACAACTAGCACATAGAGAGATCCGATGTTTACGCAGACTACACCAGATTGTTTTTGTAGACCACGTTATTTTGAAGTTGCGCCAGTTATCTGTGAATTTAGTCCATTCATCATCCCAAAAATGTTTTTGCAAGGATACATATTCCTAGAAAGGGATACCCTATACTTACTAACATACGGGTCACCAGCAAACAGGTTGATGGTGCCACATCAACAAGGAATGTTTTTGTCAACGTAATGCTACTAGATGAGGTTTTTTCTCTTTACATTTATTTCACACAGGATTTTTATATTTTGATATATATTAATCGAGTCTATTAGAAAAGAGCACTAATTTATATTATATATTGAGCATATTTAAAATTGCATAAGTAATTGCACTAAGCAAGTAATTAAGTATTAAATATTTAAATCAAGTCATAAGTCTTATGATTTGATTTCTCTAACTCTTTCGATACCATATTGAAGTTTTTAACAATTGTCAAACTTTTTGTCTAAATAATCATTTGCTCCCTCTGTCTCTCTCAATTCTCAATTAACAGAAAAACACCATTAAAAATTACATCTGCTTTAAAATTCTTTTGCAATCCACTTTTATTCTTGAAGTAGCACGTATTAATTTCTAAAATAATATATTAGTACAACTTTACAATCTGTACGTTATACGCAACAAAATTAATGGCACAAAACTCTAAGATTAGAAAATCATCTGGGAACAATAATAAAAAATATTGCTCACTCTCAGCTCAACAAAAGTAAAGTTGTCTCGCTTTGAGCAAAAAATTATGAAATAATGCATAGTTTATTATGGAAGGTAGTTTGCAAGTCGAAGATCAGGAACGTAATTGAAGATATTTCTTTGGAACTTTAACAAATGAAATCGGAGAGCATGTACGGTGTCCATCGTAATTGTCCATCATATCTGTACTGAAAGACTTCTTGAAACATTAATTATATTATGTTTCTAGTAGACAATCAAATTTCTTGAAGGGTGGGAACCATCTAGTATTTTCTTGACGATAGACAGAGCCCTTCCTATAGTTAAAATCCCACTATTCTCGTAACAGAGACTTTCCTATCCGAATGCATGTTTCTGGTTTTCTTTTTCCACTGTTTTCAAGAACTATTTGGCCTATGTTAGAAAAGCATATTCCTTTATAACAGTCTTAAACTGAATTTCTTCAAATCAGCCTTCTTGAGCTGATACGACCACATGTTTTTCACACCGATTCTGCCACTGTAGAAAGAATGGGATGGAACACCTTCTTTGAGAAAACTCGCAGCCGATTTGTCACAATACAATTGGACAAAATTCTGATACCTTTAAAAATGCTCATTGGTTCGTTTCCTGTCTTTTCCTGTTCTTATAATTACAAACATTCAAATACAAATTTAATGCAGTAGTGTTACCCGAGTGTTCCTGTCGTTTTGTTAGAAACTAAATTTCCGATGTTGCTTGTTACACTTCATCCCTCAATTATGATTTACCTGACACTAACATTTTCTGCGGGAAAGAAAGAAAGTCGTACATGAGGGTGAGGGTCGTCTCCAATAAACCACGCCTGCCTAACTTCAGTTACCAAAGAACAATAAATTGTAGACAAATAGTTTCTGGGCGTAGTAGTATTTAAGGCATTGACTCAATTGAAATTGAACTCATGTAATTTGTATTAAAATCAGTACCTTTTAAGGTAAAAGAAATTGAATTTCATTTACAGTTATAATAGACGACCACCTTTGCCATCTACTTTTGAAAAGTGAATCTTTAGCATCAACTTTAAATCAAGAAATGAGGTAAGATATAATTCATTTTATGCTCGATGTTGATATGTTTTACGAAATTAAAAGATAAAACATATCAAAAATAAATGTTTCCCCACCCTCCTTTATATTTGATGTAGAATAGTGCACTATTCAAAAGGAACCCTTTTTGAATGCTTTTTGTTATTGTAAATTTCTCTGTGTATGTGTTTTGTGTATAACTGTTTTGAAATGCTCAAAGGCACTCGAATTATTTTTACATTTCGCTTGCTGTGTTATTTGTTTTGTGTCTTTGCACGCTGTTGTGTAAATGTGTTTCGCGGGTGTCTTTGTTTCTATAACTATGTTTTTGAAATTTGCTTCTCCTTTTAAAAAATACATACCAATCGTATAATTTTGAGTGTATTGAAATTATAGCATATTTTTTATGTTCTCTTTCAAGAATTTTTTTTATGATTAGTTGAACGATTTAATCCATGAAAATGAAAATATCCGATTCCTGATTAAGCATGTTTATTCCGAAAAAAAGCCTTTGCTATTCTAACTGATGTGATTCATTATTGCATGTAATATGGTTTAAAAGCAAAATTCTTTTTAATGCCCTATTCATGTATTTTTTTCTTTATATCAAATGGTACCTACGTCGTACAGGAGATGTTTGCATTGAAATGAAGAAAGTAAAGGAGTGTATAGTAAACAATTTTGTATGACACTCTTTTTTGATAAATTTATTTCAGATTCATGCGTGCAAAACTATTGATGATACCCATTATTTTGAGATAAATGTAGTTCAGTAATTTTGAATACTTGAAGAAATATGCAAAGTTAAAAACTAATAATTTTTAAACAATAATAATTAATACCGTATGAAGTCTTCAAAACTGTTATGGATATTAAATGGAACAAAGTATATTTGGTAGGTGACCCTTGCGGAATTTGGTTTTCGAAGTTTTGGAAAATTATCAAATTATATTGGAGAAATCGTTTGATAGTGACTTATTAGATTGTTCGTTAAACCCTTAATATACTCCATTACGGAAATTCAGGGCTGAGAAGTGTTTGGTTTTCACAATAGAAATCAGTATGAATGATTTTCTTGTGCGTTTGGCTTTATACTTCTTAAATCTGCATAATTTTGTGGTGAAAGGAAGGATAATACGATTTGGAGCAAAGTACGAGTAATTTTATTTACCGAAGACAATTACAGAGGTCTGAATATCAGAAGAAATATTCCCTAAACCACAGCACTCATCCATGTGTTGTGTTTGATTTGATCTAATATTCCAGCGCTGACCAGGAAGTCTTCGCGCAAGTCGTCTCGGGAACTCAGTTCGCAAAGCGACTTTATGCTAAAATTAGTATTACTCCAACATCCGAAATTCTAGATTGAGATAGTCAGGTACTTTTGTAAACGTGCTTAAGGGTTTGTGCATGTGCTTTTATTTACTATTACGAGCAACGTAAGCTTAGGTCTGATTCCATTAATAGCTTATAAATAGACTTTACGTAAATGCGTCTTTTTTATTGGTCAGACTTATGTTTATTAAGGTTTTCTACTTGAAATATTTGCAATTGAAACTATTTCGTGAATTCCGAATAATAGGGAAAATAAGAGATATTTTATCATAACTAATCCGAGAGATTATCCTGACATGAAAGCTGAAAAACACCTTTAAACTGTTGGTTTATAAAGAAATCTACAAGTAGGGGGAAAATAATCGCTTTCGCATCATCTCTTTCCCTTGATGTATCTTCACCGTCATGCTTAGGAAAATATTAACTAACTAACTGATGGGTGCTGGCTTATCATATGTTGTATACAGGTTCTATATATGTATTATTTGGTAGGTTTTAGTAGGGTTTGGTCGAAGAGTGTCATATCTGTCAGGGGGAAGAGAGGGAATTTTTGTATTAGTCCTTACTGCGACATTTATCATTGCTACACATTTTGAGCATTTATTTGTTTGAAATTATAAAACCACTCTATACTATTAAATTAATTAAACCATATTGGTATCTCCCTTTTCAACGTTTATATCAAAACACCTTATTACATGCTTTTAGTAATAGTGAACGTATAATGTAAATTTTTTCTAAAGCCTTTAGAATCGAAAGAAACCCAGTGATTTTCGATTGTAAGATTTGTTGCTAATATCAAGTCGAATCTCTCGTTTAAATGATTCTGAAGTGGAATAATGGGGAGCCGAGTACTCCTAGGTCTCTAAATTCTTACAAAAGTAGATTTGAATTTAAAACAATTTTCGTTTTGGTGTTGTTCTTGTCTTTGATCGTCGTTAGGAATTCACCAATCGTTCCCTTGTACTGCTACAGTGACATAGATTACACTGAATTCTAAAGTTTTCTGGAAAACTTCTGACGTTGTAGCCACTGCTGTAACCTTCTCAGCCTCACATTTCAAATGTTCAGTTGTTGAGAAATATAATGGGTGAAACATTCTCTCCCTTTTTCTAGCTCCGAAGCTTCCTCCGCTTCTGTGACTCGAAAAGATTTAAGAAGAAATCGCAGATCAGTTCAAGATCTTTCTACCATCACCGAGGAAGTAAATTCATACTCACGTTCTGGAATGTTTGAAGCCCTCCGTTGCTGTATCTGTGCGTCTGAGCATCGAAAGCGCAGTGATTCTGACAACCGCTCTCAATCGCCAATGAGTAAATCTCAATTAACTACTCCTCAAACAAAGCTTCAATTGGTGGTCCTGGGTCCTAGTAGAGTGGGCAAGACGGCACTAGTGCTACGGAACTTGCGGCGCCATTTTGAAGCTGATTTTGGGCCTACGATTGAAGATGTATACATTTATACGATCAAAATGCCTGGTAAGTGTTACTCTTTGATTTTATTATTCAGCATTCTTATCACTATTCAGGCGTTTAATAGATTCATAGAACGAAATGAATATCAATAATTAGATACGCTGTGTGATTGAATGTGTAGGTACTCAAAGACAATAAATTGGAACTGTAGAGAGTGAGAGGCACTTCTTCGTCTTTAGTTTCGTTAAAAAACAGCTAGAAGACTTCGCAAAGCTAGAAAATTTGATCTAAAGCATTTAAGGAAACGAAAGAAAAATTTTAATATATGATACAGCAAGGAATTTGTCGGCTTTCTAAAAGCTATTAGTCATTCCCTATACATTTTTTAAGCAAAAAGTGTACCAGAATACGTCCAGTTGGGTATTATAAGACATTAAACGCTGTTATGAGTTTTGATTTGTATCCTATTTCTGATATTTACGAATTTGGACAATTATCCTGTGGGAAAACTGTTTTTCAATGCTGAATATCACTCTTGTAAATTGGTATATTCCAAATGAAAATTATATACCTGAGACTCCGATACTAACAATATTTGGCTTATTTGATTTTCCTTATTTAAAATATGAATTTAAAAGTGCTGTTCAATCTTACCTCATTATGACTTATGATTATGACCTCAAGTGTAATGTTTCTAAATACATCTTTGGTGTTCCCGAAACTCATGCTTTAGAACATCTTATTACTAAAGATGGCACGAAACCAGAAAAAAAAAACAGAAGCAATAATAAATTACAAAATATCCCAGAAACTGTAAAGGAATCAAAACAGTGAGTGTATGTGTTTGGAAATGATGAATTTCTGAATCATATTCCAACCACGTTAAGTTCAAAATCAAGCATTTCTCAACAAATTTTTGATTGTGAACTTAATTTTTGAAATGTTCAATAAGAAATGACAATAGAAAAATTCCTTGGTCTCATCAAATGAGTGCAGCTTTTGAAAAATCAAAACAAATATTAGCAAATGTTGCAATGTTAGCTCACCCAACACAAACATATCACTTTTATTTCAGGTAGATGCATCGGATGATGCAATGAGATGAACACTGCACCGAAAAACCGCAAAGAGACTTGAACCTTTAGCCTTCGTTTTGAAAGAACTTAATGCTAAACAAATAAAATATAGTGCTTACA
Organism: Nephila pilipes; assembly: GCA_019974015.1. Taxonomy (NCBI): domain Eukaryota; kingdom Metazoa; phylum Arthropoda; class Arachnida; order Araneae; family Nephilidae; genus Nephila; species Nephila pilipes. Next base: position 18,455 of record BMAW01087199.1, read on the forward strand.
ATAGGGAACTATTAGCTATCTATTCAACGATAGTAAAAATTCAGATTTATGCTAGCAGAAAATAGATTTATAGTACGAGTATTTATTGACCATAAACCTTTTTAACGTGCTTTTAAACAGAAGTCTAAAAATGCTCTCCGAAACAAAATTCACATTTCGATTATATTTAACAATTCACAACAAATATCCAATACATTAAAAATACTGAGAATAAAATCGCTGACACTTCATCGTGCAATAATACGATCAAAATTTTAGGTTCAGTTGATTTTCACGAAATCACATCTGAACAAGCAGATTAACAGATTTACTAAATTCTTAAAGTTTTTTTTGAATTTGAAAAATTTTTAAGCTCTCAAATTCTGATGTGGAAATATAATGTGATTTAGATATTAATACAGCACGTCCCGAAATACGTGAAAAACACAGGAAAAGTTATATTGATTTTGTCCTCACTTTAGCTCACTCGGTAATTAGAACTGCTTCAAAGTTAGTTCAAAGCTGATATGTGTGGCCTAGCGTAAAGGAAGATTGTACAGTACGGTCTAAGGAATATATCCCATGTTAACGTTCTGAGATTCATAGACATGCTTCGGTCTCACTTCATCAATTCAGTGACACATTCGTACGAGTAGATCATGTACACTTGAATGTTATCGGACCTATTCCACTTAAAGGATTTCCTTTTTTCTTGACCGATGTTGATCCCTTTATAAAATGGATTGAAGCTACACTTCTTCCCGAAATTGAAGTTAAAACAATACTGACGCATTTTATTCAAAGTGGGTTACTTGTTTAGAGGATCCATCTAACATTACGATAGATCAAGGACGTACTAAATATTATAATGAAAAAAAAATAGCTAAAATTTACGAAGAAACATAATATACAGGATAATATGAATGAAAACACAAAGCCATTAATCAAAAATGTAAGTTTGTGAAATACAAATTTACCCAAAATATATCACAGCTCAAGAGAAAAGAAAATAACAATCAAAAATAAAAAAGGCAATATTGTACTATAAATACTGTCACAAACATTGTAATGGGAAATTTGTAATTAAATTAGTTTTATGAATCCAACCATCACAATTCAGTAATTACATTATCAATTAAGGTATAGACTGAGAAATTTCAAAATTTCAGAAATGAATAAAATTGAAATTAAAAAAAAAATAAAAGAAAAAAGAAAAATCAAAGAAATACATTGAAACCAAAAAAAGAAACATAACCTTAAAACAAATCTAACTGCATTATATATATAATGAATACCTTAAAAAATAAATTTAAATCCTAAGAAAATATATTTTTTACATTTTACAGTATTGTTGTGCTTATAGCTATCCCATATGGCGTTATAAACAAAACTAACCACCAAACTATTGATGCACTGAATGTATTAAAATAAAAGAATTTACTAACAAATACCATCCTAATTTTTTAAAAATTTAAGACCCTACACCATGGAATGTTTTTAAAATTTATAGATTATGCAGTAGTATACTGAAAACGATGAAAATAAGAATTTATAATTCATAGATGAAACTTTTCTTTATCTCCCACATTTGGACAAAAATAAAAATAAAATAAAAAGTTTTGTTACAAAACCAAATAGTTAAACAATTACTATTTAAGAAAATTACCATAAAAATAGCAAAGATATATTTATTACTCGTACACGCATAAAAGCATACATTTACCTAGAACGCAAAAAATATCAATGTATGCTAAGAAAAGGCAATAATTATATCTATTCATTTAATATTTTTACCCTAAGGCAAACCAGTTAGTTTCTTCATTAGATTTGAAACAAATGGTTTTTTGTGCAGAGGTGTTGTCAGCCCACACCCATCCTCCAAAATATAAATGGATTGGCAATAAATAAGTCTAAAAAACAAATTATTTATCCGTAATGAAGATACAATCAAACGAAACCTTCAATCATTTAAAAATTGGCTCTTGTGTGTTTCAAACTGTTTCATATCTTAATTACTTTGGATCTCTGTTTAAAGAAAAAATGACATCATTTCTAAGATCAAAAATCCTATTTCAATGGCCAACGAAACGTATGTTTGGAGTCTAACGGTATCAATCTTTACTGAGATGCCGGTTTCTCACTCTCTCAAAAAAAATGTTATTTATAAAATTCTAATCACGTCAGTCTTAATATATTGCTCAGAAACTCGGTCTCTAAATAAAAAGGGGGAACACAAAATTGCAGTTTTCGAGAGAAAGGTTCTCAGAAGTATTCTCATTAATGTCAAAGAAAATGGCCTTTGACGAAGGCGTTTTAATTCTGAAATATATAGGATTTTTAATAAGCTTGATATCATTAAATGTATTCAAGTAAAACGAATGAACCGGACTTCTCATATTGTTAGGATGGATGAGAAAAATCAAGTAAAATAGATATATATTGCGAAACCCTATACTAGTGGGAAAAGAGGGAGACCCAAACTACGTTTTCTTGATTCGGTTGAATCAGATTTTAAGGTGATTTGGAAGAGGAACAGGAAATGGATTAAGGCAGGCTATCTTAGAAGAATCTTCAAGAGAAAGACTTGGCTCATCTTGGGCCGTTAAGTCAAATATGAAGATGATTTAATAATTTTAATTAGTCTGAATCCTTTTTATAAAAGATTTTTAAATATTTTAAATGTTATATATATATATAATACTTTCTCAAGCTTTTAAGTTGCATTTTGGACCATTTTTTTTTATGCGTTTAATCTAGAATATGGCCTGCATCTGCACCTCAAGGTCAGAAAATTTAAAAAAAGAAAAAAAAAAAAATAAGAAAAATAATATTGCATTGCACCCAGCCGATCTTTTGGCAGCTAGTACTTAAAATATTAAATTGATATAGATAGAGTTTATCAGTTACGTTTTTAATGCATACCTTGGAACACAAAGTGTCTGTTTGCTATATTTCCTTCTTGTAATTCAAAGCCGCTTATATAAGTTTTAAAGGATATCGTTCCTTATATTAATATCAAATCGTTCGTTATAGATTACTCCCAGAGGTTTAACGAATATATAAACAGTATACTTTTATTATAAATTTATATAGCACAAAAATAAAATTAACAATATAGAATTTCAAATAGAGAAAGTATTGAAAATCAATTTACAGATATTGCAATTATATATCTTTGCAAATATTTATCTGTTTGCATTCATTATTTGAATGGAACAAGGAATAGAATGTTGTGTACTTTTGATCAAAGAGCATGCATTATTATGTTACAAAGTGGAAATATTTGTATCGTAGAAAATATCAAACAATAATCCAAAAGTAAATTAGACACTGTGAATGAAACATGAATCAGCTATCGCAAATTTCTTGAAAGCTGTAATGTATTAATAAAAATTATTTTATATTTTGGTACATCTGTAATCATTTATTAAAAATATAGCTAATAAAGTTTGAAAATCTTATTATTGGTGTGATATAAGGTTTACGATAAACATTGCTGAAAAAAAGATATACATTTTAAAGGTAGTACTAAATTATTCAAATCCCTCGTCATTCCAAACCATCAAAACAGTTTTAAATTCCGTATAATATTCCTGCATATTTGTTAAAAATTTATTTGAATATCGACAAAACCCTCAGGGTAGTCTGAAAGATTTCGTATATAGTTTGTTAATAATTACTAGATAATACAAAAATTATGTTGTGAATGATTTTTAAGGGGCTTGTATAACTTTCTGACTCGAATGCATATGGATACCTTTGAAAAGGAAATAAACTAATTTCCACGTTTTAATTCTTTCTTTCTTCAAAATTCAATTGTCTTATTTTTTATGAATTAAAGTCATACTAGAAGCAACACGATGGTTCTAAATTAAAAGGCAACTGACCATTTAATTTAGAACCTCAGTTCGGTGACGAAGACGACCTCTAGGTTTTAAATTCACAGAATTGAAAAGAAATGTATTATTAATTTGTATACTTATTCCACCGATGATATTGTGAATCAAAACTAGAAATCTTCATAAATACCAACCGTATCGTAACATTTCAAATATTGTTCTCATTTGTAAATATACAGGAATTTCCCAAAAATAACAATTGCTATAAAATTTATGAATTATAAATGTATATTTCAAAAATAGTAACATGAAATGATAACAAGTCAACATTTTTAGATACAATATATTGTTAAGTTTTTACACTTTATCAATTCAAAATTTATATTATTATTATCCTAATTTTATAGAGAATGACAGTTGATGCATCTCGAACTATTCTAATTTTCAATTAATTTTTATTCTAGTAAAAATTTAAATAATTTTAATTACGTACACTATTTTGTTAGTGGATTAACCTTCATGTATATATTTCACTCTGTCTTCATTAAAAAAATAAATTCTATACCTTATTTTTACATTTAAGATAATTTTAAATGTTAGTCGGATTTATATATGTATAATATTCATTTTCAGTTCTGTATTATCCATTTTAGTAGAGGGTAAAATTTAAATATTTCTAGCTTAAAAATAAAATATTTAACTAAACTAATCAGACTTGCAGAAAGTTTCACTTGTTTTTCAAACTTGTTTTAAGAGAAAGCTAAATGCGAGCCTATTTTTACGATCCGAATGTAGGGTCACTATATTTCAGCTAACGTCAAAATAAAAGTAGATGCACTTTCCTTCTAATTGTTATACAAAATAATAAGCCTGTAGGTAATCGAGTGAATATCAACAAATACACTTTAGAAATAACGAATTTTAGTAGACTTTCAACCACATTTGATTCCGACTTAATCAGTGTTGTGACAATGCATTGGGAATTACGCTCCCAATTCCCTTGATCTTCACGGTAAAAATATTTGACCATCTGAAAGACAAAAGTCTACCGTCACAGTGGTTTGAATTACATAAGAGACTAAAGTATCACACACGAACAATGTGAGGAAATAAACAACAATTGCAATGACATGGCTTTAAATTGTTTCACACTTATCTTCCATACTCATACTAAGATGGTTCACGTCGCTCCAGAAGCAACACGAGAGCTAATGGAGACAGACGTCGTCATGTTGAACTTCGGTCAATTGGTGAAACTGGCACCTCCTTCTCCAAACTTCCACACCATGCCAATGGGAGGACTTTGAACTTCGACATATTTAACGAGCATCAACCCTATCTACAAGGTGATTCTTTCGTAAAATCTGGGCACGAACCCAAAACTCGACGGAAATCACCGGCCTCGAGTCCACGACCACTCGCTATGGTTATGGAATTACTGATTAAATTACTTTATTTTATTTTAAGAATTTAAATTATTTCTTCGAAGAAAGTCAATGTTCAGTAACTAATAATTTTAAAAGATTAACTGATTCATTATTGTAATGCATTTTAATATAAGAAGTCTATTTTCTTTCAAGGTCCGATCGACCGTGAAATGAAAACTCCCGTGAAATTCAGAGGACACCGCACAGATATGTTACGCAGTGTCTCTAGTATGCGTCAGGTCGAAGTTATCAGTACTGAGCATGTAAACATGCCTCGAACTGTAAAGTCTCCCGTCAAGTGAGGAGTGCTTGCTATCATTCGATTTCTGCATGCTGAGGGGTGCAATGTAGACGAAATTCATAGACGCACGGATAATGCGTTCGGAAATATTTTCATAAGTGACAGCAAAGGGAATGCGGTTGTTTGGGAACCAGGCGTGGAGGAAAGAAAGTGTGTGGGTGACAAATCTTTATCTTGTTCAGTAAGTGGATCAGGTGATTTGAGAAAATCATTGGTTTGCAATTTCTGTGTTGAGTGATTCGTTTCCCGAAATTTCATGGTCAGCTTTCTATATCATTATGACGACAAACTCTGCTCCGAAGATTGTGTCCGACCATAAAAACATAGGAAATGGTTGCCGCGTATCGTTTCTCCAGCGCTACTATGACGAAGGAGAGTTCTGAAACAAAATTGACCCTGGGAATGTGACATCAGTCCATTACGATACTGAAAAAATAAAAGAGCACTCCTAATTCTCATTCCCCGAGTGTGCCAAAATTTTTTATGAGAGTCTTTTCCAGCTGAAATTGCATGACTGCTGTGTTCTGGGATCTAAAGGGTGTTTTTTGGTCGAATTTATCAAACGACAATCACTGCATTCGCGTAGACGTAGTTTCGTTAACATGAAACGCTGGTTAGCAGGATAGAAGTTTGGCTCAGACACCAAGCAGCAGAACTGCGTCAAGAATTGCCAGAAAGCACCCATGCGTCTGCCTTCTGTGATAAGAGTATTGAAAAGTTAGCACGATATTATTACAATCATCTCGGTTGAAGCAGAGATAGTGTAGGGAAGTAGACAGTAAGGTGTATCTTAATGTTTCAATTGAAATAGTTTTGATTTTCACCTTGGTTTTCGTTTCACGACCGATGGAACTAGCGAGAATATATCCCTTGTAGTTTGAGTGCTTTTATATATTTCCAATAAATTCAGATAAATCAAATAAAAAACCCTTATCACGTAATTATACATCATTTTATTAAAAATAAATGAATTTTATTCATACAAACGAAACAGGCACAGAATGATTTCTCAATGTTTTCATTATATTGAAATCTTCATTTTTCTGTCAATTAATTGAAAGAATTCCAGAATTGTTGTATCTTATAAACAAGAATTTACGTATGATAATAATGCAGATGCATAATTTTCTTTCCAGATGGTGAGAGACATGAAGTGATAATAACGGATACAGCGGGTTCACTACAATACCCAGACTTACGAGAAGATAGCATCCGTTCGGGTGATGGATTTGTGATTGTATTCGCATTAAATAATGTCGAATCCTTTCATGAATCCATCCAAATTTGCGATCAAATACTAAGTCTCAGAGGTAAGAAAATATCATTCAGTAAGATACTTATTAGTGACTTTCGTATATTAGCAGTAATTAAGGTTACATCAAGTATGTAGAAGTTGAGATAATTTCATTACATATACAATCCATTCCGGCTATAGTAAAAAGAAACTACTGCCTCTTCCCTTTGAGGGTATCTAAAAGAAAGTGTCACACGGCACTAATCTTATTAATGTATTAAATAGAAATAAATATATTTCAGTCGAGGTAAATTAACTACTTGATTTCCTCACTTTCCTCAATTCCCGTAGTTTAATTCTTTGATGAATTTGATGTATGCCTTAATTGTATTTCCATTATCTGGTAATTGAAATTTAGCAGCTATCATGAAAGTCTTGAAGGATGACCTTCAGTGTTATCAACATTTCTTTACGGAATGTCAGGACCCTTAACTTTCGGAACATATGTCTAAAATGCATTTTTTTTTAAAAAAAAAACTTCTGTATTATGCATAAAAATCACCTCAAATAGATTAAATTGTTTTTGTGAGTTTCAAATGATTTCATATATATAATTTGATGGTTAAGTATAGAGAAATTTTTTTTTGAAAAAAAAAAATTATTGAATGTATTTTTAAGACTTGAGTGACGGGGTGGGGCGCCCCCCAAGAAATGTGAGGTTCACTTCATGTAAAACGTACAGTCCAAATATTATGCGAATAACACCAAGATAGTCTCAAATTACACTTAATATTTGCTTTCTGGTGCTGGACATATTTTATTTTCAAAAAACGTATTTAATTGTTTTTTAAAAAAAAGGTTAAAATTTAAAAATCGTAAATTTTTGAAATTTTTGAAAATTTAATTTTTTTTTCAAAAAATGTTTTCTGTTCAATTACTGTTAATATAGGTTTAGGTTCTAGAGAACAATAATTAAAAGACATGTTAAGTTTTAAACTTTTCTAATTATTAGTATTTCATATGTTTTAAATGAAATTTGGAAAAAGCATGTTTTGAGAAAAATGAATTTAAAGATAGAAATTTGAATAATTTTGTAACCACTATAATACCCGACATAAAAAATCTCTCATATACTAATTAAATCATTATTTTACAACAACACATTATAAATATGTATTATTAACTTGGTTTCATTCACTTCGTAGGCTACAAAATTCATAAACAAAGCATGTTGCAGTTGTTTCGACATTTTTGGTGTTTTAAAATATACATATATTTACAAAATGTAACAGTATTGTTGCAATAAATTTAGATTTAAGTTTCAAAAAATAACTTTTTAAAGGTACGTAACTGCTATCATTTATATATAACACATTCTACTTTATCTATCTTGTCAAAAATGTAAAATGAAGGGAAAAAAATTCGAGAAAAATATTGTAAAGTTAAAATTTTGAATAATTTAAAATGTATTTTAGTTATTCACCTTTATAATTAAAAAAGGAACTTAATTTTAATAGTCCACGGCTCTATAAGTAGAAATAAATCTGCAATTCTAAACGTAATTTATACTTTTGACTCTGTGACTACACTTAGCCATTGAAATATCTATTCGAAATATCTTCGAAATATACACTCTGTGACTACACTTAGAATGGCTATATCTTTGAAACCGATAGGAACATCCAAAAATGGTTAGTGTCAAATTATTCAGAATAATCCATAATACATAAAAATACTATTATCAAAAAATCGATTTTTAGAATGTTCTAAAGCTCCTGACACCCCTTAAGGTGGAAACAATCAGACTGTAACAAGTTCTTAGGTGTTTCACTTTTCATTTGGATTACTTCCCGGCGCTATTTGATTGGGATTGAACTTTATGTATATTACCTAAATAAAAGTGTAGATTGAAGGTATAAGCGTGACAACTGGTAAGAAGAAGTAGCAAATTTTTTGGACCCACGATATTGACACTAAATAGTACGATTAATCTAGTATTCCTAGGTGGGTACTACTTTTACTGAGATAAGTAGCAATTTCAATTATCACATTTGCTTAGAAAGCGAATTAATAAGCGGCCGACGTTCATAATAAAGCTTGATTTAGATTAATCTTAAAATAAATTAGGGTTTGCTTCATTGACTCTTTTTTCGCTGAATGCGTCTTGATGCCTCAGGAAACTTAGTGGAGAAGCAGGGGCGTCACAAGTTTTCTCCCCCCCTCGGGAATGTCTTTTCTCTCCATTCCCGTTTTTATTCAGTGCTAGAGAATTCAGCCTCCACTACATTCTCATGCTTTTGACTTATCTAGTTCGGGCAGGTCTACTTATTTGCGCCGAACTACCTCATAGATACTCTTCCAAGTACTCATGGGGCTACATTGTCTTTTCATAGTGTTCGAAAACTTGAAAGACATTGGGTGAAGCGTGTATATAAAGAAACTTGGTTTTTCCATGCTTAAGTACACTCATGGACAAAAATATTAGCGCACCAAGAAGGATTCGTCAAAATGAAACGAAATTTTACATACGTAATGACTACTTTGATATAAGTAAATAATTAGAAAATCAAAGAAAATTGTCCATTTATTTCAGAGAAAAAGGCAAAAGAACGAAGAATTTTTTTATACCCTGTTGAATCCCCTGTAGCGCGAATGCACGATGCGATACGATCGGGCATTGAGGCATACAAGTTCTGTATGATGTCTTGAGACCTTTCGTTCCATATTTGCTGTAACCTTGCCTCTAGTTCGTTCAAACTCGTGAGATGCCCAACTCGCCATCCCAAATGATCCCAGATATGCTCGATTGGAGACAAATCTGGGGATCGGGCAGGCCAAGGAAGGGTAGAAACAGAGCGGAGACTGTCTTGTGACACCCTTGCCGTGTGAGGCCGAGCACTGTCTTGTTGAGAAATTAGGGGTGACCGTGTATTGTAGGCAATGACACCCCATACCATCACACCAGCTTGGAGAGCGGTATGACGCTATAAAGCAAAGGCAGGATTGAGGCGTTCACCCTCGGGGTCTCCATACACGAACACGATTTTCATCACTGCTGAGATTGAATCTGGATTCTTCACTAAAGATGACCTGGTTCCATTAAGCTGCAGTCCAGTTTCCTCGTGCGCGGCACCACTCCAAACGGAGACGTCGATGGGTGGGCGTCAAGGGCAGCACACGTAATGGACGAAGCGATCCCAAATGTCCTTCAGCCAGGCGCCTTTGTATAGTTGGAGAAGACACAGGGCCCCCTAGTGAAGGTAACTAATAACTGTACCGGGATGGCGACCGATGAAGCAGTTGGCTGTACGCGTGCATTTTTTACGATGTGGTGGTCTTCTCGACGACTGGTCTGTCGAGAGTGTCCTGAGCCTGTGTAAATGACATCTCTCGGATCCACTGGTCCCAACACCTCATCACAACATAACCTGAGCGGCCTAATTGACGAGCTAATCGCCTAGCTGTCCACCCAGCTTCCATCATGCCACTGATTCTCCCCCTCTCAAACTGCGACAGCTGCTCATACTGTCTTCGAAAACGGCGTAATGGCATGTCTACCTCAGATCTTCCTTTGTAAACGATTCAGTACTCTCAAACAAGCTTTGGTTACCCGTTTTATACTCCACGGGGAACGACGTTAAACGCCCTCTACCGGCTATACGTAATGCGCAATCACGCTGCATTTCTAATCCTTTGCACATCTTCCCATCATGTACCTTCATGCCAAGTTTCGTTACGATCCCGCAATTATTTCTTGGTGCACTAATATTTTTTGTCCATGAGTGTATTTAGTCATCTTTCCGAACGAAGCCCTCTGGGAATTTATCAAAAAAAAACCCACATGCTTTTTTTCATACTTGAAGAATATGTCTCGACTGTTACATATCTTTTCGTCCAACATCTCTATTTGTTAAATATCTACAATACTAACTCAATATTTAAAATAAACGAGGAATAGGAAATCTTAATTGTGTACAGTGAGTGATAACAGAAATAAATTTGAATAAAAGAGGGAACCTATTCAGTATAAATTGCTAACATGCATATCAATATGCAATTGGATGAAATGATAGTTAAACTATAACTGAAATATTTTCATATTATTCTTGTCATAAGAAAATATATTTTTAAAGGTAATTTATATACAGGCATTTGATTTTATAACTAACCATTAAAATTGCACTACAGTTAAGTGTGATATACACTATTGGTCCTTAAATTTTCTATATTATGAAATTGTGAATAAAAAAATGTAAAGTGTCTACGAAAAAAATACACTGGTATATGCAAATTATTTGTATTTCAGCTCATTTGAATAATGTATGCAGTAGTAACGTCATTCACGCATACTATGTAAAAGGGACGATTTAACTGCAGGTTTTCTATTGGGAAGTCTCAGTGTTTGGTTGTTTGTTACCTTTGAAAGTGGTGTGTTTCCCGAGGATGATAGATTCGTCATTGAAATTCTTTCCAAATACATTTAACGAACTTTCTCAGTATTTCTTTTTCAAGAAATGATATTAATTCAGTTACATTGCTTACGAAAGGATCTTTCTTCAATGAAAATCAAGCACTAAATCTGTTACCAGTAATGTTGGGTATTTTTAAACAGGATGACTGTGATTGTTTGTTTTCTCTTTTTCCCATAACGCTATTGTCAAGAGTATTTAACTTTTGAATTTGATTTTTGATTTGAAATTTTATGCTTGTTATTTTATCACAATATTCCTCGCTTGTTTTTTAAATTCATTTTCGAATACAGTAGGATCGGTTAGATTTCGGAATTCACAATGTTCAAATCATTTTCTTCTTTATTTATTTGTTTCAAGAGTTCAAGCGTTTTATCAAAATCGTTACCTTCCACCGAAGAATCCAAAATTGATTATTTTTTCGCTTTTAATTTAGTTAAATTTCCGAGCAAAGCGTCTCTTTTAATTTTTAAATTTTCAAAAGTATTCATCGTGTTTCCAAAATCGATATTAAAAGGATATGCAAAATTTATTAAAGATTTATCTTTAATTGGCTACTTAGAGTCTTCCTTCAATATATCGTGTTTTCGGTACCATGTTTGATAACGAATAACAATCCATCAAGGAAGAGAGGGAGACCCTACGACTTTTCTTCCACATTGATTTGCACTCATTATACGCAAATTATACATAAAGAAATATTTACAAAATATACAAGGGCTTCCAAATTGTCCATGCTTTTACTAACCTGCCTCAGTTTTCAAAACAAATGACATCAAAAGAAAACAAAAGAGGTACGTTATGGGGTCAAGAACTAAATGTGTGACGCGTGCCCATTCCGGGCTCCCTCTTGTGCCACTGCTAAATTCAATGATTAAACACTAAGACACAATACGTCAATCAAAGAGACACTAGAACAATATTTACGGAATTTATTAACTTCTAATTCATATAACAACAATTATTTATGCTCTCCCGGGGTAGGATTCTACTAACCTAATTCAACCCACCAATAATAATTTAACAGACTCTTACCACTAAGCCTTCCACGACTGCAACTCAGACTCTGGAACCAAATGTAGCCCTCTCCACACCTTTAATCAAATCGCCTATTTCAACCTCTCTTTCCTTCTCCTTCAGCCTCTCTATATCTTCTCCTTCTACTTCATTTCTACCTGATTTCTATCTACATATTCAAGTTTCATTTTTGGATTTGCAAAGGTTGTTTAGCAAAAGCAATCAATCTTAATTAAAAGTCCCCAAGGTTAGTGAAGAGAAACCGCGAATAGCCCAATGTCACAACTCTTTTGCGGCACATGTTGGAATTTGTGCGAGGTAAAATCGCTGTTTACCAGAACAGGTCTGAACTTTATGTTCCTCTATACTGTTACTTATTGTTGCTTCGGTCATGATCCATTGACTGGGATGTTGTAACGACTTTTCCCATAAGAGAGAATGTGATACTTTTTAGTTATCTATATCTTTGATCAATAGTCCACTTTTCTTACTTTCTAACTCCCTTTCACGGAGAATTGAGTATTGTTCATTTGGGATAAGGACAGCTCCGTTTCTTTAACATGAAACAGTAAAGACGTTTATTTACTTCTCGGGGCTCGTTTCACCCCTGCTTCTTATAAGAAAGTTCAGGATGTGCCTCTCTTAATAAACTAGCCACCCCTCTTTCCTCGCTAACAGGCTTCATATATATAACATATGTGAATATGGAACCGATAGCTTCAGAAAATCCTTACAGGATCTTGGAGGCTCCTAGTTATTAACACCGGATAGGATATACTTGTTTTCCAACCAACTTTGAAGGTTCATGCAGAATCCAAGTTTCTTTGCAGAATTCCCGCTTGGAAAATACAATGTCGTACCACGAACTTTCTGCCCGAGGGCCATTTTTATAGCTTCTCTTGATGCTTCCCCCTACCCATCTACATTGGAACATCAAATGACAACCAGGGTCATATTTTCGTGGTTTTTTTTACAGTATCATGACAGATGTGCTCATGAACGAGTGTTTCCTGCGTACATTCGCCATTGTAATAGGGGCCTAATGACTGGAGGGATGATGTGGTGTGTCATTTGCTACACATGTCTCGGATAACATATTGTTCTCAAAGACAGCCGTCGAATGTTAGAGCAAAACCGCATTTTAGGATGTCCTCTTATATGAGGGTATCGAGAACCTTGTTACAGAAAAAGTGTGTTTTATATATGAAAAGAAGTTTCCTGCATTTTTGAAAATAAAATCTTTCATTAGAATAACGTAACAGCAGAGGTTTGTACGTATCTCTTACTTCAATTGAAAATTACATCGCCGGTTAATATTTAAACAGTTACTAATAAATAGTAAAACAAACAGAAAGTCTGACAGTGTAGGTACCAAATTGTTATACTTCATTCGGATCTACAAATACTCAACAATCCGCATTTCATTTATTATATCAGGAGATAAAGTCCACACAAGTACAAATCTAAAGATTAATTATACAAGTATTTACTTAACTAATGCTAACTATCCAGGACCGAGTCAGTAGCAACATTTGCTAAAAGGTTCGAATTCATCGACGGCTTTTAAGTCCTCACCTACTTCAGATATTAATTCTTATCAGTGTTGTTAGTTTCACTGTTTTGTTGATAACTTCTCCTTTCCATAAAATTAACACTCACTATATATATATATATATATATATATATATATATATAATCAATTAAATTCACTTGAATTTTCCTAT
>BMAW01087204.1:0-25690 GCA_019974015.1 Nephila pilipes
ATATGGTTCTTATTGTTTTGGAGTTAGTTGCTTAGAACAGGATTTATTTCGTTCAGAAATTCTGTCGTGGAGTCAAATAAATTGACGAGCCGTTGCAAGCATACACCTCTAGACAACCATCTAACCTAAGTGTGCAGAAGTAATTGGTTAAATAACTCATTGTTTTCCTCACAAAGTTTGGCAAATAATCTTGATTTAAGAGGTTGAGCTTTAATTTGATTAATAGATTTAATACAAAACTGTAAAGCTTCATGTAACTCTGAACTCAGATATTTTGCTACTAAGTCGTGTCTATGCAACATACAATGAATAGTACGAATACCGGGCACTTTTTCTTTGAGGCATGTAGCAAAACCTCGGTAACGCTCTACCATAGAAGGTGCGCCATCTGTGGCTACTGCTATTATATTTTCAAGCGGAATGTCATATTTATTTAAATATTCTTGTAAACATCTAAAAATTGTCACTCCCTTCCCATCGGTTTCAAGATATTTAGCAAATAAAAATTCATCAATGACTTCTCCTTTAATTTTACTGAAATATCTAGCATACGCCATAAGAATAGCAGAAACGCCAAAAACAGATTCATCAAGTTGTATAGAGAACTTGAAATTTTTTAGCTCCGAAACTACTGTGTTTTCTATTTCTTCGGCCATTTCGTCAATACGCCGTTTTACAGAATTTGCACTTAATAGCAAAGACTTTAAAACATTAGTAGAGTCTTTTTTCATCACATTCTCAATGACGTCTTTAATTGCAGGTACTACAATTTCTTCTGCGATTGTGTGGGGTTTCCCCCTCTTTGCTATATTAAGAGAAATCTTGTACGAAGCAATTAATCCTCCTTCATTTTCAATTTCAGTAGACTGTTTCATAAAACTTTTTAGAGTTGGTCGACATGTGAATTTTTCTTTGAGTTTTTTGAAAAATTCTAATTCTTCATTTTTTTTTTTTTTTATCTGAATGAAGCCTTTCAAGATGATCTTTCATTTCTGACGGTTTCATGTATTCATTTCCAAAAGTTTTTTCGCATATAAGACACATAGGAATAGTTTCATTTGTCAGTGAACAAATAAATCCAAATTTTAAGTAATCCAATGAATAATACCGACATTTCTTTTTAGATACTGAAGCTGTCATTTTTAAATTAGGGTTCTGAAAATAAGTTAAAATTAAGTTGGTATATTATACTAATCCACATTATTAAAGCTTACCTTTTCACAAGTAACAATAATTAAAATTGATATCAAAACTAAACGAATAGTTTTATAGAAACAATAACTAATTATCCAATGGTAGATATAATAGTAGTAATAATGACACTACAAGCATTTAATACTGTTCACAAAAATAGCTGAAAATGCATATGATATTAGCGTTTGTAGCATCCCGTGTAGAATTGGACAAGCGCACATATGCATCTGACTCATATGCAAGGCTCGTATGGTTTGCGATGGAGACAAAGGGCGAACCAATGACACGATGCGTAACTGCCGTATAAAAAAGAAAAAAACTAAAAGAACTAAAACCAAAAACATAAGAAGAAAGAAAACGGAGTACTGAAGATTCCCTTCGCGCTTAATGCATAGAAAGCCAACGGCAGTGTCGTCGCTCGCCAAGTCTGCGCCCAAGGCTCCTAATTGGTTGATGGGTTCGCCAGCAAGAGACACGGATAAGCCTCAATCGCTCTTCTGGCTACATACTATGAGTCGTGCAAATTACAAACTGGTCACAAGGTCAAGTTGTGACATCACGGTATACATACGAAAACACATAAGGAAATAATTCGATATAAAAACCAACGTTTTTAAAAACAACGTTTTTATATGGTGGCAAAGTTTATTAGGGAAAATTATTGAAATATTAGTTAAAACTGTTAGTTATTTTTATCTTTAAAATTTACTTAAAAAGAGACATTTGTGAGCGTATTAAAAAATTCATAATATAAAATCAAAACATGCATTTGAAAGTTTGTAAGTCATTCTATTAAAAAAAGAATGGGAACCAGAATTCAGAAAAAATTTTTGTGATAAGATATGGCGCCTAATATTGGAAACTTTCTTTCTTGCGCATGATTACTGACTAAAAGTCAGCAAACCTTACTATCTCGGAGATTGTAAAGGGGAGATAGTATCTCCCCTTTGCGAGTACAAAAGGTTTACGATAACCTCATGCGGTGAGGGGAGTGCCCGGTGCTCCCAGAGGGGGAAAGAAATTTTCCCCTCAATCCTAAAAGCGCCTAGAGGAAAGAATATTTTGACTTATTAAAATTATTGAAATATTAGTTAAAACTTGTCGCAAACGTCTAAATATTGCATTGTTAGGCGAGTACGAACGATTCCCAAAATTTCAAAGCTCTAGCTTGATGGGAAGTTGATTAAATTAACGATCGAAAATTTGATGACACACACACACACCAAGTGAAATTCAGAAAAACGTTGTAAAAAGGGGCAGATTGTTTTCTCATTTATTATTTTATTTTCTATAAGGAATATAATATTAAGTCAATTATAAAAATATTTTAAATTTTTACGTACGCAGTTAGATAAGTGTGATTTGCGTATTAAGAATTGTTTTTCCTTCGAGTCCCAATAGACCCCCATTCGACCCCTTGGGTCAGATAGACCCCCTACTGTTGTTAAATAGACCCCTAGGGGTCTATATAGACCACTTTGGCGACCTCTGCTTTAATTCCTATGATTAATTGAGTAATTTAAAAATAATTATAAAAAAAGCGCACCTTGAGTGGCTAAATATGTTCTTTGCAAAACTTTGCATTGAACTTTTTTTTTTTTTTCATTTTGTTCACTTATTTAAATGAGATGTTGAAATTAATATTTTCAATACACTAATACCTCTAGAAAGTACTTCAAAGTTTAAAAAATCTTTATATGGTTTCTTTTTTATAGTAACAAATTAAAAATTACTAGAAAAATACTCATTTCTCTTATGCATTTCTATGGAATAAAGTACATGAAAATTTTTTCCTGTAAAAGCCATACGGTGGAGAATTATATGACGTCAAAATTCTTTTCGGTGAAACGAGTTTAGCTTTCTTCTTGCGCAATTCATATTTTGATGAATAAAACAACTGTAACTGAAATTAAAAGCTAAGCAGTCTAATTACAGCGCTCCTTTCCTCAAAGGGCAGAAATACTTTCATTACAGCCATTATATTAAGTTAAAAATGGATGGATGTTCCATAATTAAGTTGGGAAATTAAGTTTTTAAAATAAAATTCACATATTGTAAATATCTATACTAAAATCAAAACAAGAAATCCATTCAAACAGTGAATAGATCATTTTTATAAATTTCTTAATCCCTAAATTTTGCAGGGAAAATTGAACATTAAACTTTTATTTGAAGTTTAAAAAAACTCAATATTGCTTCAAAAAATATTGTACTAGCGTTGAAGGTGAAACATTATATAAACAGGAAAATTTTAAGACTTGAAATATTATTTCTTTTTTTTTTTTTTTTTTAAAAAAAAAGGATTTTTACGAAATTACTTTTTTCATCTGGTAAAACTTCAAAAATCAATGTTCTGATCAACGTCGGAATTAAATTCGTTCAGTCACAAGAAATACAAAAATAATAATTAAATGAAGTTGGTTAATTTCAGTATTAAAAACAAGCAGAAATACGAAATTACTTTTTTAGAAATACATATTAATGATAAATTATTGTAGTGAGTAATTTCACATATAATATCAAATATATCACACAATCAGTTACTTCAAATATTAAAATATCAAGGAACTCCAAGTATCGTCGAATTCCGTGAACAGTTTAGACGGATTTTGTTTAGAAATGAAAGAGGGAAAAAAAGTTAAGATTCTTAAATTTGAAAAAAATTACATATTTAAATAAATTTGTAATGATCAATATTTAAATAAAAAATTTATTTGTTATGTAACAATTTATATATATGTATACATTTTACAATAAAAACTTGATAGTTTTTACTCCTATCTGTAAAAATTACTTAACTTAGTCTCTTTTTTTAATTAATTATAATTATTTGACAGAGAACAGCTATAATTTTCACTCTTATTACTAAAGAAAAGACAAATACGTACACCCATTTAGTTGAATAATATATCTCTCCTTGTGAATTCCTGTTAGTAAAAAATTATTTTCAATGCTTATAAATTCTGATATCAGATTAAATACAAAAAAAGAACAGAAAAATTCAATTAATTTAGCATTTTACACGTAGAACTTAGTAAACAATAAAACACGTTCAAAATATTGATCTGTTCACTAAGACATTCTTGTTTGAAATTTTAATGAATTAATAAACTCATTTAAGTATCTCAAAATCAAATTTTTGTATTACTAATTTTTATATAGTAAACGAGACGTACGAGCATTAAAATATGTTGTTAGGTTCAAAAATACATAAATCAATTAAATTGTTCAAATTAAATAAAGTAACTATTGTAAATGTTTTAAATAAACATTACAACCACAGATAAAAAGGTTAAATGTTTACTCCTTGGGCTGTCAAATGAATGTCATTATTCAACTTTCCTTACATTATGAAAATTTAAAAGACATTTCACAAGCAAAATGATGAAATCTAACTAGCTGTAGAGAATAATATTTATTCAATAGAAAAACACTTATTGGAAAAAAAAAATAATAATTTCGCTTTAGAGTCCCGTTACGTAAGGGCTCTTAACACTAGACTTTATAACTTTGAGTCATGGTTAGATGAAACACCCAGCTGGTATCCTAACTTGAATTTCCCTATCTTCCACACAATTCCACTTAGTGACTTTGAAATTTCATTTCGTTTCATATGCAACAATCATCAGGATTGCACCCACGACTGATCGCGACCCTTGAAAGAGACAAATGTCATAAAATCAATATTATAATACAAGACGAAAGTAATGTGAAAATCAAACATTTAAAATTGTTCAGTAGAATGTAGATTTTTATTCAGAAAAGTTTCTTATATAAACCAATAGGGAGATATAAAACCTATTTTGAAATAACATATTAGAAAGTTGAAAATGAAGATAACTAATTTTAAAACATTAATTAATTATTGTAGAAAGGAGCAGGTTTTCTTTGAATAAATGGAATCCAGAATCAAACACATAAAAGGTATTTATGAAATGTCAATTTCATTCGAATTGAGTAACTTAATCAACCATTTGATTCATTCTAGTTATTTCACTAAATATCAACAGATTTAGAAATTTACATCGTTTTTCATATAGTGGTTTGAAAACAAATAGTTCATAAAATCAATACATAAATTATTTTTCATGTTGAAAATAATTTTACAAAAAAAAAAAAAAAAAAAAAAATGGTATCCTTAAATTTATGAATGTAGAATTTTGTTGGGAATGTAATGGCTATTCTCAAAATTTCAATTTATACTATTATTAACAAAGCTTAACAAAATATTTGTTCTTTAAATAAAACAGTAATATGAAATATCGTAATAAATTCTAATTACTACTAATTATAATTAATTTAATTCTAAAAACTAATATTTCTAAAGAGAAGCTGTAGAAAATGAACATCATTCAACGTAAATCGGTTAAAAAAAATCCAGATATAATTATACTAAAAGTACTTAAATAATAGAATGGCTTTAAGCGTTTACTTTGTACTTTTCAATGCGATTTTTTTTAAATATTATACACATATTTTAGTTTTTAGATCTACACATTCAATGTTTCCTTAAAAATTTTCTGTAAAACGACTGAATGTTGCATGTAACCTTTAACCACGCAGGCCTTTAAAACAGCACAATTTAGAAAAGATTAAATAAATATTCGAATGACACAAATAAAATGGTAATAAAATTTTTAAATAATTTTTGAAAGTATAACTAATCATTAATTGCTTGAAAATAAGTCAGAAATCTTAAAATTCAAACATGAAAAAGAAGCTTTTATGTGAAAAAATGTATTCGTTTGATGATTAAAAATGGGTTTTACTTTAAGTATATTCCCGTCTCTAAAATAAGGGGAGGGGGTGGATGAGTGATAAATTAATTCCAAAAATTCTTTGCATGAAGTATTAAAATAATAAACCCTTTTTATTGATATTGAATGAAAACCAGTGCAAAAAAGTTCTCTGTATTATAAAAATTACATATAAAATTTTAATATTTAGAAAAATGAAATCATACCGAGAATATATTCCGAGGGCAACTTGGATCATGGTTTGCAATTTATATCTTCTTCGTTAAATATGTTTTATCTTGTAGAATTTTGTCTTGCATGCAACATTTTATACTTAAATTAAACAAAATATATTCCCATATGCAGTGAACATATAAGACTTATTATAAAGGTAAACTGCTGTCTGATCCCCCTAGAAGTCAGTCGTGATGAAATGTGATAATTTCACTCACTTTTCAGTTATGAGCGTAATATACACTTTGAATGTAACAACAAAAATAGCATCATCTTTTTAAAGCCGTTGAGAAGTACATTTATACATTTTTAAGTAAATTTAAGTAAATTATATATGAAAAATATTCTTGGGGCTTACAAAATTCAATATGAATTAGCTATAATATGCGTTTATATCCCACACATCAAAACAAGGTCACAAATATCTACTATGCTGCACTGTCGAAATCTTCGAAAGGATTCATTCACTGTACAGCCAACTCCAAGGACTGAAACCTTCCTTCTTCACACCTCGTCTATACGAGAACTTGGCCTTCGACTTCGGCGATTTTTTGTGGCTTTTCTTTTCATATTATATTACTCATCCCAAGTAAGAGAAATCCCAGATCTCTGTAAACTCGAAATAAATACATTGTCAAGTTTGTACGGTACAGCTGTATGACTTCGAAGAAATACGAGTTTTTAAATGGCATCCCGACCAGCACAGCTCGTATTGAAGGTTTATATGGAGCTCCTAGCCCGAATCGGGCCTTAATCTCCCATCATGAGTTGAACCTGAATAACTATTTCTAATACCCTTTTTAAAAATGGATGTTTGCACAGAATGAAATTAGAATGATAAATAATAAGTAAATGATAATAAATAAATAACATTTAAAGTTTAAAATTTACTGAGATTAAATTATATAAGTTAAAAGTATATAGCTTAAGTTTACAGTATAGAATCTAGGCGAGCGAGCGGTGAGCTAGGGGTGGTAGGATTGGGGTGAAGGCGCTTGTCCAATCAGGGAGCTTCTACTCGTAGCAATGAAGTTCCTAGTTTGATGATCAGGGGAAAGATTCCTTCTACCTCGAAGGGGCAAAGGGAGCTCTCCTATTGGTTGTTAGGATATTGAGTTAAGAGAGGGTTGTTTTAGGTGAGACTTGCACGTGTACGATAATTTCTGGTACAGTTATTAATTTCCTGAATTGATGGGTTAGGGTGGTTAAATAAATTACTATTGAATTTCACTGTAATAAGATTATTATAAGTTTGCAGTTTGGGAATTTTAAGTGAATATCTAATATCTTCATTTCGCACGAACCATTTGGCTCGTGCGATCATTCTTATTATATTGTTTTGAAGGAATTCTAATTTGTTATGATGGTTTTGAGAAGCATGGTTCCAGATTGGACAAGCGTAGGTAATAATTGGTCGCAGATACAATTCATAGACAAGCCATTTATATTTAATTGGTAAAGTAGAACTCCGACAAATTAAGGGGATTAATTTATTCGCGGCAAGTCGGAATTTTCCCTGTAGTTGTGTAATGTGTTGTTTGAAAGTGAGTTTTTGATCTAGTACGATACCAAGATATTTGGCAGTTTGAGACCAGGGGATATGTGTATTTGCTATGTAAATTTGTGGTGTAATTGTTCTGTATGATTTTGTAAAGCAGACGGCTTCCGTTTTTGAAACATTCAGTGCTATTTTCCATTTGGAGAACCAGTCTTCTAAACTTGAGATATGTCTGTTAATATGATGTGCGATGACTTTGTGATTTCTATGTTTAGCAAGTATCGCTGTATCATCTGCGTACATGCAGAGAATTGTGTTGTCATGTTTTGGTATGTCGTTCACGAAGATTTGGAATAAAACTGGCCCGAGATGCGAGCCCTGAGGAATTCCTGAGGTAATATTTCTTTGGTTTGAATATGTGGAATTTATTTTTACAACAAAATTTCTATTTTGTAAGTAAGAGTTTATTAGAGTGATTAAATAGGGTGGGATATTGTATTTAATAAGTTTATATATTAGACCCTCATGCCCGACCCGGTCAAAGGCCTTCTGTATATCCAGGAAAACAGCTCCAGTTTCCCCCCCTTTTTCTTGACCCTTTTTTTATGAAGTTTGTGACTCTAGAAATCTGGTGAGTGGTAGATAGTTGTGGCTTGAAGCCATGTTGTTCCGGTATGATGATACTATTTTCGTGGAGATAATTTGATAATCTATTTAGAATAATCTTTTCAGCCATTTTTCCAATAATCGGGAGTAAGGAGATAGGTCTATAGTTTTCTGCTATTGTTGGGTCTTTTCCTGGTTTTAGTATTCTGACTACTGACGCTGTTTTCCATCTACTTGGGAAGTGACCTAAGTCTAGCATGTGGTTTAGGATATTGTTGATTTGTAAAATAGTTGGGGTAGGGAGATTTTTAAGCATTTTATTGGTTATACCGTCCATACTAGGTGATTTATTAATTTTGATTTTATTAATATAATTTTTAATTTCTGATGGTTGACAGGGGGGGAGCTATCATTAAAGTTATTAGTGTTTGATAGGTAACCGTGAACGACATGTGTTACTGTCCTATCATGTGTAGGTGTTTGGATGTCGTTGAGCTGAAACTGTTTTTGAAGTGAATCAGCCAGTATTTCTGTTTTTTCAATATCACTCAGTGCGATACTTGTAGGGCCTGCTAAGGTTGATATGATTGAACTTTTCTTTCTTAAATCTCTAGCCGCTCCCCAGATGGAGCCACTTTCAGAGTTTAATGTTGAAAGAGTTGCCTTTCAGTTATTCATGGATTCTTCTTTAATTTTTGTTTTGATTAGGTTGTTGATTTTATTTAGGTGTTTTTTGTGTTCAGGGTTGTTCGTATATTGCCGGGTTTTTCTGGCTTTATTTCTATATGTAATGAGGTTTCGAACTTCCCTGCTGATGTAATGTGTTGTTTGAATTTTTTGTGGTTTTGATGCAGTTTTATAAGCTTTAAGTATGTTGTCTGTTAGAGTGGCGACATGATCTTCTAGATTCTCTCCGCTACTAATAGTAGGTAGGTTAAAATTTGTATTCCTTAAGTATTGGCTAAAGGTACACCAATTTGTGTATACTTTGGTGTTTGGATAGTTAGTGTAGATTTTATTTTGTAAGTCTATTGCAGCATGGATTGGCTTCTGGTCAGAAGAGAGTTCGGGGAAAGAGGTGATCTGAATTGGCCAATAGCAGTTCTTTGTGACCATGATGTCGATTGTGGTTTGTGCTGATTGGGTGAAATGAGTTGGAGTGGGCGGAGCTATGATTTTTAGGTTATTGGTATCAGCAAATTTTGCTAGTTTGATTCCCCGAGGATGATTTACTTTACATCCCCATCGGGTATGCTTTGCATTGAGGTCTCCGCAAATAATTGCTGGATGACCAATATTTATGATTTCGTTTAAGTCATCAGAAATTTTGGAAGTTAAATTTGATGTTGGTGGGATGTAGATTGAGGTAATGTATTTTGGGTTTCCTCTCGGAGGGGTGATAGCGACAATTGTCGCTCTAGCCGCTCGAAGTTGAGGAGTAGGTATTCGGTTGTGTTGGAGAGAATTTTTAATAAGAATTGCAGTGCCGCCGTGCATGTGATTTCTACGATCAGGAATATTTCTATCATTTCTATAAGTGGCATAATTTGCAATTTTAAGATCGTGTTCTGGTCTCAAGTGTGTTTCTTGTAATAATAGAAGATCAGGGGTGTGCTTGTCTATGAGATCCCGTAACTCGACAATACGGAATCTTACACTGTCTACATTCCATGAAAAAATGTTTTATCCAAGAGGGTTGAACATTAAATTTGTGTACATATTGCCTGGAATAAGATGTTGAGTTTGTCTGTTTTATCAGACGTTTTTCGCATTTGTTCACAGGCTCCCATTAATCCTGGGAAAAGTTGGAAGAATAATTTTAGTTATTTAAGTGCATCAAACATGGTGAAACCATTTGATGTCTCTGATTGCTGATATTTATTATTTATATTATTATTTCCCCCTCTTGGTATTGTTGTTGCTTCAGCTGGGTTCCCGTCGAGTTGCGCCCTCTGTTGGACGGTCTTGGGTTTAAGTGCTTGAGCAAAAGTTGTATCTGGTCGTATTTCGTTTGAGGTGAAAGGTTTATTCCTGTTATTTGTTTTTGTGGTTGCTTTTCCCTTCCCTAATTTGGGAAAAGAAGGACAGCCTTCCCACGAGGCAACATGGCCGAAATTTTGACAATTTTTGCATTTAGGATTGGGTTGTTTTTCTTTTATACTGCAATTTGGAGTACTGTGGTTTTCTCCACACTTCAGACACCTTGTTTTCATTTCGCAGTTGACCGAGGGTGGTGAAAATAATTGCAATTATAACATTGCGTTGCTCCTGGCCTGAGTTTGAAGTCATCAATCTGGACTTGGATGTGGAGGACTTGACGAATTGTAAAGATATTTGTAGCATTGTCAGTTTTTCTTATTTCAATGAGAAATATGGGGAGTGGTTGCTTGGTTTTAAATCGAGGTAGTTGTGCAACTTTTTCAACTGCAACTCCTTGTGAAATTAATGAGCCTTTTATTTCATCAATATTGGTGGATCTTGGTAAACCTTTCACCACAATTTTCTGTGGTTGTTGATTTTATGGTTGGGTGACGTAAAATTCCACTTTCTTTTCTCTAAAAAATTTAGTAATTTCCCTGTGCTCATCGGATGAGTCAGGGAAGATTTTAATGTAATTACCAGACAATTTATTAATTGCAGCCGGCGCTATTCTATGGATCTCTTGTAATAGGAGGTTGTAATCGTTCGTTAGTATTAGCACTACTGGTGGTATTTTATCAGAGGGTGGGAGAATAGCCTTTGCAACATCAACCTGGTTATTTATGCTTAAAGTATTGAATTTATTTACTGTTTCAGTTATGATTGGGTTTATTATTTTGGGTTGTTTTACTGTTTTAGATGGGGTTTTAAAACCGTCTGCGCTCGTTTCGAGTTGACGTTTTTTACTTGGTGTTAGATTTTGACTTAAATTTAAATTAATGTTAAAGTTAGTTTTTAACTGTGCAATTTGTGCATGATGAATACATCCAGTTATAGGGCAAGGAATAGATTGGTTCAACTCCCCTTCTATTCTGGTTATCTCCTCGTTCCATCTCTGCATCTCCATCTTGTGATGTTCATGATTCTGCGGCCCGTATAGGAATGGGATTGGTTGGGCGTTTTTGATAATCGCCTCAACTTCTGTCCTTTTTTGAACAGAAAGGTTATACTCCTCTATATGGTATTGAATCTTCTGGCATCTCCTCAGATTGTTATTATCTAATGATGACTCCTGGGGAATTGTTGCGTTCGAAACATCCATTTCGACTGAATTCCCTGGTAAAAGGTTCTCTTCGCCTAAATCACAGTAAGCCGTAGCATCCATGCCCAGGAGAGCTCTGACCATTCAAACATTCTCTTCATTCAAGCTGGCAAACTTGGTGACCTTATCTTTGCAACGAATGACCTTACGACTTTCCCCTCCTCCCCCCTCTGTGAACATTGATTGCACCCCAGACCCTGCTTTCCTTATCTGAAGGGCTTCTCTATAAGACCTATGCAAATTTTTCTCAACACTTTCAAAGAATAGCTCACACACAGTTTGGAGAGTAGAGATCAAAAATAAATCACGAGTGTTTTTTCGCATTTAGGAAATTTAGATATATTAATCACACAAAAAGTTTATATTGATTCGAGAAAGTAATAAAATTGTTATTGGTTCAACCATTTACATAATGGATTACCCTATTTCAAAACACATAACATATTTACTAAGGAAGTTTTGGATTTAAATTGATCGTAGCATATCGCTAATTTGTCGAATTTTTAATATAAGATTGTCTTGATAAAAAAAAAACAAAATATGCAGATACATACACCATCATCATAATTATTGTTTCCATTAAGCTAATTGTTGTATTTATGTAGCTGATTATATTCTGTTTATATAATTACTGCATTATTTTTATGCAGTGTACTTCCTTTGAAGTACTCTTGTTATTTACATTGAATGAAAAACTTTTTTATTGAGCTACTTTTAGTTCTTCATTTTCTTTTTTATTGAAAATAATTATTCTTATAACTTAATGTAGCATTAACGTAATTAAATTTTTTTCCTGGATAAATAATACTTAAATATATTACTATCTTTGAGTGTTCATATTTGATTTGATACCTGTTTGTAAGGTCTGTGATAAAATTTTCAGTAAGATGTTTCTTTGAGCATAGTATTCAGCAAAAATGTTTGGTAAAAATTTGCTTATATTCCTTAATACGCAAGTTTTATATATTTTCCTGCATATTTTAACAATATGAGCAATCTCTCTGTCATATTTCTTTCTTTATTTTCAATGATATAAACCTTCTTACACCTTTCTTAAATTTACTTTTAATCTTGACACTGTGAATTATACATTATTTTGGCTTGAGTCCCTCATAATAATATGAATTTTAATCTATTTTATTTAGTTTGTTACAATTACATAGTAATATTTATGTAGCAATTAAATTATGAAATGCTCATGCATTAAGATTATTTCATTTGTAGTATATTTAATTACTTATTAAAATTAAATGTACAATAAATTAATGAATAAAAGCTAATTACCTTGGTTTGGTTTTATTAATGTTGCACTAGAAGCAACACGAGAGCTATTGACGAGGGACCTCATAATTTTGTATTTCGGTCAAGTGACGAGGACGACACCTAAGCTGGCACCCCTTCCTAACTTCCACACTATGCCACACTTAAAAATATTTCAGCTCAATATTTCTCTTATCAATTAAAACTATGAAACTACTTTAAAATTTATTTGTAATTTATAATGCATTTTGCGGATGACTTACACATAAGTAAGTATCCGTTATTTGTTTGAACAGTACAGAAAATTATTGAAATTATTTACTAATATTAGGATTACTGATGGACAATTTTTGTGATTTTACACAAACACAATATGTTCAAATTATGTTCCATTGCATTACCTAAATTTAGGAAGAATGTGTGCTTTAATTATTACACTGACAAATGGTGTCTTTTTACAAAATTGAGCTGAGCAATTTGATATAATTGTAAGAAAATTATTATGTTCACCGTGGGCACACATAAAATATGCATTCCAGAAAGAAAAAAAAAACTTCATCTTCAAATAAATAATTATTTAAAATTTTAATTATTTTCAAAATATTTTAATGTTTTATAATTCTCACTACAGTAAATTTTAATATTTTTGAGTTATATTTTTCTTAATTTCTTCGATTTTTTTTTCACAATTCAGTGCGTGTGTTTGGTTCTAATAGTGTTATTTACAACTTTGCAATTATTTTATTCTATCAGACGTTACGAAAAACAATTAAAAAAAAACAGTTATGCGTAATTTTATGGTGTTTTTTAAAAAGGAATTATGTATCAAAATCCTTATTCCATGAATTAATTAATTACTAATTTGATTCATTACTAATTACTAAACTAATGACTAATGACTAATAATTAATGAATAATTACTAATTTGAATTTATTAGTTACTAAATGCTAATTAATTACTAATTTTATACTTTATACTGATAGTAAAAAAGACTTGGAATTGTAAATGCATGACCGTCGTGAAAAACTATATATATATAAAAAAAAAAAAAAAGAATGTGCAAATTTTTTAAAAGTTAAATGAAATAATATGGTACACTCTGTGAAAAATAGTTAAGATAATGCGCTAAATAATACAGCTGGAACTATGAAAGATTATGCATAAATTTATTAAGAGTTCTAAAATTAAAATAAGGTGATTTTTTTTTTGTTTTTTTGATATTCTGTCAGTTTTAGGGTACCGTTTCCTCATAAGTTTGCATGAATAAGTTATTGAAAAACGGAAGAAATATATTTTGAAAGAGCATTCAACTCATCCTTGTTTGATAATTTCTTTACATAATAGGGGTAAAAAATTAAATCTTTATCAAAAGTTTCAATTACTTCGCAAAACTTTATGCAGAAGAAAAAAATAATATTTTTTTAGTTATACTCTAATAACAGTAATCGAAAATGGAAAAAAAAAGGTTCTTTTTATCATAAATTTAAACATATACTGAATTAACTGAGTATTAGAAACTATTATATACTATGCTTACTGTTGAATGAGTGATGAATTTATTCGAACTGATCAAAATTAATTTTAGAAAAAAAAAAAACTTTAGAAAACATGAGCTGTTATACAGTAGTATATTTGTGTGTTTACAACAGTTTATATATCACCATATATTTCCTTCGTTTGTAGTCAATAATAAAATGCTTTAAAACACTTTAAGCCTTTTTTTTTTATTGATATTCAACTTATTAATATACAAATGTTAAGACTTCGAGAGAAATTGAAAAATTAAAACAGAAACTAGCAATGCCTACATTCCCCCCCCCCCAACCTATTTTTTTCTTCTACCATCTTTAAAAAACAAGTTTTTATAAGTGCAATGGAATTTTTAAACACAATAAAAATACTATACTAAATATATAATTTATAATAAGAGGCTAATTTTTGTGTGCGCTTTCGCTGTTTATTTTAATTCTAAAATTCTGCCGAGCGTGTTGCATTTCTCGACTTTATCACCACTACAGAAGTTGCTTTCAAATAAAATATTCTACTTCGTTTTTTCTTAAGTTTAAATCTAAAAATTATATACTGTCACTCTTGGTTGTTAGAACACTGCTGTGGAAAAACTTGCATTTTCTTTTTTTTTCGTGTCAAACATTAGAGAGTTGAAACTCACACGACAGATAAAACGTCAATAAATCTCTTTAGTGTTCAACCCTTCTAAGCTTATCTATCTGAATCTTTAAATCTTTAAATACGCAATGTGCTTAAGGTTTAGTTTTCAAAAAGTGTCCGGTACAATCTCCTAAAGAAAAGTTAAAAGTCGTAACAAACCTTATAGAAAGAGAAACGAGATAATTACTTTGTGACATTGGGCTATTCGCGGTTTCTCTTCACTAACCTTGGGGACTTTCAATTGAGATTGATTGCTTTCACTAAACAACCTTTGCCCAACCAAAAATGAAACGTGATACATAAAGTTAGTATGTAAAGCAGTTAGGAATGAAGTGAAGTGTTAATATATAAACTACATCCGAAGGAGGATCAGGGAGGCGTTGTAGGTGAGATGAGGTGAAGCCGAAGTGCTAGATAGAGAAAGGAGGAATTAAAGTCTATTGGTTGAAGGTTCGAGTAAGGATTACTCGAGAAAGATTTGGCCTAGTGTTTTCAGCAGTTGTTCCAGAATCTGAGTTGCAGTCGAGGAAAGATTATTGGTAAGAGTCTGTTAGATTATTATTGGTGGATTGAAATGAGGGGTTAGAAAGCTTACCCTGGAGAGCGTAGTCATCTGTGTCATAGTAAATATATACTAATAAATTGTGAAAGTTGTTTTGGTGGTTTTGTAATTATTTGTGTCGTAGTATTCAATATTTGAATTTAGTGATGGCATAAGAGGACGCCCGGGTGGGGCGGGCGTTACAAGTTTCAGGGGCAATATTCTTTCTCAAATGTCGCATTCATTCTCGATTTCCGTATGATTATACATCATTCTCGATTTTATTGACGTTATGCGTGTCGGCAATTCCTTCCTTACAAAGTTGTCGAGGGTGTTCAGCTTATACCTCCATAAGACCTTAAATTTTTAAATATATGTCTGCAACCATTTTCGTTGAAAATGTAGCACCTAAAAAAATTAATTTTAATGAAACCATAAAAAATTTCAGAGTTCAATACTTGCACAAAAACAGTTTTGATTTTTTTTAGTGACTGAAAATATAAAAGCATTTTGTAACGATTCAAAAATGACAGATTAATAAGCTACATTAAGTATATGTTTGTCTGCTAGATGTAAATTGTTCCTATTTTCTTAAGTTTAAAATGTTTTTGTTTTCCAGGTCACTTCAACCATTTAATTTCATTAAATAAATGTTTATTATATATTTCAGATGGAATTTTTATGGAGATAATTCTAATAAGGGATCTCAGGAACGTTTCCACCCCGATTCTCAATATTTTCAGGCTCTCTTCTAACATTTTTACACTTCGTGTTTAGAATAATGTTACCCTAAGAACTGAATTCAAAATCATATTTTCTGCTTTTACTTATTTTTATTATTACTTTTTTTCATTTTCTTTTATCACTCCAGACTCTGAGTATTACTCTTAAAATGTAAGCAATATTTTTCTGTCTAACACACACACAAAACATGCTAATGTTATTGAAGTCATATATGAAAAACAAACGATTCAATTCATCACGAATAACTTTTTATGTAGAAAAAATATATTTATCAATTATTTTACTCATTTTGAAGAAGAAAACGTAAGAATTTTCTTAAGAATAATATACATCTTTTTATCAATTATTATTTGATAAGAAGCCATTACTAATGGATCAATAATATAATTGTCAAAAAGAACAACTGATTTTTTTTAAAAATATATATCATATTTATTGACTTTTAGATAATGGATGCTTGTAAAGAATTTTTAAGCAAGCATATATTTATTGTACGTTTGCTCTTTATTAGCGTATAATGTGTGTGTCACTTCACAGATATTTATTTTGAGTTTCTGAGAATTAAACAATATTAAAACAGTTCAACATTGAGTTGATGCCATTGGAGACCCGCTGTGTAGTCGAGACTGATGCACGTTTAATCTGTCGAGGCTCAAAGTCCTTCCATTGGCGTGGTGTGGAAGTTAGAAGAGGTAGTACGAGCTCAGGTGTCATCCTCGTCACATGACCGAGGTTCAAAATTACGAGGCCTGTCCCCAATGGTCCTTGTATTGCTTTTCGTGCGACGTTAATAAAACTTTTTAATCAATCACAGTTGATTTGAGAAAATCGGAATTTAATTGAAACTGTATAACATTCATAAAGACTCAATATTTTTCTTTTCTTTTCAATTAAACTTCTTGATTATAAAGACTAATATTTATCTAAATTTTCGAAAGGTTATAATATTATACATTTCTTGAAGAACTTCAGCCTTAATTCAAAATAAAAATTTCAACATTTAAGTATATGATTGCAAGAATTATTTAGATACATAAAAAATAATTTTATAACGTTTACAAATTTTTAATGTGTCTACTAAAGATTGTGAAATTGAAATATATGATCATGCTACATACATTTAAACATGTTTTTGAATATTTGATCTTTGACTAAAGGGAAATAAACATTCATTTGGCAAATGTAATGTTTTATAATATATTCAGAGTAAAAGTTTAAAGCAACGTCTTCAAATATTTCAAAAAATATATTGCTGTGTGGAATTGTTGAAGTTTTACTTTATAATTACACTACTGAATATTCATACAATATCTGTATTTCATTGCATGTCATAGTTTATCCCAGTTTTCAGTTTCAGTAGATTTGTAAGTAGATGTGTTATGTCGAAAAAAATCTGATTCAAAATTTTTGTGCTTTCACATGGAGTATATATTTTCCATTTCTCAAAAAATTTATTTAGAAATGATCAATCATATACTTTAAGTTCGAAAGCTGTAATTTAATGTCTTGAAGTATTATTACCAGTTTGATTTTTAATCAGCTTTTACAACAAAGATAAACGTTTTTTTTTCTAGTTAAATTATCAGTAATATATTAATTAAAAAAATAAAAGTAGAAATTCTAAATATGTTTACATAATTATAAAATGGTTAAAAATGTCCTTGATTACAATAATAAAATATGAGAAAACGGAAATATGAATATGTATTGTGTATGTTATTTTTTGAAAAAGTTCTTTTAAAATTCTCAGAATCAATCCTAAACAACGTCATCCGTAAGGAATATTATATACAATTTGCATTTACAATCAAATGACGTTGATTCAAATATTGCTAATTTAAATTCAGGGTAAAGAGAACGCAATACAATTATTTAAAAAATAGTTAAAGACATTTTGCAAAATGCTTAATCAAATACATTCTTATCAAATGTGACATATATTGAAATTTTTTAAAAAAAATAACTAAAAATAGAAACCAAATAATAAAAATTTTACATCATCTTATTAAGAAATGCCGTTGAAAAATACAAAACTATTTTTATGAATTTACAATACATGTGTAATTCTATTCAAAAGAATTAAATGGAGTATTGAAACAGAAGAACGAAATGAAATGTAGTATTATTTCATCTCAAATGACCTAAAATTAAATTAAGTAAGTTTATTGAATTTTTTCTTCCTTGGAATCAACATTACAAATGAAATCGCTTTTTCATTTTTTTTCTATAATAATTTCATATTTGAAACAGTTATGAAATAAATGTAATAATTACTTTAGAATTAAAGAAAAACAAAGGAGAAGAGAGAAAAATAAAATTTCACTTGTAGAAATTCATGCTATATTTTTTGTTACTATTCTCACAAATTGATAAGTGAATGTTGGTGAAGTCTTATAGCGCGAGAGCCATATACGGCTATGCTGTGCAAAAAAGATATAATTATGTTTGAAAAATTATAAAAATTGTTAATGTTAATGTTTGAAAAATGGAAAAAGTAATATTGGTTGACAAGAAGGAGAGTCGAAACATCGTTATGGTATCCCGGGGGCGCGTCAACCATGTTTACCACAAACAGTAAACTCCATGGGAGAGAAAAAGAACACTACGGTACCTCGAGGTGGTGAACACAAATTGATAAGCTCTATGGCTTTCCATTGTGGTTAAATAATACGTTTTCATAATTTTAATAATTATAAACTGCTTCAATTAATAAAATTGTAAGTTCTATATATAATGGAATGGAGTAAATATATCCTTTTCTGCGTGCTGACACACCTCCTCATCTCTAAAACATAAAATCTCTTTAAATTTTTAATTTCCTTAACAGCATTTAAAATATTCACCAAGAGTGTTGTAAAAAATTTTAAAAAGAAAAACGAGCGTACAATATATATTTTTTTAAGAAATATAATAAGTATAAAAGATATAATCGTATTTAAAGCTTTTTAATTTGTAGTAGAATTCGAATCTGATGAAAAGAATAAATTTTTCAAAAATGCAATTAATTCAAAAATATAATTGCATTTGGAATCTTTATATATATATATATCTCATATATATATGAGAGAGATGGTATTTTTTAAAATACTATGAATGATAAAATATACAATTGCATTTGGAATTTTTTCTTTTTTGCAAGAGAATGTAATTTTTTTAAATTCTGTCAATTATAAAATATATTTTGAATTTGGAAAATGTATTTGGAACTTTTTTTTTATTAGATAATGTGTTTTTTTTAAAATACGATGAATTACTACATATGTAATTTTATTTGGAGCTTTTTTTTTATTAGTGTGTGAATTTTTTTGAAATACTATCATTATAAGAAATATATTATAATTTTTTTTATGTAGGGGTTCGAAACTGATACAAATAACTCATTTTTTAAAATACAGTTACTATAAAAGGTATAATTGTATAGAACTTTTTTATGTAGCGGAGGAAAACCTCATTACTCAGCTTTTCTAAGAATCTTTCCTACGTCATCGGGTGTGACGTATCCACAATTGGACGACTACCACATTGGAACGTTATTTGCTCTGTTTGGCGATCTTGGCACAATTCGAAAAAACCTTCAACCCCTCTAAGTAAAGATTCCCCTAAAAGTTTCTGGCAACATGTATTTCATAAATGATTTAAATAAGTGCTCCTCTTTTCAATATTCCAATATCTTTAGGTCAAATATTAGGCATTTGGTGAGACTAGGTTCAAATCCAGAGAAGAAATGAAACGCTTAGCATTGTATTCTAAAGAGCAGCTAATAGTGGAAAGATAAATATTTGTCCCTGTAATCCTGCGAATGGACCTTTTACTCCTTGCGAGCAATCACTCTCTCTTTACGTGTCCTCCAGAAATCCCCAATGGGATATACTCGTGATTGGCTCACAGCTCAATATTACTTTAATGGAACTTTTGGACGATGCAGTAACTAATAAAATAGTATTCAGAACATTCCCACAGGAGAAGAAAGGCTTTAATATATATGTAATTAAAAG
This sequence comes from Nephila pilipes, assembly GCA_019974015.1. Lineage (NCBI taxonomy): Eukaryota > Metazoa > Arthropoda > Arachnida > Araneae > Nephilidae > Nephila > Nephila pilipes. Next base: position 20,220 of record BMAW01087204.1, read on the forward strand.
CAATGATGATAATAGCCTTTGCGTGTTATTCTGTATACTACAAACAATCAATCAATCATTGTTAATTTGCTTTGGAAAAAGTGACAGATTGGAACTAAAGTAATTTGACATCTGTTGAATGAAATGCATCTTTAATAATTCTATATAAAAACCAACGTTTTTAAAAACAACGTTTTTATATGGTGGCAAAGTTTATTAAAGAAAATTATTGAAATATTAGTTAAAACTGTTAGTTATTTTTAACTTTAAAATTTACTTAAAAAAGAGACATTTGTGAGCGTATTAAAAAATTCATAATACTCATAAAATCAAAACATGCATTTGAAAGTTTGTAAGTCATTTTATTAAAAAAAAATGGGAACCAGAATTCAGAAAAAATTATTGTGATAAGACATGGTGCCAAATATTGGAAACTTTCTTTCTTGCGCATGATTACTGACTAAAAGTCAGCAACCCTTACTATCTCGAAGATAGTAAATTGGAGATAGTATCTCCCCTTTGTGAGTACAATAGTTTTACGATGCCTCATGTGTCGTGGGGAGTGCCCGGTGTTCCCAAAGGGGGAAAGAAATTTTTTCTTCAATCCTAAAAGTGCCTAGAGGAAAGAATATTTTGACTTATTAAAACTATTGAAATATTAGTTAAAACTTGTCGCAAACGTCTAAATATTGCATTGTTAGGCGAGTATGAACAATTCCCAAAATTTCAAAGCTCTAGCTTGATGGGAAGTTGGTTAAATTAATGATCGAAAATTTGATGACACACACACACCAAGTGAAATTCAGAAAAACGTTTTAAAATGGGATTATAGCCTTTACCGATAAAATTTCATAAAATTTTTATTATTTAGAATAGTGAATGTCTCCCTTACTTTTTTCGCAGAGCCGATATAAATGGTTACTGATTGACCTGTTGTAAAAAAAGAAATATTTTAGTCTGAAATGGTCAATTATGGTTAAATATTTTTTGAGAATTAATGAGGGTGTTATCGTGGAAATGAATAGTGTTAAGAAATCGACGTGCAAGGTATGTGTTTTAATGGGGGGATTTTAAGATCATTATGGATAACAGAAAATCGGACAAACCAGGGTGAATTGACAATGATGCTAAGGAGTTTATTTTGAAGAATTTGGAATTTTTTTATGTGTGTTTTGGCGGCGTGGCCCCAAACAGAGTAGGCGTAGAGGATAATGGGTCGGATGATCTGTTTGTATTCTAAGTTTTATTTTTTCGGAAAGTTTTATTTTTCAGTGAAAGGCAAGATCTACGTCCTATTAAGGGTAAACAGTTATGGATTTTGCCCTAGCATTTTTCTCTAATATTATTTATGTGAGATTTAAGGGTTAGTTTAGAATCGAGGGTGACACCAAGGTATTTGACCTCGGTGCTCCATTCAATATTGTTTTTAAAAAGTTTTAATTGTTTGAAGGGAGGGGATGTGTGCCTTTACGGAAGACCAGGGCTTTAGTCTTAGAGGTGTAAAATGCAATACGCCAGAGGGTGAGCCATTTTTGAATTTGATTTTGATGCATTTGGAGTTTTTTACGCGCGGTGTTAGGGTTATTGGATTGGACGAGAAAGGCAGGGTCGTCGGCGAAAAGACAGAGGCTAGAAAAAGTGGTTTCGGGGAAATTATATGTATAAAGGAGGAAGTATATAAAGAAGAAAGGGTAAGAGGGAGGTGCAGGAGAAGGCTGAGCCCTGAGGACGCCTGCAAAACTACCTGTTTGAGAAAAACACGTTATTTTTGGCTTGAAGGATATATTTTTGAGAAAAATTAATGATTAAATAGCTAGGAGGAAGTTGAGATGAATTAATTTAAAATCAGTCCATCTGCCAGAATCTATCACCAGGCATTTGAATGTCAGAGGAAAACACAAAATTTGTTTATGATTGAATCCTTGGGGATCAAGTTGAACCACTGCAGGGTTATGGACTGTGCTATGTATTCTGTGACACAGAAACCTTGGGCACCAGGTAAAATATTATTCTGAAGCGTGAAATCGAGGTTCTTGTTAAAAGATTTTTTCAAGATCTTTGCAAATTGTATTAAGGAGGCTGATGGCGTAGGTACTAGGAAGCGTAGTTAAAGCCTGGCTTGGGAAGAAGAATGATGGGCGTGTTCCATTGGCCCGAGGAGTAGGAATTTCCTTTCTCCAAGATCAAAACAATACCATTTATCCCATCATCCAGCTTAGAACCAATGTACCTCATCCAAGAGTTGAGCGATTCCAATGGAAATGTCGGATCACTGCCCAAGCCATCACTCCAATTCAGTTCAAAATTGCCTTTTGAAGCTGGTAAACTCGCAAGATTCAAGCACCACCCTTCTCAAATTAAATGGACTTCCTCCTTGATCTCATTCCTTCCTTCCTCTATCCTTAAACTTTCTCTCGTTTAAATTTCTTTATATATGTGCTCCAAATCCTGTTTTGTCCAATTTGAAGTAGGCTGATTTGGGCACCTAAAATAAAATAAATAAATAAAATAAATAAAAATTAAAAATAAATAAAGAAAAACATATAACCTGGGATGGTAAAAACAAACAAACAAACAAAAAAAAAACATCAAATATCTTAAAACTAAACATTTTTGTTATTTCTTCTTCACTATTTCTTTTTTCCGTCTTTAAAATTACTACCACTATTTTTTATATGATACTTTTCACTACTATATAAAATTAAGCACTTCTGTGAAATGTAAACACTTTGATAACATTTTTCTTTCAAATACTAATTTCAAAAATTTTCTCAAAGTATTTGTTAATTTATTCAAACATCTTTTGAAAATTATTTTCGGTGCAATTATGAAACAAAATGCTGCTTAGACCTGATTTATTAGGGAGGAAAGCATCAAATGTTTCTACTTACAATCAAGATGACAAACTGAGTGATTATTCAAAGGGTAAAGACATAGAGTTAAGAGAATTTGAGCCTTCGCCCCAAATTTGCTTAAAGATTTTTTGGAAAATATGTCAGACACATGAAAGATTGCCTTTTGGCTGGCGTATAACTTCATCAGATTCAGCGCCTCCCTTCTCAAATTCTATGGACTTCTTCCTTAATCTAATTCCTTCCTTCTTCTATCATTATGCTTTCACTCATTTAAATTTCTTTTTTTTTATATATATTGCTCAAAACTCCTGCTTTCGTCCAATTTCATATACGCTGATTTGGGAACCTAAAACTAAAATTTTCAACAAAAAAAAGTAAAAAATAAAAAATGATACATCCTAGGATAGTTAAAAAAACATCAAATCATTTACAACAAAACTTCTTTGCTATTTCTTTTTTCCTTTTTTAAAATTACTACCACTATTTTTTATGTGATACTTTTCTCTACTATAAAATTAAGCGCGTCAGTGAACTGTAAACTACTTGTTTACACTTTTCATTAATGTTTTTTAAAATCATACACGAGTAAAATGCCTGTCCAGGCTGGCATTCAATTGACCATACGAATGCTGTTGCTGCTGTCGGTGAGTGATATAGGTGAAAATAAAACAATTTTTTTTTGTTAGAGAAATCATAAAGTAATCCATTGCAGAAATAAATTCTTTTGCGGTTTTTGTAAGAAGCACTTCATTATCCCCGCTAATAAAAAAAATAAATAAAGAGGTGGTTTCACAGAAAATGTGAGTGATGAAAATAAAAGTACTCACAATCGACCTTGGACCCATCGGCTCCAGCGTTTCGACCTTTACATCAGGAATATCTATTTAAAACAACACGTAATCTTGCAAACGAATTCAAAACGGTCTTACTCAGTTCTTCGGTTTGTTGGATTAAAGATAAATCTGGTAATTGTTACGAATGTAGCGGTTTAATGGACAGAGGATCAAATTCATATTTTATGAGCAAAATGTTAGCGGCTAAGCTTCAATTGAAAGGAGAAAAGGCTAATATTTCTGTATCTGGAACAAAAAAATTGTCTTTGAAATAAAATCTAAAGTTAGTGCAATTATTTCAAAAAGAGACAAAGAGAGCGATTTGATTTTAATTAAAAATTTTTGGTAATTTTTTTTTTTCATCTATTACATACAATTAGCTGATGACAAAATTTTTGAGCCTGGTAAAATCGATTTTCTTGTAGATGAAGAATATTTTATGAGCTTTTAAAGCCAGGTCAAATTTATCATCAGGATACAATTATAAGATTACAAAATAGCGTTTTCGGTTATATTGTAAATGGGAGTCTTCTAGCTAAGGGAGAAGTTAAAGTATAGTGTGGGCTTTTCACAAATAATTTGGAGTTAGAAAGAACATTAAGAGAATTTTGGGAAATCGAAAATGAAGAGAGAGAGCTTGAGATTTCTAAGACTAAAGGAGCAGAAAATTGTGAAGGGCATTTTCTCAAAAACTATTCTAGAACTAAAACCTGGAAAATTCTATATTAACAATGCAATTAAACAAAGAACCGTCGTGTCTTGGTGAATGGAAGAAATATGCTGTCAAATCTTTAAATTCATTGTGAAATCGCCTAGGTAGTGAGCCTAAATTTTGCGAGCATTATAAAAATTTTATGCAAGAGTATTTAAATATGCGTCACATGAAGGGGTGATAGAATGAGAAGAAACAGATGTAAAATATTATATTCCGCATCATTGTGCTCCGTACTGAATCAAATAGTACATCTTTTTTAGTTATATTTAACGCAAATGCATTAATAAATTCCAAAGGCGCAGGAAAGTATTTTCCATTAGCATCATCTGCATTATTAAAGGACGTCTACATGGACTATGTCTTATCAGGAGCAGATAATCTAAGTAAATCCAAAGATACGCAACAACAGTTCATATCTTTGTTAGATAGAGGAGGTATGGAGCTTCACAGATGGTCAGCTAATAATCAGTTCATTATGTATGATAAATTTGTAGAATCTAATTATTCATTTTCTTATGACACTCAAAATTTATGCATATTTTGGAAACCCCAATCAGATTGTTTTGGGTTTAATATGTTTATAGAAACACAAATCAAGTTTTTAGTAAACGAGCTGTGTTAACTCAAATAGCGCGAATAATTTATTCCTTGGGTCTGTTAAGTCTAATCATCGCAAAAGCTAAAGTGGTTTTACAAAAGTTATGGTTGTTAAAATTAGATGGGCGAAACACTCTCCCATTGTGGGAAAAGAACGAGAGGTAAATCAATTCTTTAAAGACTGTAAACCTGATCAGTGTTCCGAGATGGATTCTCGGTGAATAGTCAATTATTGTAGAGTTACACGGCTTTGCAGATGCTTTTGAACTGACATATGGAGTTGTCATCTATGTGAAATCTATAAATTCTTGTGGTGATTCTAAGGTTAATTTACTCATTAATAAATCTAGGGTAGTGCCTCTTAAGTGTATCTCTATACTACGTCCTAACTCTGTGCTGCAGTCCTATTGGTTTACTTGATATTAAGTGTCTTAATTGTTCTAAGATACAGGGGTTGGACAAAAATATGGAAACACCTTTTAAAAAACATGT
>BMAW01087209.1:1360-41878 GCA_019974015.1 Nephila pilipes
TTTTTTTTTTTTTTTTTTTTTTTTTTTTTTTTTTTTTTTTTTTTTTTCATTTTTAATTTAATTCTTATGAATATGGTTATCAGAATTTGTTTTCCTATTTGTGTTTTTGTTTTTATAACTCTATTTTAATAATATATTTTGTTGATGAGGTAGTTAGGCTTAGAATTCTAAACGTGAAATGAAATGTTCGAGAGGCATTTTCTTCCTCAGAAAGTCATAATTCTAAGGTAAATTTCCTGTTTAACAAAGTATAAAAACATTTTTATTCCTTTAATAAAAAGTATAAGAAACCTCAAAGTTTTATATATAATGTGTGATTATTCGGATTTACTTTAAACCTTTCGATATTTAAATAGTGATGCGTGCCACATTTGACTTGAAAAATCCAGTGTCGGCGTGACCCATGTAAAATCGAAGATATGATGTGAGCTTGAATGACATATGCTTTTAAACTGCAATATTGGGTTGAACTGTATGTAACTATAAGATCTCAAGAATCTTGGAAATACAATAAATTAATTCCAATGAAGGATAGAATCTCAAATTAGAGTATAGAAAAAATTATTTCCTTCGAATCCCTTCCAAACATCTTAAAATTGTAGCCTAATGATTACAACCCAAAAAATTGTTAAGTTTTTAAAACAAAAGAACCACACCAATCTATTTCTAAATCTTTAATGAATTTAAAACTATAATACGTATGAATTTAAAGAAAGCTTAAGGATATGTCATTAAACTAAGAAGCCGTGAAAATAATAGGCATTTCAAATTTAAATAACTCATAAATATTCTATTTTTAAAATAAAATTATTTTAAAATTGAAAACAATTCACAGTAAAAGCAATCAGGTAATCGTGCCTCATCTGTCAGGCAAAATTTTAAAATTCACAATATAAGTTCTTAAATTATTATTTTTGAGGTAGGGATATATTCATTTTACAATTTTTTTTTTTCAATTCAGTTTCTTATTATTTTACTTTTAAGAGAAATAACTATTATTGTTAATTTCTCGTTTGTTAAATGTTTTCTTTCATATTAAAGTTAACATTTATTTCAATAAGTGGAAAATTAGTTTCTCATCTGACACATCTCAAATTTCTTTGTTATATATCAAAGAAATTTGTTGAAATTTAATATGAAATAACTGGAAAAGGATATATTTTTAAAAGAACATATTCATTATTCAGATGTGCAAAGATAATTTAACTTTAAACTCTCTCGCCAATATTATTAGAAATAGTGAATTCCAAAAAAATTCTATTTAAAAGTAAAACTGGCTAGGAGGAAATTTTTATAAGCATGTAAAATCAAAATAAAAGTCAGAATCCATATCACGATAGAATGTTTTCAAGTATTTCTTTTATTTTTTAATGCAGTTTTAATTAAACTTGAGATTGAAAATAAATAAAGAAGTGCAAAGAGTTGAAGCAACGTTCTACAACTAATACTCGAAAGTTATATTCAGTTTGTAATAAGTTTGTGAAAACGAAATGTATTTCACGTAATTTCTACTTTATATTCAAATAAGCTAATTTTGCTGTATCAAAAAAGACCCAAGGCTAAATAAAACACTATTTTTACCTTTTCGCAGAAAATGAACTACAAATGACTTATAAATGAAACGGTTATATGGCTGTAAATGTATTAAAAATCTATTATTTTCAAAGGTAACTGGTATAAAAGTTCAATTTTATAGCTTTAATGAAATTCCTTTTAATAACTATCTTTAAGTCACAAAATCTTTTAAGAGAAAGAATATTCAAAGAAGAAAGTAAATATAGTTTTTGACAAACATTTAAAATCGTAACAGAAATTGAATTTTTTTTCTTTTTAAATTTTAAAATCCAAGCATTTTCACTTAAGTAATATTATTCTCCATACCCAAACTACGTGTGAAAGTATCACCATTACATGTAAAACGCTTTTTTTTAATGTAGTAGAATACATTTACTTTTATATGAATACTTTTTGTATATGAATACTTTTATTTTTTTTTTTTTGAATACTTTTTATATGCATACTTTTTGTATCATACTTTTTGTATGAATACTTTTACTTAACAATTTCATTATTAATATAGATAATGAAAATAGTTTTTGGTGTAATTTCATATAGTAGATCTCCTCTTATCATAGAAGTTAAATAAAATGTGTTATTTAAGAAAATATATTCAATTCACGCACATATGTATGTGGTACTCATATATTAACATTTAATGAGTAAAGGTATTGAGTTGAACATAGAATTGAAATTTTCCCTGTGAACAGAACTTGTGAAGAACTATCACAAATAAAAAAAGAGATCTTAAGGTACGCAAAAAGTTAAACTGGAAACTGGATTAAGAAGAAAAGAGAGGTGGTACGAGATCTCCATTGTATAAATGTTTGAAGTTTGTTAAAGTTAGCGTACTGATACTATTTTTGTTAGTTAAATTATTTTTATAATTTGCATATATATATATATAAATTTAAATAAATAGTAACTGATATCCCAGTGATTAGCTTTAACCTCACAAAACAAAAAAATAATTTCTCCATTCTCATTAAAATGTTCATTAGTATTGCTACAAGTGTGTTCAACAAAATCACCATTTAGTAAATGAAAAATGCATTGGTTTTATTAATATTAATTTTATTTGTACTCTGTATATTATAAAAAAGAACACACCAAGAAGGAATTATCCGATCGAGAAGCTATTATATATGCACATACCTTACGATAGAATATGTAAACGATTAACATTTGGCAGACAATGACTAACTAGCTAGAGATCCAGTCCATTGAAATGGAGAATAAAATAGAGATCTATAAATGATGTTTGAAACAGAGGATATTCCAATAATTTAAAGCCTGATTTCAATGCGAGTAAGGATCCAACAAACAACGTGCAGCAGATTGTCCTACAAAGTGTGCAGATGTCACTTTTGAGAGAGGATGTACATTTTTTTTAATTAAAAGAGGCAGGATGGTCAATTGTAGGATCACTAGATATTTAGGTGCGAATGATATTAACGTTAATCTGTATTTGTAGTAATGGGTGAATTATGGCCGAACTGAACATTAAGAAGTAAGCTCTCGACTGAGAACAACAATAGTACACGAAGTGATCTTCCCATTAAGCGCTTATTGCCCTTAATTCATTCTTGTCAACAATTCATGTAACTGGAGCATCATTATTTTCTGTGACTATCAATTGGTGAATTAATGTGTGGTGGCTGAGATCTCAAAGGCAATTGAAGAATTACTGCCCTCAGCATCTTACGTACCAGGAGTATTTGTAGTTTTTCCTGGAAAATGTAATCTGGAATCTTACTGATAGGAATAGAATTGTTTTTATTCAAAAATAGCCCTTAGAAGAGAGTCCCGTTTAAGAGTTTGGACTTGCTCGGAGACATCATGAATAGCGATAAGATACTCTCTGAGCTATCGTATTCTACACAGTCTGACATCCAGGAAGCAATTTCATTTGATAACCGAATTCCATTAGTTGTCATTCGAGATATCCTTACAATATGGTAGCACAACAAAGAGATTTTACTCCACGTAATGTTACCCTTTTCTTATAAGAACCTTTTGGCTTACTTTAGTAAAGAATAATGGCCAGATCTCGTATTTTTGCGGTTTATTCTCGTGCATCTTCCACACTTTCCTGATAAGGTGATCACCAGACCTCACTCAATAGAACACGGTTTAGACTTTGATAAACAGGCGTCTCAGACCGGCCGCGGATCTCTCCGATTTTATTCTATGAGCTCCGATCTTTCCCCCATTGATATGTGTATAGTAAGCAATTGCGCCCCGTACATCCACCAGCTCTAAGAGTCAACGCCAAGCTAAAGACTAACTTACATCAGGATCAGCATAATCGAATTTTTTGCTGTTGTAACTGTAACATTAGAATAAAACATTCAATTGATTTGATACTGTTTCTGTTCTGGTTTCATTACATGTGCATATAATCTATTGGTTTTCATCCCATTCGGATTACGTTTAAACGCAGAGGCTTCTATATTATAAAAATCCATGTAATCAGTAATTTAAACTCCAATAAATCAAATAACAAAGTATTACCTATTAAAATAACATGCATTTTTTTACTCTTCCGAAACGCTTAAAACAATATGACCTATGCTAATATCCCTTTTCGATAAATATATACGAATGTTGTTATATTCATGTGACAAAGTATTGATCCTATGAAAAGTAGGTAGTAAATTACGTGAAGTAATCCTCTCTCCCGCAGAATAACACAATATCTTGTGATTATCAAATCAAATTTCGTTTTTGTTACATATGAAATTTTGTAAGTTATAAGTATAAAAGTACAGTATCAAATACAAATACACAAGCAATCCATTATGATTGTACGAATCAATTACGATTATCACATATAATTTGCACATTGAATATATCGGTGGTTTTTCACCCACCCCTTTGTTATGACTCTAATATAATGTCTTTGAATTTTTATTCTACGATCAGAGCATAATGCGATATTTTTCATGTGGAATACACATTTGATCGCGAGATGACGTTTGCTACTCAATAATTATATATACTTCCTGGGATATAAACAATTAAAATTAATTATTTTAATTATTTATTCTCAAAACAATTTTGTGCGCGAAATATGAAGTGATAATTTTCATCTTTAATGCGCTACTGGATTTTCTAATTCTATTTTATCTCTTTCTTCTGGAGAAAGAGAGAGAGAGAACACCTATTTTTCCAAGATTTTTCTTCTGTATCATAGGAAATCGTTACTCATTTCTTGTCAGTTGACTTGGCAAAATTTTCCTAAACAACATAACATTTCTTAACAAAATGTGAAAAGAAGAATAAATGTTATTATGAATATGTGTATTAGTCAACAAAGCTTATCAATTGAGTGTGCTGATATATTTAGTCAAAACATAATTAATATAATGAACGATAATAGTGAAAGCAATAAATTGAGTAGACTGTTGATTTTATTTTTTTTAACGTTCCGAGACCAATTTCGACACATTTATTGTAAGACGTAAAATTGCAACATTGTTTGTTTAATATGCATCAAATTAAATATACATAGAATTTTAATATATATATATGTGTGTGTGTTTGTTTGTGTGTGTGTGTGTGTGTGTGTGTGTGTGTGTGTATAAATCTTTAAATGTAATTTAAATATAACGTTGCTCATAGTCTACGAATTTTTTAAGAAAATTAAATTTTTTAAAAAAATGAAACTTATATCTACTAATTAAATGAAAAATTATAAGATTGAAAATCGTCCCATTTATTATTATTACAAGAGAAATCACATAAACAAATTCAGTTGATAGAGCTGAGATAAATTAAAGCCTAAATAAAAATATAAATATAAATACATAAACTTAAATCAGAAATGTAAAAAAAAATAATAATTAGTTCGATTTAAATAAAATGTAGAACAAAGTTTTAAGATGCAAAAAGGGGAAAAATTAGCTTTAATAAAGCTATCAGGAGCTCATAATTTAATCTTGGTCTAATACATAAGCATATTAATGATATATGTCTTTACCTGAATTCAAAATTTCTTATATATGCTAATACAAGCTCCTATTGTCAATCGCTATTAAATCTAAAATAAGCTCCTATTGTCAATCGCTCTTAAATCCATCTGTTACACAAAATAATATAGCTTTGACATCTTAAAATCGAATGAAACTTACTTGCGTTATTAAGTGTTAACTGACTGAATCACATTGAAGAAGAATCTGAGGTGTGAAACAAAAAGAAAACCTTTCGTGCAAACCACATAATAATGGAAATAAAAGTAATCATAATATATATATATATATATATATATAAAGGTGTGCAAAATTTAAGGAAAATATTTTTTTTCAATATAACATTCTACAAAAGCTTTCCAAATCAAAACGAATAATACCATAAGATATCTATGATGTAAGAACATGAGCAATGTTAACAAAACTTAACAAAAAGATATCAAAAAAGGATAAATAAAAAAGGAGCTTTATTGAAAAAAAAGCGTGGAACACAATGCAACTGAAGGCTGAAACATCCATGTTGCTCGTGTCCAGCTAGAAATATCAAGGTTTTAGAAGTGGATGTGATCGCCCCTGACTTTACTGTTGGTTTCACATTGTCTGGCCATGCTGAGATGGGGCAGAGTTTTGAAAGACAGTAGGACAGTGTTGTCATTGAGTAGCTTTGGCATTGCGGCCCATCGGAGCTCCAGAATTGTTATTGGCAATAAGTTGCGTTCTGTCAAGCATCTCCCAAGAAAGTAATATATATACTCGATGGTATAAAAATCCTTAGATTTTAGAGGCTAATCAAAATGTTCAATATTCTCATTTTCCAACAGTTCTTCGAATGCTACTGGGAGATGAGCTGGCGCATTGTCGTAAATGAAAAGGAACTGCGGACCCATAACGGCTCTAAAAAGTCGCATATACGGAAGACGAATTTTGTTACAATAACCTTTTCGCTACCGGAGAGAGAAAAAATAAGTACTTCTCTTGGCCCGCGGCTTTTTACCGTGAAGTGTCACTTTGTGCCCAGACGAATTTAGATATTAAACCTAATACGTGAAAAAAATGTCTCTAAAATCGGCTATTTATTAAAATTTTTTGGTATTTACATATATTACTTAAAATGCCTTAAACTTAATATATACAAAAGAAAAAAAGATTTAATCGAAAATTGAATGTTTAATACGTAAAATTACATAAAAAACGTACTTTTAAGAAATACAAAATGTATTTGCATACGTTACATAAATGTCATGGTGTAATGATGTATCATTATATGGAATATATAGATATAAAAGATAAATCTCATTTTGCTGTATGGTATACTTATAAAAAAAATTCAATACATAGTCCAACATCACGTGTCTTACACATATATTTTGACGCTTCACGCAAGATTTTGAGCAAAGGGCACCTCTTAGTCCTTTAATTTTACTTTAATGTCTATGTATAGATTTGAATTATTTTCGCTAACATTACTGGCAGATTTTTTCATTATTTCGAAAATCTCAGTATCAGATAAATACTTTCTTTTCGTCATGACTATCGCTACAAAAAAATCGACCGAATGAAACGAACAGCTGAGAACATCTGCTACTAAAAGCCCTAACCCCCATAAAGTGTCATAAATTCTCCTTCGAACTTCTAAGAAGCAAGCAAGTAGGGAAACAAAGCAAACCGAAAGTAAAGTTCACTCTTTAAATCCTGTCATTACATTTAAAGGGCCGCGCCGCAGAACGTGCTTTTAATAATTACTTCCCCACCTCCTGGTAGCCAGAAGTGAAATCCAAACCCATATCACCAAGGTCAACATTCCAAATAACCTATCTATATAGATTTCATGGTATTTTAACACCATATAGTAACATTAAAAGAATCAAATAAAACGTTCTCATCAAGCGTATCTCTATTGATATGCTGGGCACAGGAGAGCCAACACGAGCGTATCGCCTGTGATACGCTGGGAGCTAACGGGTTAATAAACCACGGTGACTGAACTTCGTTTGACGATATGAAGATTGGTAGTGAAACCAAGCATAATGCCTCCTCAGACGAGAATACCTCGCCTTCCAAATCGGTCACTTCCGATGATGTTGCAGCGATTAATGCGATTACCAAGCTCCCTTCAAATGTATATGTAACAGAATCGCTACTCAGACTACACTTGCTCTCATCCGTAAGGAGCATTCGACCCCATTGAATATCTCCCCACGTCTTGTGTTCCCGGCAGTACAGAAAGCGCATAAGCAGGCTCAAAGGCACACCACACCGGTCTTTGTGAAAAACAGTCCACCATGGTGCAGCTTCCTGGCTTCGATAAAATGGGATAATGGTCGTCTAATCTCCTATGCAGTGTGCCTAGTGATTTCTCCAAATTTATGCAGTCTGTTTCTTCTTGTCTGTACGGAAATATACCGAGCGTCCGCTAGTGTGGTTGCTCGTGAACGATCACTGCTAAATTTTTTTTATAACAATCCCTGTAATTTGAAATACTTTTCAAAATGGTGAAATCATGATGTGAGCAATCAAAAATTCCACAGCCAAACTTATCAAACTTCGAACTTGCTCTATCTTTCCAAATATTCGATCTTGTGTAAAAATCACTCGAATGATGTGTAACACATTGATTGTTCGACATTTCACACCATGGCAGCAACTCGACAGTATTTTAACTGATTTATGCCATGCATATATATATATATATATAAAAATGATGTGATACATTCAACACCAGGATACTATTTGAGGATTTCGTGTATAATGGCGCATCTCAACTTTTACCATATGTAATTTAGAAATTTGTAAAACGCAAAAAAATTTCAACTATATTTGAAAACAATTTGGTGAGTCATAGAATATATTTTCAAGTAGAAATTTTTTCCATCACTAGATGCAGAAATGGCTAATCTTTAAATGACGAAAAACACGAAGTTCTTTATATTTAGTGAGATTCTCGAAAGTTTTTAAGGAAGTAATAAGAAATCTCTCAAAGAGCTTAAAAATTTTTCTCGCTTTTTCTAAATAAAATGCCAAAAGTGAGAATATCCTGACAGATATTCAAGGAAACGTAGTATTCAGCAATCTTAAAAATGCACTTCCAAAGGTGTCACTTGAAATTTATTTTGCAGAAGGGCTTAGAATTTTTTGAAAAGATGAGAAGAAATATTTTTGTAAAAGTAGGGAGGATAATACATTATCTTGAATGTGTAGACCCTGGCCTGCTGGTGATAGAAACAGATTAAAAATACTTTTATTAAAAGAGAGTCGCAACTTAAAACAAGAAGCCTTTCCCTTTTTTTTCAAACAAAAGACCATCCTTTTAGGAAAAAAGCCAACATCCTCACCAGAATAATAAAAATGATATTACTGTCGTTTGATAGAACCCACTCATACATATTATTATTATATACATACATGGTTATTGTTATTATTATTATTATAATACATGTGCATATTATTATTATTATTAACATGCTATTATTATTATTATACATATTATTAACATATAAAAAACATATTTTATATATTTTATATATATTAGGAGTATTGGAGTTATGTTGTTGAGTTATTATTATACATGTTGTTATTATTATACATATTAGCTACATACATATATACATATTATCTATATACATATACATTTTATTATTATTATGTTGTCTATTGGTTATTACATACTCTATATTACATATATATATTTTACATACATATCTACAGTTATGGTATTTTATTATTATATATATAATTTTATACGCTATTCATTCCTTAACGTAAACTTGTTCCTGATCCGTAATGTAGTTTCTATATAGGATAATTGGCTCGTAGCTTTAAAATGTTAGCAATATATCATTTAAGAAAGAAATGTTTAATCGACTGTTTATTTCAGCACGGAGAAATTTACTCAAATGCAGTATAACATTTTTATGAATTAAAACTACAACGCAGACAAGGACAAACTTGCATATGCAAAAAATAATGTAAGCAAATAATTAATTGGTCGTTATGAAAATAACCCAAAAGTATAGATGAAAAAGAAAATAACACATACTCTTTATGAAAAGAAAGTTGAGAGCGGTAGAACAATAAATATTATGTGGAATGAAAGTTTAAAAGAAGTTGGATAAGAAAAAAAATCAACATACGATTGGTAGAAAGAAATGAAAATATCGAAAAATTCGTATTGATATTTACGTATACTTTAAAGTGTATTATGATTTCAATCTATTAGGCATTGTAAGTTTAATTTTCGTGAACTTACATGCAACATATAAACGAGTATCTTCTGAAAGGTTCCTAATCTAACTAAGATACAAGACATTTTTTCTTTAAATTTATTTTTTTTTCTACATAGCTTCCTTGTAAGTCTACACACTTCTCTTCACTATGATCAAATCTTTTAAACCCGAGCAATTAGTACTATCGGCGCTTTTCTCACAAAAATACTCTTGTATAAAACTGATGGCCTCCTCTTTTGATAAAACTCTCGGTCTTCCAGATTAGGGAAGCAATGAAATTCACTTGTGGCTAGAACTAGTATGTAAAGAGAATGGTCAAGCGGTTCAAACTGTAATTCGTGAATTTTTATCATGGCAACCGCTGAAATGTGAGAAGCCGCATTGTCCTGGTGAAACATTATTATTATACACGGTTTATCCTATTTGAAGATAAGATTCATTCCATGACTATCCCCAAAAAAAGTCAACAGCACTTTTCCAACTCAAAAAGGAATTTTTGCTTTTTTTTGTGGATGGGGGGGAGCGATTCCATTGTATTGACTGTATTTTTGTTTCAAGCGTATAGAGGAGCATCCCAGTCTCATTTATAGTGATTAATCGGTGCCTAAACTCTGATTTACTGCGCATAAACTGTGCCCACAGTGTGTTCGAAATGTCCTTGAGCAAACACAGCACCCAACGCATGGACAGTTTTCTCATGACATTTTCTTGATGCAATAAATGATAAAAATAACCCTTTAGTCATATTCATAGCCTATGATATATTTCAAATTAATTCGACGAAAGTCTATCACCATTTGGTGAATTCTAGTGAAGTTATCGTCAGTGGTTGCACTTTTTTGGACGTCCAGAACGTTCATCGAATTCCAAGCTGGTGCTTGACGTACACATGGTCGTCCATGTGTAAATTAAACTACCAAAAATCCTACGATGGTAAATGATAGTGTAGAGTGCTCGAGAACTCCAACTATTTCCTCTGATTTGCGTAAGCATATTGCTTTTGAAAAGCAAATATTTAATTCACAGCTCGATACTCGATTTTTTTTTTCCTTTTTCACAAAAACACTCCCATCAACTCGCACAAACTATTGTCAAACAACAGCTGATCGTTCAACATGCCTAAAATTTTGGTGAATATCCATCAAAAGATGCGCAAACACATTCCAAGGCTTTAATGAACGAGTGTTACACTCTTGAAGTTAAGATCGAAATCATTTCAGACCAAACTCGAAATTTTCAATCCGTTTCTGAAGTTGAAATTAATGTTATAAATTCAGAAATGGATTTGTATTTGAAAATTCAAATTCTTCTTAACTTCAAGCTTGAAATTTCGAAAAATATAAAAACACTTCTCGAATTTAATTAAATGTATAATGGTGAGAAAAACAGATGATATTTATTTGGAATATTTATATATTTTTCTGAATATAACTTAATAAGTTTTAAATTGGCTCCTAATAAAAAAAGGAAAAAAGGAAGAACGGATTTTAAATGAGGAAGAAATATCAATTTTTCATAAACAATATTTATTATAGTTGCTGTCATTGATCACAACAGCATATAAAAATATGATGAGGAAATAAAATTATGAAAAAGTTCATAAACCAATTTCTTATAAAATAAATAAGAAAATTAAACATTCTTTAAAAGATTGTATTCAAAAATACTTATTTATCGTCTTTTAGAATGTATTTAACAAAATCACATTAATTTTATTATATTTCTTAGAGAATGCAAGAATAAAGTCTTTGTTTTTTAATAAATATATTAATGATTTTGAAAATATGTAATTATGTTAATGTTTCATTGATATAATTTTTATTATAGCAATCTTCCTTAAATTTTATTTTTACACTAATTATGCTATAGTAATAAAATAATTGGCATTTAAATCAAAAATAATATCCTTATAATAAATATCCACTTTTTATGAACTTCGTAATGTCTGAATAAGAACTTCATTGTATTCCTCTATCCTACAATTTTCAAAGGAATCAAAATTTATTTATGTAATTTAACCAAAGTTTTCTTCAATTTTCTTTTATTCTCGAAGGGGAAAAATGGTTTAGAGTAATTTAAACCTCCATGAAAATTTATCAAAACTAAATAACATTCGAAATGGTCAAATTTTCGGAAACAATTCATATCTTATAAGTTGGGTTTGTTCTATATTTAGGTATTACAATTCTATAAACTGAACATTATTGTATCAATTCGTTTGAAATACTATCAATCATATGACTATTTTTGTTAAAGTTATATACAAATTATTACTTTTATTTACTAGATATAGGTCTCTGAATCTTTTTTATTGATTTATCATAATCAGTTGATCTTTCTAAAACTATCTACAAACTTAATTTATTTCAGAATTAAAAAAAATAGATAGTAAGGAATATCTATAGTTAATTAGTATATCTTTTGTCATGAAATTTGAAATACAAAAGTCTATTTTTTTTCATTTATGCTACATGTTAAATGTGTTTTAAAATTGAGCATTGAAATTATCAGGACTGTGACTCATCGTAGAAAAGTTTGAAAAATTAGCCTTATTTAGACATATCAGGTTATAATTAAAATTATTTCAGTGCTTTGTTATATCCGATTCTTTTCTATATTTAATGTTATAAGTTGTTTAAGAACAACAAGATAGAAACAGTCTTCATAAAAATGCTTTAAACTTTCACTAGTTTTAAAATTTGTATAATTTGACTGCACATTTTTAGCATCCTACTTTTCATTCTACGAAACATAACAAAAAGTATTTGCCTACAGTTTAAAATTAAATAAGTAGTTGACTTGAATTAGAAATATTTTTACTTGTTAAAACTTTTTAGAATAGTTTAAATTTAAAATGCTTAAAATAATTTTTTTAAATTTTGTTAATAATTTGTTTGGTATTTTAAAGAATAAGTTGCCAGCTTAAATAAAATATTTTTGGCCAAAATGTACAAAAATTTAAATTACTTCGAAGTGAAATATTCTTTTGGATTCAATTACTTATTCTGTTCAAGATAACTCATTTTCTAACTTTTTTTTTTTTTTCATTTAAGAATTCTTATACACAGAAACTATTAAATTATCGAATTAGAGAAAATTATCAAAATACCGCAAATCCTAACTTTCAATAAAACAATATTAGTATTCATTAAGAAATTTCATAACTTAAATTTTATTCCATGCTTAATTTTAATATACTACTGGCCATTAAAATTGCAACATCAGGAAGGAATGATTTAACGAATGTCAAAATCACATGAAGGGAAGCAGAGGTTAGCATATGCAAGGAATTAGTATTTAAATGCATTTAGATGCCACAGGAGGGAGAAACGACATCTGTAACACTGCATAAAAGAAATGTTGTGTAGTGGATTTCTCATCCGGAAAGAGCTTTGTAAATTTTTGTTTGCTCGGAACATCATGTTATGCCTGGATTAAGAAGAAGAAATGCTTACTAACAAATGTCTAAATTTGATATAGGCAGTAAAGTTGCCTATCGAGAGTGATGATTGTCATTCCCTGATATCGCCTACCCCATTGGTTGAATTCCAGCCATTGTCCTGCAAATATGGATTCAATGGGATGGTGAGAGTCAAGCTGAATGGAAAGCAGGATCTCGATTCCCTCCCATGACTAACACCCGGGAAGGCAGACATATTTTGAGGTCAATCCTTAAAACCGTACAACCATATCAAGAACTATTAGACAGGAAATGAACATATTTGAGGCATGTCCAGTATCCGTTCGTATGGTGCGGCAACGTTAGCAGCAGCAAGAACTGTCAGCAGAACTGACCATTACTTTCGCTTTCCTTATCAATGAAGCAAAGATGCAGACGGTGACACTGGTGTACCGAACAACCAAGATGAATACAGATTTGGCGCAATGTCGTCTTTTCAGACGAGTACCGGTTCTGTGTGTAGTATTCTGATGGCCATATACAAGTATGGAAGATCCGAGAAGACCGGTCGTCACTTGCTTTCATTCGATACCAGCAGATGAGTCCTACATCTAGTGGGATACAATGGATAGTCACTGAGTACCATATGGTTGTGAAACATCTTTAAATCATATCAACAGACATTTGAAAGTAGATCGGTACATTTCTGATAACTTAAGTCCAGTGGTTGTGTCCTATTTTTGTGGCCTTCGAAATGCCATCTTCTAACAGGATAAAGCCAGACCACATGTCGAGTTCTGATCTTCCTCGATAAACAGGGTAATTGATTATTTCACTGACCTGCACGGTCTCCAGATCTGTTACCATTGAAAATATCTGGTTAAGGGTTGCTGAGAGACTGGCTTACCATGCCCCTCTTGTTAATACTGTCGATGAAGTGCGAAATAGACTTCAAGTTGCATGGAATGAGGTGACAGTTTCTGTCACACAAGCACAGTTCGACTCGGGGAGTAACCCGGTTGCTGTTAAGAATGGCAGCTGTTTCTACTAATTTCGCACTCCCGTAAATCCCCAAACTGTTTGCAAATTTAATCATTTAGTCTCCATGCCATACTATTTACTTACAATAAATATATTTTTATATTTGCTTTCCTTCATCATATTGCATTTTAATGGCCAACAGTGTATATAGCCAACCCTCTCAGTAATTATAAAATATAGTTAATTTAAGAATTAGCAACTGTTGCATTTGGATAATGTAATAACTAATTAAACTGTAAGATGTTGGAAAAAATGCTCTTAAATCCTAACCTCAATACTACTTTAAACAATAAAACATTAATCGAATGTTAGCAAAAATTACATTTTGGGTTTGTAGCAATATTTCACAATTTCGAACATTTTTTTTTTATTTATTTTTTGTATTGATCGGTAACAATATTCTACAATGATATTTAGCTTAAATGGAGATAAAAAAAAATTTCAAATGCGGAAGTATCAAGAGCTTAAAATTAAATACTTTTATTTCACATCAATTTAAAAGGTTCCGGTTTTCTAATAGTATTTAAATTAATACCCTGAAAAACATCTTCTTAGTTTACAACAATTGATCCACATTTTTCACATCGTAAGTGCTAAATCAAATAAATGTTTCATCTCTTCAAAAAGCAGAAGATATACCTTTTTAATTGGCATAAAAGTATTAATATTTACAAAAAAAAAATTGGAAGTAGAAGAAGAATTATTTTTTATTAATATTTACGTACACTTGCTTGTTATGTTGCTTATTCGGTGGATTTATTTTAAATGGTACTTATTTCTAAGCCACTTCTGATATAAATAACCAAGAATATTATAGATGTTTTTTTTTTAAGTTTTGAAATGATGTGTAGATTGAAAAGAAAGTTCAAAGATTTTATTAAAAAAGTAATCAGCTTTTGCAAACCATTTTTCAGGAAACTTAATTCTTATTCTTTTAATCATAAGGAGATGAAATGAATTAAATGTTTAATTTAGTTTTAATTAAATATCTTGGTGTAATAACATAAATGTAAAACCTGATTTAAGTTATCAGAAAATTTGTACTTTTATGTATAGAGAGAATATTACTATTGTATTAAAAACTTGTTCCACACTTTTTTTTTATTTATTCTTGGAATAATTTTAAATTTATTTTGATTGGATGAAACAGTATTAATAATTTAAATAACAATATTTTATTTGATAATTTGTTCCATTTTTTACGAACGTAACTTTATAGAGAACTATAAAAATTAAAAATTAAATAAAGAAGTATTTTTTTACCAGTGCCATAGAAGTATTATTAAAGTCTATCGAAATAGTTTTATAGGAAACAAAAATGCTTAATTAAAAGCTTTACAAGGGATTTTAAAAAAAAATAAAAAAAAAATTTAAGTGATGAAGGTTTTCTTTGCCTTAGTATATTAAATTTTTTATTATATTTATAAAAAGGCATCACTTTCAACATTAATATGGCACTAGTTTTTCTTAATTTTACTCTTTTAAAGTTACTTTTTAAGTTTAAAAATATTCCAATTATGTAGTTAAGAAATTTTAGAGATTTAAGGCTACACGGTACTCTTTTTCAAAAAATTTTTTTGGAGACAGTAATATTAAAAGTAACTTAAGTATTGTTTTCATACTATATTATTAAACTGATTCTGAAAATAAAAAGTCAATTTAACTAGTCCTTATTTTAAAATTTAAAAAAATTTAAAAATTTTGAAGTTTTTTTAAACCCTTATAAAATACACAATTTTTGAAATTTTGTAATTATTTTGAGTGATTTATATTTCATACATTATTGCAAACAAAAGTTAGTATGGATTTGAAAATCTGTTCCCTTGTTGATTTTTAATAATTATTTTTCTAGCTAAACTTGGAAAAAACAGGAAAATTTTTAAAATATTAACTTTAACATTTTTTAAAAAAATAACTAGGGATCCCAGACCTAAATCTATACTAACTTTTATAGAACACATATATCTCAGTATGTATAAAAAATTTCAAGACTCTATCTTGAACAGAAAAAAAGCCTTAGGGATTAGAAAACACTTACATCTTCAAAAATAAAAGTCTGAGAAAAATGCATTTAAAGTTTTTAAAGGCATAAAACAAAAACTAATAATACTTGCAAAGATCTAAATTTTTAATATATTATTTAACTACTTATATAATATATGAAAACACTACTTTAATTAAATATTATGGCAAATATTTTTATTTATTCAAAATATGTTTTTGCAAAATATCGATATAGCATTTTTTACGATGACAGATAATTCAGCTTAAAGTTAACATAATAATTTCACAAAAGTTTTAAAACACAATACACTTATAAAAAATAATAATGATATAAATAAAAGTTTAAAAACTACCAGGTTTGTACATAGCACCTAATTTTTTCTGAATTTTAAGTCGACGCAATTTAGCAAGTTTTATTTTTTTCTGCGCAACTTTAAAATTTGCAGATTTCCTTTTCTTTCTGAAATAGGTTCTCCTATAATGAGTAAAGTACACTAAATGTTCTGATGACAAACTGTTCATTAGCATCCTGAAATGTTTTTAGAGCTTTTAATGTTCCAACAATAAATTCAGGTATTGCACTCGACATGGCAATCAACACGACTCCTAGAAGCTGTATTTTCTTTGGAATATTTGTCCCATATCATCGAATGTAATGCTTCATTAGAATTGTGTGTCAAATCTCTGACACATGTGCTTAATAATTCAGTTGATGCTAATCGCTGATAAATAGGCAAGATTTTGGGCAAATATTCTTCGTTGATTGTTATTTTTACCCAATCTTTGTGAATACCTGATTTTTTTCCACGTGCTAATGATAACTGGTAAAAACACCAAGAGTTAAAGAGCAAGATTGTGTCCCGGAAACTAATACTCTCAGATCTTTCCCATAATTTCACAGCTGCATTTACTTCCATTGCACCAGATGATCCGACATGTATTGTACTACAAACATTTTGTTGTCCTTTGTACCAAATACGAAATTCAGCACTTTCTTCTCCAAGCTTAAATTTAGTCTGTTCACATTCTCCACGTCGCTTTGACATTACTTCGTAGTCTATCACAAAGCCAGTCAGCAAGTCGATAACATATCCTATTCCGATATTTGACGTTGACGTATGTTCTCTTGTCAACCAGCTTCCATCATATGACATTCCAATACCGACTATATCTTTATCATTCCTTGAGCCCTATGCCTCAATAACATCTTTACGAATATAAAGCAACGGCTGATTTGACCCAACAAGATGTCCAATCAGAACTTTTGGCTCATAATGTCTTTTAAAAGTTTTACTAAACATTATATTTCAATTCATATGCATGCAGAATTTTTCCAACGATGAGTAGCCAAGTCACAAACTTAACATACCTTGCACTAATCTCATATTTACATCAAATGGAACATTAAAAAATTGATGCTTGCTAACATTTGATATTTGATGTAATATAGCATCAATTAATTGTTATGAACATGTTTCACTCTAGGTTTGGTCACAATTAACACATACAACATTCACTTTATATGCAAATCTATTTTTTTGACCATAGCAAAGTTTTAAAGATACACTATGGCAAATATTGCTTAAAAATATTCCAAAATTATCTGTAAACAAACATTCAGTATCCACTATAATGTAATTTGAAAGATACTTTTATATGTAGTAGAAGTATTAAAGACCTTTGTATTCTGAAGTTTTGTAGTTATATCCACTAAAGCAGGTTTTTAGCATTGTCATTATCAGTAGTACTCCATCTCTTAGAAGTGTTGATTCTCTTCTCAAGCTGCGAAAGTTTTGTCCGTGGCATTTTTTCAACAGAAAAAAACTTCACTTAAACAATTTAAAATAGCTTTTAACTTATATAAATTATATGCAGAATAAATATTGGTCTTGAGAAATACCTTTTTTTATCAATTTTGGCTAAGTAACTATAAGCACATCAAGAACTCAAAATATAAACAAACATAAATGATTTTATTAGTGAAAGTTGAAGTTAATATCTACTTTTCTGCAAGTATCGATATTATTTAAAAAATATCAGTAATTAATTAAATTTAAGAATGGAAAAATGCTTTAAAATGAAACCGAAACTACCCACGCCCCCCTCAGCTGTCAAAAATAGTGACTGACAATGCTCAGAAAACTTCAAATATCTTAAAAACTAATTGGTTAATAGATCTAAAATTTGGGGCCAAGATTCCCAAATGTATGGGCTACAGGAAAATGCAAAAAAATTTTTTTTCGATAAATTTGTCATTTTTAGGGTACTGTGTAGCCTTAACGAAACCCAATAAAGATTGTACGTTCTTCATTTTCTTGAAAACTAAATAAATTCAAAAGATTTTGCAAAATATTTTCTACGCATAGAAACTGCAAAAAAGGAAAGAAAATCAGAACAAAGAAGAAAAGAAAAGTTAGAATTCATACAAATATGCTTTGTCAACCGTTTTCTTACTAAAACATGCTAAAAAATAATAAAAATAATAAATATATAAAGGCTTCTAGATAAATATATTGAATTATTTCTAATTATTTTAGTTTTGCTTTTATTGATAAATTTTCTCCACAAAAGGAAAAAAAATTATTAAAATTTATAGGCAAAACAATATACTTAAATGCAATTATTACTATTGCAGCTTACAACAAATCATTACTGATTTTATCAGATTAATATTCATCTAAGTATATTATGAGTGAAAATTTATTACGAAACTATAGATTTGGAATTATATAAATGGAAATTTGTGTAACCATGCTGTAATTATTAATATCTGCAAGTCATAGCTAAATATTTTTTAAGAAATTCTTTTGATTATTATGCAAAGAAATTCATAATTGCTTAATTAGATCAATTTTTACATATCTACTGAATTTAAGAAAGGCTATTCGACTTTACAATGTTAGGTAAAAGGAATAAATGTCTACAAAAGTTGTTCTTGTAGGCTGTTAGAAAAAAACATATACTCAAACAGGAATTTTATATATTTAGGAAACATATACAAGAAAAAAATACCAAATTACTCTCAGATTGTGTGCTAAGCTTATTTCACAAATGCTTGAAATTCTTCTATCTGTTTAAAAAGAAATTTTTCTTTTCCCTGTCAGTAAGATTTATTTTTCAGATTGTTTTAGCTTCGAGAGGGCAACGTAAATCAGAATGAAATAAAGAGTTTTGTGACAGGTAACAATTGCCCTTTCGCGAAAAGAGATTTCTCACATATTTTTTTAAATGAATGACAGCTATTAAAGAGAAGGGGAGAACTTTGTAGTTGTTTTTTAAATCTCTAGAAAACATTCAAATTACTTTAAGAACGTTAAAATTATTTCTTTATTTTGCAAGACGTTCAAGATACTTAAATTAAATTCCAGGTATTACAGCTTAGCTCTATCTAATGTTCTTATGAAATTCGGTATTTTAGTACCTTATTTTAAGCTCAAATAATAATATTACCTTCCTTTTACATATAAAACACTTAGTAGTTTTAAAGAACTTAATTGCTACTTTTTTTGTATGGAAATTTCATGAACATATTTCTATATGTTAAATTATTTTACATGCCATGTTTAAATAATATTATTTAATTAATTCAGATTTTATGCAGCTTTTATGATGAAATAATTAATGAATAGTAAAGTTTTAGAATTAATAAACATTTGTACAAATTCAAGAAACTATCCGAAATATTTAAATATTTTATCCTTCAACTACTGATGAAAATTCATATAGAATTATAAAAACACCTATACAACAGCATAAACAACATACATCATTTTATTTATAAAAATAATAAATCACAGCAAAATCATTTTTTTTTTTAATTTTAGGGTTACTGATAAATAGCTTCGAAATAAATATTTCTTAGACATGAAAATTTTAGACGCTCTGTTTATCGTATTAATATTTTTAAGTCATTTCTGTATCAAGTACTCACAGCAATAATGAAACGTAATATCATTATTTTGAGTATATATTTAATTCAAATTATATATTGATCTAAAGCGCTATCAAAAACAAGCTCAATTAAAACTTTTTAATAAAAAACCACACACATACCTTTTTTATGATAATAATGAATTTTGAAATACATCCATGCCTTTGGGATTATCCTTTCCTCAGTGAATTTCAAATACTTCCGTAAGGTTTGATATCTTTCAAACGGTTTACACAGTAAGAATTATCTCACATTAATTTCATCGTGTGTTAAATTTTTCAATATCCATTAGATTTCTCACTAGAATCTAAAGTCACTAAAACTCAGGTAAAAAAATACTTTATATTCTCCTTTGCATTAGTTCGAAGCTTAAATCATTGCTATCAACCCAAATGAACATTTATTTAGCTTACAGCAAAGGCAAACACTCACGTTCCTGTTTTTCACGAATTATTGAGAGCCAGACCATAAATACTTAGTATTAAGTATATATTTTCAAATTAAACTAATATAAGCATTTATATTACTTATTTTATAAATATATATATATAATAAGATAATAATTGTAGCATAAAGAAAATTTAAATTAAACATTTCAAAATTTAACTATAATAATAAAATGCAGTAAAAGTGCATTAATAAAACTCCTAACAGTTGGGGAATGTCTTTGGTCAAATCTTAGACATATGGAGTAAAATTTGTTTAAGCCTTAAAATATATGAGAGATGATGATAGGTCAAATGTGAACGATATTTTGACTTCATACGTTTCACTGCGAAGCACAGAGTCTCGTAGCAAAATGTTGTAACAAAATTCGAATTATATATATCTATCAAGAACCTTTCTATAGTGTAACCTGATTCAATGCAAAAATAGAATACTTTCTAAATGGAAACCTTTTTTTAACTGAAGGTAGTTCTTACTCACTTATGTTTTACAGACTGTAATTAATTATTCTATGAAATAACTAATTATACCACATCAAAATAAATACATTTTACGATATGTCTTATTTTTTTCATTAATCATTGAAATATATGTTTTGTTTTATTAAAATATAAAAACTCATAAAAATATGATTGTATACCTTAGATAATAACAAAATCAAAACATTTTCAGTCCCACTTACCTTTCTTCCTCCTTTTCAAATCTTATAGCGTTTTGATGAGACGTTAGGTGAATGCGTACTGATTCACACTAGCTATCATCTCCAGTTCAATAATTACTTGTATAATGCAGCAATTCACCAGTGATGGTATTAATGCATATATATAGTTGTCCGATGGAGATAAAAAATGAGGGAGAGGAAAATTATTTACAGAATAGAAAATTGTAAAAATTTCAGAAAATTTGAATGATTTAATTCAGAGTTACATAATTACAAAATAATGATCCCCACTCAAGCATGGATGCAGGCTGTCACACAAAGTGGCATAGAGTGATAAAGCTCCATGATGGTCGTTATTTCTTGTCACATTTGCTCCTATTGTTGGGCTAGAAATCTGGTGATCTACTGGCTAAAACAATATTTGCCAAGCTGTAAGACCGTTCATAGCAACACGTGCCGTATATGGACTGGCATTATCTTGCTGAAAAATAAGGCCAAGATATTGAAAAAGGAATAGTGGCAAAACAGGTCACAGAATGTCGTCGACGTACCGCTGTGCTGTAAGTGTTCTAGTGACGACCAAAGGGTTTCGGCTATCAATTGCAATGGCACCCCAGACATAAATCTTGGTTGAAGGCCTAAGTGGCATACAATAGTGAAAGCAGGATCAGCACGTTGTTCTGGGCGTCTCCAGAAACGTCTTCGAAGATCGTCAGAACACAGTTGGAAGCGGTGTTCGTCGTTAAACACAAAACGTTCCCAGTCAGCATCATTACAACCTGATCGAGCCAAGTACCTAATCTGACTGGACAGTGGGTAGGCGTAAGTGGCAGGTGTTGAAGCGGTCGGTACGAGCGTAGATTTCGCTCAATCAGCGTTTGTAAATGGTCATGGTGGATACTCCTGTGTGAGTCGCTCATCTGATGGTTGACATCAATGAATCAAGCTCTATGACAGCTGATCTGACAATCACTTTGACATATCTATCTGCTGTGGCCCTAAGTCGACCGCTACCATCATGACTCTGTAATCTGCCATTGTTTTACCATAATTGCCAGCATCTTCTAATTGCCACATTGTTTCAACCCATTGACTAGCGATTCTCCGATTAGCTCTGATTTTTTTAATCCAATGATAGGACCTCTTTCAAATTCTGGTAGTTGTTCATAATGAACTCGAATCCTGTGACAAGGCATTTTTTTAGTCACTGAAAGGTATCCTAATTCGCAATGCAACAGAAAATATGACCGTCAGAGTGATAATCGTTTCTTATATACACTTGCTGACTGCGCAGTTCCAATCTCGCTATTCATCTATTGGATACCAAATTTTAATCATTTGCATGTTCTGTCTAAATGTGTTTTTACACGAAATTTTATTATAATCTGGCATCTCCTTCTTAGTGTATTGTCTTTTTTGTTAAAAATGTATATATATGTATATAAATATATACATATATATGTATAACCATTTGAACTATTAATTGAACTCAATTTGGTGTTTGAACTAGCCCTATCACAGTAGGTAAGCAAACAACATTTAACAATGAAATTAATAGTATCTCACAACATTTATATAATCATGAGAGAAATTCAATGTATAAAATTCATGGCTGAATTTTTTTTTTCGTACTATACATGAATAAACAAAACTATTCATACCATGAAACTAAATAAATATGCAATATTTAATCTTAAATTAGGTAGCATGAATGTTGTTATATATAATTTTTGTCTCCATGTGGCAACTTCTTCTTGGTACGTCGTTTTTTGATACAGTTTGTATATATATATGTGTGTGTGTGTGTTTCAATAACCAAAATCTCAAAATATTAACTTCAATAAATTTAGATACCTTAAATATAAATTAAATTGTATTACTATGAAAATTACTTGATAAAGATAAAATGAAGTATAAGAACGCAAGCAGATTATATTAATGATACATGTTTTAAATATAAAAAAATGCAATTGATTTCATATTTTTCTTATTTTTCATAACATTAGAAATTTTTTAAAAAAATTGCTTCATTACTTCTTTATTTAAAATGGAAGTACACATTTGTATTTAAAAATTTATCATGTGTGGTGGTTTCTTTGGCCGTTGTGCTCTTTTTAATACGTTGTTCTTTCTTCTATTTGAAAATTTTTATAGAAAAACATATATTAAGCACATCTTTTCTAACAAGCTCTACTTTAAATTTTCATGCATTTTAAAGGAGTATAATAAATTCTGAAACGCATTTTAAAGGGCTGTAATAAATCCTCTAAAGTAGGTAGCTATTTAATAAAATTAAAAAGAGAAAAAAAATGAGATTTACCATCATGTTATAAATAGTTGAAGACAGCTAGAAATCAGATTAAATTTTATAAAATTGTCCGGCCAAATGGTTTAATAAAATAAATTTCATAGAGTTTTCGCTTACTTCCTGTAAATGTTATGAATTCTATACTTAAGCATTTTAGCATATTTATATACTGAAATATAATTTCAAAATTATCACTGTGATTTATATTTTATTGATAGATTTTTTTTATTTCATACAGAAATAACCTAAAATTACTTTTTCTACTTATTTCGAATGAAAGTTTTAATGCCTTCGTATTTAAATAGGATGTGATATAAATTGTAAATAATAGTAAAACTTTAATTGAAGATTGATTCAAAGTAAAATATTACACACAGAAAGGTTACAGTCTAAACAATATTTATCTAAGAATATACATTTATTTTCATGTGCTGCAGGATGTCCTCAAGAAATATGATTTTCTAGCCATTATCACAGTCAAAACTAATGATAGCAAATATAGCATTTAATTCTTTAGACCAATGTACTTTTTCGTACTCATAGTGAATGAAAAAATATGCAATAAGTAAAAATAAGAACTGAGAATTTTAAAAAATTATAATCATTTAATAAATTAAAACATTTTTTTTTTCTTAGTTCTGGTACTTTTAAAACTTTTTTTGACGTTGAGTAATTTTTATTTAAAATAACTAACATTGATTTTTAGAAGAATGTTTTTTTTTTTTCATTTAAATATGACTTGCATGTTACTTTTATTTATTTTCCATATTATTATTTATAAGTATTTTTTTATGTATTATGGTGTAAATAATTTTAAATTGCAATGGATGGGTGTTTCTGGTTCATTTTTCCTGCTATTTGAAAACAAGAGAAAATACTTTACAACATGTAGTTCGAAATGCTTAACAAGAAATAAATACCAAACAAAAAAAATTGTTAAATTTTCAAAAAATATTGCAGTTTGCTTTTTTCTCTACGAATATACTGAACGTGTTCCCATACAAAAATATTAAACTACTCTTCGGGCCATTTTGTTAAATATTTTATTGTATTAAGATTGATATAATCTCCCACTTATAGTTTTATATTCCAAGAAATTACAGCTCTTTTATACCTCATTATATTGAGATTTTTTTTTATTATCAATTTAACATAATTTTTTTTTATTTATAAAACTTTTCCACATATTTTTATACAATCATGATAATTGATGATTCAGTTGCATTTTTGATTTTACAATTGAAGGGTGTTCTTGTATGTAAACGAGAACATTGTTTTCAGTTGCATATTTCAGAGATAAGAAATTCGTAAATACTCTAGTAGTTGAAAAAACATGTAATTTCAATACGACGATTAAACTTTTTCCCATGTTATTAATTATTTAGTAAAACACTTATGATCAGTCAAATTTTCATCAATCTGTTAAATTATTATCTTTAATTACGTTACACCTCAACTATTATTTTATTTTCTGAAATGGATAATGTTACTTATATAAATTGGTTAAATAAAAGAAGAGTTTTAGTTCTTAATATGTATAATGTGAGTATTTGAGATTGCACAGAAAAAAATTAATTGCATTAGAGTGTAATATTCACATTCTGCAATCTATTAAAAATAATAATCTTTCTTATACTCTCTCTCTCTTTCTCTCTTACACACGCACACACACACACACACACACACACACACACATATATATATATATATATATATATATATAATTAAATTCAAATAGTATTATCAAACATAGTCAATTTTTGCTTAGTTTTAAATATTTGCTACTTTAAAATATTGAGATAAACGGAGAAATTTTCAAATCATTTTAATGTATATAATAGTTGTTAATATATTCTATATAATGCATTTTAGGAGTGTTTTTATTCATCTTGATTTTTTTATATATGATTTCGATATATACAGAACACAAAGAAAGAAATTACGTTTATGAAATATCATAGAAAATTCTGCCAAAGTAAACAAGTTTCAAATAATAAATTTAATTTTCGCCAGGAAGTTTAATTTTCTTAAAATTATTCTCAAGATGCTTACATCAGACTCTATTTAAGCATGGTATTTTATATTATATAGTTAAGTAAATAAGAATATGCTTAAATGTAGAACCCTTGTTCTTCTATCTTTATAAATACTTTGACGTTTAAAACAAACATTGGGAGTAAGCAAATATAATAAAAATAAAATATTTTTTGCAAAATTTAGAGAAGAGTAGATTTAGCAATTTAAGGGCTAATTCTCTTAAAAATAGCGTTTAAATTATTCAAATAAATATTAGAATTAGAGCAAACGATAATATGTAAAATGAATGGAAATTGGATAGATTGACAGTTTAGCTATTAGACAGAAAATTTAAACGATGTAAAATTTTTCTTAAAAAAAAAAATTAAAAAAAAATAATAAGTAAAGGTTTTTACGAAGGTTTTTGGACATTAATTTTGCTCCCTTTTTTTATATTTTATGGTTGCTGTTAATTTTTATCGTAATTTTAAACCATTAACTTTTTAATATATGTAGACTTTTAAAATATTACATTTTCAAATATTTTTCCAGTGAAAGACTTTTTCATAATTCTTGTTACTAAATATTAATGAATCTCTCAAATTTATTTTTATTCTATATTTACGGGTAACTAGAAGTGAAGACGTTATAATATCAGTGAAATTATTTTTCCAATAAAGAAAGTTTCTTTAAACAACATTTATAATCATTCATTTCGCAAATACAATCAAAGAGAAAACTAATACTTTTAGGAAAATTCTGCATTTATATACTTCAATTATCTTATTAGAGGCTAGAAAACATTATAACGCATTTAAGTAATTATTTTAGAAAATATTAAGCATTCTTTAAGTATGTAATTAAAAGTATCTTCTTTAACTTCCTTTTACAAGTATACGCACTCAAAAATTGATTAGCAGTATCTACAGCTTCTTTAAGCAAGTTATAATCTAATATATTTTCTTACAGGTTCATGGCTATAACTAATTAAATTATCATGATTTAGTTTGCTGTTATAGACAACGTTCTTACTAGTTTTAATGTAATTAACGAATGTAATATTACAAAACCAAGTGGAGACTTGAAACGTGTACTTCTTTGGTTTTAATTTGTTCAGGTACTTCCCTTTAAATTTTTATTACGATTTCCAAAAACTTGATAATATTTCTCGTCAAAAAGAAAACATCAAAAATTGTAAATTTGAGTATTCTATGAATCCCTAATTGAGAAAACTCACTTAATTGCATGCCTTGATTTGTTTTTAAGTTTCATTTAGGTTCTTATTCAGTATAAAATGTTATCCTTGCAATGTACCAAATTATATTATCATGTATATTTGTTAATTAAGTTTCATATTTTTGTAGTATAATTTACAAATATACTGCTTAAATATACATTTGCTTAAGCATTCCTTACTGGTATACCGGTATGTGTTTAAAGGTATTTTAATCCCTAATTGTACTTTACAGTAATATTTAGGGATTTCCTCTTCAGTAATATTTAATATCACTAATCTGGTTTATTGGTTAATAGGTAAATGGAGAATTTCAAACTTAAATTGTTAACTATTATTCTACATTGTTTTTACAGAAATTTCTTTAAGTTAAGTACATAAATATGATACACTTTTTAGACTTTTTTCTGAACCACGCTTTAATTGAAACTGAAATCTTTTAATTGATTCAACACATGTAACCGTGCAATTAAAAATATACATATATTGCGATCATTCAGAAGAGAAAAGAAATGATAAATAGTTCTTATACCGAAAATAATAGATACCTTATCACTTCGATATCGGCAATTATGTGAACTATGAAAGAGTAACGTAATTTATTGTTCGAAACAATAATATAAGTTTATGATAATCCGCCTAAAGTAAACACATACAAATTATAAATCTTCAAATAATAGTTGGTTTATTTTCAACAGAAAAATATGAGTTGTAAATATGCTTAAGTATGATTCTGTAATAATTATTAGGCAAACTGTTTTTAAATGTGAAAGCATTTTTTGCTTCGGGATTATTTCGTTTTAAGACAATATCCCAATTATTAGAAAGAGTGCTGATCAGTTATGTTTCTTGCATGTTTATTGTTTTACAAAAGACAACAAATCATTTACATATTATTTTCATTGAAAAAAACTATTCATATAATGTATTACTTATAATTCTTATGAAAATATTGAATCATATTTATGCTATTTATGTTAATGATCCAATTTATTTTCATAATTTTTGACACCATATAAAAAAAATTAAATGAAATTACTTAGTATTATGAATTTTTTATAATACATTCTCAATTTATAAAAATTCTGGTAATTTATGGGTATACGAATTTACTTGAACATTTCATGAAATTAATAATGGTAGGAAAATGTGGTATATTTTTTAGTAATTTCGCAACCGCTAACATAATACTTTTTCTTTATGTATGTTATATAATTTTCGAAGAATTTTATACTATTTTCTTTAGATTTCACGCGCAGAAGTAAGTTTACTCAGAGTTATTTTTTTTCTTAACAAGTTGATGCTTTTTTTAAAAGACAATATCACGGAAAATGGCTCATGGAAAGTTTCTCAAGTGACATTGGTACACGCGAAAAATATATCTTTTTTTTAATTCCATAACTTTTCTCTCTTTCATTCTAAGTTTATAATTTTATTTCTACGTTCCAGATAACAACAGTAATATTTATATGTTTAAAAATCACATCGTATTAGTTTCCTATCGTTCGGCATAAATCTTCTTAAATTCAGCGTTTTTTTTTTAAATCTCATTATTTCAGGTTGATTTGTTGAATTAAATATAGTTACAATGTTCCTTTTACAACCGATCTTTTTGATAATGAATATACAAAAAACCTGATGCCCCAAAAGGAAGGAAGATATGTTCAACTGAAGTTTAAATAAAAACTGATTTTTTTTTTCTTTTGCTAAAGCTGATTACCTAATTAATGTTTAAAAATGTGTAATTTTAAGCATTAATTAGATAATGAATTTTACTACAAACTGATTATCTAATAATTGATAATCAGGGTGTATATATATATATATATATATAAAATAGTTTTCATTCACTTGATTAAATTTAAATTAATTTTTTTTGTTAACTTTTTAAAAATTGAACAAAATTTAATTCTTATAAATTTTCCCAATTATCTTTAACTATGCAATGGTTTTGTAGAATTTTGGTGCTATCATTTGATTTTCTTTCATGTTAGAAGCTCGTATTTAGTTAGTTATGTTTTCCAGGATTTATTTAAAAAGTTATTATTCTGTTATAATTGATAAATTATTGAGTTTTTTTTTATTGTTATTGATTTTTTAATGGTCAAGATTTCACGTGAATTGTATACAAGAATTGGAGAAGTGACATGTTGGTTCCAAAATCTTAGTGATATTTCTTAACTCGGGAAAAATACTTTGCATCATCAGGGTTCATGATATTTTAACTAATTTTTTTTATATTTTTAAAGAAGACTTTGTGTGATTTGAAATTAACATCCATGGGTTTTCAAGACGTAAGGGAATCTTTCTTCTTAATTTCAATGACTTTTGAATGATAATTTCTAAATGATTGCTCAGTTTTGTGTGTATTTTGTATAATATGTTTGTAGTTTTCTTGCACATGGAGAGTTGTAAATGAAAGAATTTCACTAATTTTTGTTTATTATTTGTGCTTTCAATAAGCGTTTTGTGGTTTCAGTTATTTTAACCTTTGTTTTTAAGGATTTAATTCGGTATGTATTTTTATATCTATTTTTCATTGTTTTAGAATTTGCTTTTTAACTCTTATCAATTGTATAAATGTTTTACAAAATCTTGTAATAATGCATATGGTTGAGATGGATAGTACTGCCACTAATTCTAGAATAACCCAGCCTAAAACTCTAAAGATTCTTACAACTTTACACATTTTTTTTCTAATTTTTCTCCTTTTCTTCATACCGTTTTTTTTACATTTTTAATTACTGCATCGGTTTTTATATTTCTGCTTTCTGTCTATTTTTCATTTAACTTACTTTTTATGTTTTAATTTATTTAATACATTATCATCCACCTTAGAATTTATTATTATTATTATTATTATATTTATTATTATATATACATATATGCGTGTGTGTGTATGTTGACTTACATAACTTCGTTCTGTAGATTTTCTTTTACTTTATCACAAAATTTTACTTTAGTACTCCTTCAAATGATTCTGCTAAGTACCACTTCACATATGCTATATTGAATCCTAGTTCCATGGATGTATTCTATCATTTTCACAATAATGTCGATTGCAGATTTTTATGTTATAGTACTATGAGACTTACAACAATAAAATCCGAAGAAAGAATGCTTAATCGTCTGTTCGTTTATTTCAAATTTGGACTGTGAAGCATATGTTAAAATTCTCCATTTAATTGACAGGACACCAACCTTGAATAATCTTGGTTTTAAACCGTTCTGACTGCATAGAATTAAGAAAATTATTCGATTGAATCATCAAAATGACAAGCATCAATTTTAAAATTGATTACCAGCCTCTAAAAAAATATCGTTCTGAAAGTAATGAAAAATTCTTCCAATGAGCAGAATTGAAATGTAAAAATACATTCTAATTACCAAAAATAAATTTCTCATTCGAGAAAAAAGTTCCACCCATCAAGGATCCTAAGAATTACCTAAAAATTACAAAAAAAAAAGATCACTTATGTTTCTTTGATGCAAAATTTTGAAAGAACATTTGCTTTCAAAACAAAACGGATTTTAAAGTAAAGTTTTAAACTTCTCTGGAATTTCCACTCAGTTTTAACTGTTAAGTCTGCTTTTAAAATACTGTAAATAAATATAATAAATAAATATAAATCTGAATAAATAAATAAATATAAATAAAATAAATAAAAATCTGTAATAATTATGTAGATTATTTTCGTTATGAATTATTTTTAAAATAATACTGAATTTATAATTTCGTTTAATGAAAGTTTTATTACATGAAAGGAATGTATCAAATTTTATGTTTAAACATGAATTAAATTTGAGACCTGCTTTTGTATGCTAATTTAATTTATGTAGTCTTTTAAAACATAATTTGAGATATTTTGCAAAAGTAGATGTGGTTTTGTTTTAAAAATTATTTATATTGTTGTCTGTATTTTGAAAATTTTGCTTTGTGCTATTGAGTTGTGCATAATTCTAAAATTTTGAAATCATTCTACTTTATAAGTGTGTAGGTATTAAAAATTTAAGTACACAAAATTAAGTATTGTATGACATATAACTGAAACATTCTTAAAATAAGTTTTAATTTGATATTTAATGGTTGTGCAATATTTTTACAATGATTACCACATTTTATTTTCATATGTATGGTGGAGATTTCAAAATGGATATTATAAGCATCAATTTTGATTTCATGTATTTTTTAGTTAAAGGAAACATGTTATCTGTTATAAAATTAAATAAATAAGAAATAACAAATATTATGTAGTTTTAAAATTAATATGTAACATGTGTTTTATTTTGTAATGTAATTAGATTTTTAAACAGTGTAATTTTCAATGGTAATTTAAGATTTAAGGGATATTTTGAACTAGAATTAATGAATGTCCGACTGAAGTGATTTGTCATGCACGGTATTGCAAGGATTAGATTCTCAAGTATGTTAATTCTAATGTGTTGTGTTTGCCATCATAGACTGTATATAAGATACAATACGCGTAAATCATTCTATATTATAAACTTAAATTTTCATATATTTGAATATTGAATATAACGTTTTGATTTCAATGAAAATTAGTTTTGTTTCAAAAATGTTATTTAAAATATTGATTGGTGTTTTAAATATTGTCTAGAAACCATTTATTTGTTGGTTCTAAATTGTAATTTTTGAAATATTAGGTCTTAAGTATTGAATGTTATTGTAATATATAAACAATTCAGCAAAATGACACACACACACACATATTTGTTATTTGTTTACCTTTCCATATGTTCCTGAATTTATGTCAAGCTACAAAGATAAGTACTAAACATGAAACGATGTTAAAATTTTAAACTAAACGCACAGAAACTATATGAATTGATATAAATTTTTAATATACAGCACAAAATATTTTAAAATGTCTCTGAAATAATAATGAAACTGAATTGGATCATTTGTCCATTAATATAATATTGTAAGTTTTAATGTAATTTGCGCAATTGGTATAATGTTGTTTCTTTTAATATTGATTTGTTGACTTGTAAACAATTAAAGTTTCCGTTTCTCAATTTATCTCTATGTGAGCTAATCCATCCTAGAACGGCACTGGTCCTGAGGTTCAATTTTGTGCAGAGAGGAATTGCGATTCCCTCCATAGCTACATTCCGGAAACTTTCTTTCACTTAATCTCAAAATTCCAGTTCAGTATTCCTCTCAAATAGGTCTAACAACCAACTTCAGCGTTTTAACTGTAGCTTTCACCTTGACCTCAGCTTGCTCAAGAAGCTGATGGTATGTTCCTCTAGCAGTTTTCTCTCTCTCGCTTTCAATGTAAACTCAGTTGCTGAGAGCGCTGTAAAGGAATGGTAACTCCATAAATGTATTCCCTTATTTCTATTGTGATGTTAACTACCGCTTTTAGCTTCGTAATACAGTGAAGATCTTACAATAAATTCCAGAAAAGAACAATCGAGCATGCTCTAGACTTACTCATGCATATACCACACACAAGCTATATTCATATCCAACATGAATATAATCCTTTTGAGGTTATAACAATTAGTGTCTCATTTCACACATAATGTTTCATACAAACTGAACCATACAATATATAGTATTAATTTAAGATAAGGAGCTCTAGTAAATAAAAAAATGTTCAGTGATCTTTATTTATGATTTATGTAGGATTATATGCATAATTCGCTTATACAAGAGGGCATGATGTTTCTCTTTGGACTTTGGAGAAATCTACATTTCGCTCCTGTAAAATAATTCAATGACTTATTCATTCCATGGCCTCAGTAAATTGCATTACAGTAACCAACATTTCAAGGTTTATATTAAAAGGATTAAGTGAGTAAACCATGGTTCTTCAGTTAATGTTATATTATTTTTTAAGAAGAACATATATATATATATATATATATATAAGCACACACGCACACACACACACACACATATATATGTGTGTGTGTGTGTGTGTGAGTGTGCATTTTTGAGGAAAACAATACTGTTTAATACAAATTCTATTGCCACACAAAGAAAGAAAGTCAGAGATCTCCTGGATTCAGTTAGTAGAGCTTTACACTGCAATTAAATCGGTCCGGGGTTCAAATCCTCGCCAAGGAATTTTAATTTAAAATATTATTTGTCTGACGTCTGAATGATTCTAGATCTTTTTTTTTCCTATTTAAACTGGTTATTTCTCGAATAATCTGCGAATGTATAAAGGCTGATCCCATGATTTTTGGGCAAGTTGTTAGTCTTCTGATATTTTTCAGTTCTAGTAAAAAATCTAATTGTTTACAGTAACGGTGTAGTTCTTTGTGTATTCATGACAATATTCCAAATTTAAATTTACAAAAACTGCGAACAAAATTTGAAATAGGAAAATGAAATTATTCATTGAATTAATTAAGCATTACAATAAATTTTAAATAAGTTTTCGGACAAACGTTTAACAGAGAAATGTATTAAAATACTTTATTAATTCTGCATTAAGAGAATTTACTCTTAATATGATATAAATGCAAATTAATTAGTTCTGTGCTATCTTTGAATATTACATTTTATTATATATAAGAATTTTTAAAATACTTATTTGGAAATTGTTTTGCACATAATAACAACTTGAAAGCCTTTTAATAAATAATATTTTCAATGATGTACTTTTCCATTTTTATATCTGTTAAATGTATGTTAAGATCATTATACAATTTAAGTTTTTCTTTTTTTTTAAATCCATAAATCAGCTGTAGAAAATAAATAAATTCTCATAATTCTAATTAATTTGTAAGAGTAAATAAATAAATAAATTTGTTTAAAAATTAGAATTTACGAAGAAGTAAAAATAAATAAAATAAAAGCAAAAGGTAACATGATACATAAGACCGCTGTATCCTTGAGGACAGTGCAATAATACATAATGTGGAGGGGATACAGCAACAGAAGACCATCTCGAGTGCCTTTACTGTCAACATGCAATCGGCTGCAGCACTCTGTTGAACACATGAACAAATCATTAAACTCTAAATGATTAGAAATACGTTGCTTGGATAGATATGTCAGGACTTCAGTTGGTACATGCTGGATCGAGTGGAGTATACATATTACACACACACATACACGTGTCTGTGTGTAATTGGACGTCTTAAACTGGCATTAGTATTCGTGATTAAGAATAAGATGACCATGTGTAAGTATAAAGTTTATTATTTCCTTTGATGAGAGAAAGGCCATTTTACATTCATTTCAAACGATCAGAAGCGAAATGTAGGCCTTAACGGTAAAAGTGAAAAAAGAGCAAGAATATAATGAAAATGCAGAACGTCAAAGACGTTAATTCACTGTCCTTGGGCACAAGAGTAGAGAACGAATTTTACGTTTTTTTTTTCTAGATTTTACGGAGTGATTTCTATAGATAATGTGTTAATCACTTGGTATAGCATAAATATATTCTGAGGGACTGTGATGGCTTCGATAAGCCTAGTAGGGATTTTTTCCTACAGGTCATCCACCACGTGAAATGTTGATTCAGTAGATTTTATAATTGTGTGATCGCATAAATTAAATGATAATTTGGATCAGTGTCAGAAAATAAGGATGAACTTTTCACATTTTGGCTCTAGAATGTGATAAAATAGTAAAACAAATTACCTTAAGTGAGATCATTACAAATTTCCTTTTTAGACAAGACGTGATTGTGCTTTGGACCTTAACACAGAAACTTACCTTACAAAGGTATTTAAGCAAGGAGTTGAATTTAAACATCAGATTAGAATTAAACCAAAGCATACATATCTCTTCACCATTACAAGGTACATAAGCAATTTCTATAAAATTATCAAAATATTAAATATTAAATTTAAATGTAAATACAATTTGTATGTTGTGTGTGGTACTGTGGTAAAGTGTAACATCAATTTGTTCTGTAGTATATTTGCTAAAATGAATTCTTGAACCTAAAAAATACCCTAATAATAAAGATGTGTGGTTGCCATTTGGTAAATCAAGCAACATAATATTCAAACAAATATATAGTTTTAAATAAAGATTAATTTAGCATCTACGAGACGCTCACATATGTCAAGACTCTCCAGTCACATACTCCGAAACATTATTTACATGTTTTCTACATGCATCTTAGGGGTGAGAAATGAACCTGCATAAAAAGAATGATGTTCTTGAACCTGGTATAGAATTGTCAACAGGAAGGGAATTGAAAAAATTTTAAAACTTTGCTCACAGATATTGTCAATAAAATCTAAACGTATGAAATGAAATACTAGCATGTTTGTATTATTCTTACTATCCTTGACGACGACAATTTCTCCACTAAATACCTTTTTCAAATTAGCTGAAAAAGTGTGGCTTGTTGAACAAATCTAAGAAAGACTTGTTAGCAAGTCAAACTTAATACATTTAGTTTTTAATTTATTTATTAATAATATTTTATCTATCATTTAAACAGAACTAACAATTAAAAAACTAGACTTTCATTTCAGAGAAATCATCTAAACTAGACGTACATTCCTTTAAATATAAAATATATTTTTAAACTTAAAGTTATCATTGAAAAATAACTTTTAAAAATTTGTATATTTCTTTCATTACAAAGCAAAACACATTGTAGAAATTCAACTTCAAAATAATATTTCTCATTTTTAAATGTTCATTTCAAAACAAAAAATATTCATCAAAATCAATATAGTACTTATGTCAAAGTAACATAATATTTATTTCAAAACAATATAATATTCATTCAAAAAATATATTAATCATTATTTCTCAATCAAGTAATATAATAAAAGAACAACATGTTCACAAGGATATAAAATTAAAAATATTTATTTTCACATCATTTTGAAATATCGACTACAAATACCAAAAAAAAATATTGTCATAATCCTTTTTTTAAATATTGAGCAAATCATAAAAATTAAATCAGCATTTATTTACGGCATATTATCAAATTTCTTGCTTGTGTTAATTTTATTTACCTAATATAATATTAGTAAGGTTTCCATATATATATTTAAATAGTGGTATATTAAAAAGATTCTGAAATATTTTTAATATACTTGCACTTTTATGTTTTACTACAAGCATTAAAATGAAATATATTTTTAATCATTCTTCACTTATTGCCCAAATTTTAAAAATCATTTTAGAACTAATTAAAATTTACT
Source organism: Nephila pilipes (assembly GCA_019974015.1). Taxonomy (NCBI): domain Eukaryota; kingdom Metazoa; phylum Arthropoda; class Arachnida; order Araneae; family Nephilidae; genus Nephila; species Nephila pilipes. Next base: position 37,310 of record BMAW01087209.1, read on the forward strand.
TTGTTTCAGTTTTAGTTTTGAATAATGTAACACATAATACCACATTCTTCGAAACTAAAACGTGTTCTAGAAGACCACACGCTTTTAAAAAAGTAATAATTCCAAAACTACGATATTACACACAACACATGATGTAATACTTTACGAAACCTTTAAAACCATTCAATCGAATTCCAAAAATGCTAACATTTTCTTTTCATTTCATTGAAAATAAATATCACAGTTAAACCTTTAACAATTTTAACTAAACAAACTTCAAGCAATTCTGCTATCATATATTTTATAAAAATGTACCATACATATCTTATAATTTAAATTTTGATAAACTTTTGTAGCATTACTCAAAAAATTTATAAAAAATTATGAAATATCAATAAAATGATATCAGATTGATTGTTTTATAAATATAAAATATAATGCATGTGATTACTTACTGAACATTATGACAGAATTTTAGTTGAAAAATTTTAAAAACATATCCATTTCAGAAAAATCCATTTCACCACAGATGAAATAATTCACTTTAAAAATTTTGCAATGATAATACAAGAAAATCTTCAAAGTATGTGGTTGAGAGAGCTCCAGGAACAAGCAATAGAATCTTATTATCATGTAAAAATAACATATTCATAATTTTGAGGAATTTCGCATGCAAAATGTACGGGAATTTTGCACCATATTTCACCACCGTGGCATTTTGGCCAGCAGAATTTAAGTGTCGCTGGAACATCTTGAGAGGGGATGAATGTTCTGAACGTCCTAACACTACGACCACTGGAGGTAACATCGCTAAAGCTCACCAAATGGTGCTAAATGACCGTCAAATTATAAAGTGAGATAGATCGAAGAAGTAATGAGTATGTCCAAAGGATATGTTTGTCACATGAATCGAGATTTAGGTATGAGAAAACTTTCTGCTCGTTGGTTACCGTGTTCGCTCACGTTAGACCGAAAACGTGTTTGAGCGAACCTTCACAATGCTCTATTAGAGCAATTTAGGCGCAATATATCAGATTTTGGCTCTTTGAAACTTGGATAAATCATTATACAACCAAAACAAAAGCTTTGACAAAATAGTGGACTGCGAAGGGAGAATCGGCCCCTAAAAAAGCCGAAATTAATTTTTCGGCTAAAAAAATTTGGGAATTAGGGCTTGAACTACTTGAATACTCTCCTTACTTACCAGATCTAGATCCAAGTTACTTATTTTTGTTCTCTAATTGACAAATTGCGCTCAGAGGATAGATATATTTATCAAATGGAGAACTCATCACCTTCGGAAAAAAAATTTCAGAAGAAACGCAGAGTAATATTTGGACGAGTTAAGGAGAAGGGAGCATCACTGGGAGAAATGTGTAGACTTAAAAAAAGATTATGTAAAATATATAAATAAAATTATTGAAATATTCTCTTGTATCCTTGTAGGTTGGAAAAATTTCATACCATTCTCGTATAACATGCACTATTTACTCTTCGAATAAAGCTCCAGATTTATTTTTGGTGGTGTAAAATTAAATTTTTTATGATTAACATACTATAATCAGGAAAATATCAGAACATGTTTAAGGATATTTAAAAATATAGCACAGAAATAAAGACAAATAGAGAGCAATAAAGATCACAAATTCCCAAAATATCACTAAAAATTAAATGGTAAAGGATCAAAAATGAAATTGATATGTGATTTAATGAAAAAAAAGAATAATTGAAAAGTAATTATTATTTATAATACGTTTATTGTTGTGAAAGCAAAATAAAAACTCGATAAGTAAAAGATGACCATAATATAATCATGCGTTAATTCTAATTTAAAAGCAATAAGTGAGAACATGTTTGAAGAAAAATATTGATATTTACAAAAAGTTATTTCTTATATTGCATAAAATCCAATTTTTTGTTATAAATGTTTGTTTTTTCTTATTTCCAAACTAATAAGAAAGAAAATGTTATTCATATAAAATTATTGGAAATTACTAGGAATTTGTAAGGAATAATTTCATGTGTTTAATTAATATTTATATAGTCAAGGCAGAAGAATATTTCTTCATCTGTTTTAAATATGCTATAAAACGCTAATAATTGTAAGATGCCTTTAATTATATAGTATTTATTTTTAAGAAAATTATTAAAATTCAATCTACCGTTTTCTAAAAAATAATTTCATTAAATTCTTACGAGCAACTGAAACAATAAATTTTTAACTTAACAACAACATAAAATATATAATTAAATTTTTAAATTACAAAAATATAATAGTCTGATCTCAAATATTTGCCCACATTATCATTTTTCTACTTGTAATAAGCATTTTTTATCGAGGAAGTGAATGAAACGTTAATCAAACTGATTGCCCAATGTAATGGTTTGTAAAGTGAATTTTATATAATGAATAAAAATATATAAGAGAGAGAGAAAAATATAAAAAAGGGGAAAAATTGAATAAAAATACTATTTTCTTCGATTTTTTTTCTTCTTCTTGATTTCCTCTAAGAATGTTTTTATCTATGGTTAATTTGAAATTCTCCAGTAAAGAGAAAGATTAATAGATGGTATTTAATAATTAAGGTTCTTTTTGAGCATATACTCTGAATGAGAAACCATTGGTAAACCAATAGGATGTCTTCCACTTTGAAGGGGAAAAAATGTAAAAGAAAGAGTAAAGTATGAAATAGCGAAGTAAAAACTCATTAAAGGTGTGAAGTTTCTTGAAATTAATCAGCCTTGGGTAAAATGTTGATTGAATTTAAAAGTTCAGTAAGAGTTGAATTGTTATTTATGTAAATTTATTATTGTGCATTCTAAGATTAAATAAGAACACAAGTGCAGATGCTAAATTTTAATCTTGCATATATATAATGCACAAAATGCAATCTTACAAATTAATAATGTCTTACTTGTAGCTAAACATCAAGAAATATTATATCACTTAAACATTAAAAACATGAGGGTGGAAATGAAATATTTCCTGCCACAAAATTTCAATTGTGTTTCATTCATTCTTACGTTCTTTTAATTAAATTCTTTCAGATGATCAATAAAATAATAAAATACCTAAAAAGGTATGACTCTCAAACTTTGGACAGTACAGTGACATAGATTTTTGAAAATGAATATTTTAACGTTGATATATTGAATAATGTTTTTAATCTTTTTATTTTTTCCGAAATAGTTCGAGGCAAAACGGATTTCATTACAAAAGAGTATTTTCAAGTTATCTGACAGCTTGACCTTTTTTATCGCATCTTTATTTTCTCTACTGAGAAAAATGTATCCTACAAAAACTATTGTCAGTCATATAGTAGATTTTTGATCCATTTTTCTCTTGCAGTATTAAGTAAAATGTGTCTATAAGCATTAATCCTTATGGAGATATAAGTCATCTTAAAGATATACCATTGTATAAACTTTCCCTTTTTCAGGAAATTTAATCCTCACGAGGCCAGTAGAATTTGAAAGCTTTTTAGTATATAAGAAGTTTTAAAAATATCAAAATTAGCTCTTTGTCAAATCTATCTGTAGTTGTAAAATCTGTCATGTAGTAAAGAAATTAGGGAGACATTTTTTTCCCTGAGAAATCTATGAAATGAAAGGTTTTGAGGAAATTTATTTATAAAAATGTGTAATATTTACTTGAGTGACTATAATATTTAATAAAAAAAATACATTACCAATAATTTGACATTCGTTAACGGACAGAAACTACTTTAGGAAATATTCTATGCAGTCAATATGGGTCTTAATTCATTTGAAATTTGTTTTCAATTTTTCATCGATTAATAAATTTTCTAAAATATTTATAACGATACTGAATTATTATAACTTTGAAAGACTTATAAAATGTAGTTTCTTTTTATACGCTTAATTTAAACAATTAGAAAGAGCGCGATATTCATAGTTACTCAAAATGACACTTCATAGTTGAAAAATAGTTATAAAGAAAATATTTTAAAATCCAAGGAGGTCAAAGGAGAAGTTTTATATTTAAATGAGATTTGATTTATATATGCAAAGTATTTTTCCAGAACTGAAGTATAGTTACAGTTCTTAAATGTTTCAATAAAGGACAATAACCACATCGATCTTCAGTTTTGGCTTTTAAAATAATAAGTGTTACTCTTAGATGAGAATTATTAGACCTCTTTATTCTCTTGATAGTGACAGTTTTTATTCTTTTAACTTTCTTCAGATGATGATCCTATTGGTTCGGAATAATGCAATTTTTACACCAGTTAGTTCTTTAAGTATTTTTTAAATTAAAAACTCTTTTGTAAAATAGTGGTAATTATTACTGTTTCAGAGTAATTAAAGTTAAATCGTTTATTATATAACGATAAACAAAAAAAACTAGGAAAGTTTATTTACATCATATTACATATTTATAAAAAAACCTTTATTTCTTAATATTTCAATATGTAAATAAATTAACGTCAAGCATCTTTTAATGTAAAAATTCTTTTACAATTTGCTGAATTATTTTCTTCGTGCAGATGTATTTAAAAATATATAGTATATAAATACAAAATTTCCCAAATTATACTAAAAATAATCTTTATCTTTATATATATATAT
>BMAW01087209.1:46878-67896 GCA_019974015.1 Nephila pilipes
ACAGGAGCGAAATGTAGATTTCTCCTAAGTCCAAAGAGAAACATCATGCCCTCTTGTATAAGCGAATTGTGCATATAAGCCTACATAAATCATAAATAAAAATCACTGAACATTTTTATTTACTAGAGCTCCTTATCTTAAATTAATAATATATATTGTATGGTTCAGTGTGTATGAAATAATATGTGTGAAATGAGACACTAATTGTTATAACCTCAAAAGGATTATATCCATGTTGGATATGACCATGGTTTTTGTGTGGTATATACATGAGTAAGTTTAGTGCATGGTCGATTGTTCTTTTCTGAATTTATTGTTGTTTATTGTAAGATTTTCACTGTATTACGAAGCAAAAAGCGGTAGTTAACATCACAATAGAAGTAAGGGAAACATTCATGGAGTCCCCATTCCTTTACAGCGCGTTTTCAGCGACTGAGTTTATATTGAAAGCGAGATAGCAAAGACTGCTAGAGGAACATACTATCAGCTTCGTGAGCAAGCTGAGGTCAAGATGAAAGCTACAGTTAAAACGCAGAAGTTGGTTGTTAGACGTATTTGAGAGAATTACTGAACTATAATTTTGAGATTAAGTGAAAGAAAGTTAACAGAATGTAGTAATTTAGGGAATCGCAATTCCTCTCTGCATAAAACTGAACCTCAGGTCCAGTACCGTTCTTGGATGGATTAGCTCATTAATTAGTTCATTCAATATTAAAAGAAACAACGTTATATCAATAGCGCAATTTACATTAAAACTTACAATATTATATTAATGGACAAATGCTCCAATTCAATTTAATTATTATTTCAGAGACATTTTAAAATATTTTGTGCTATATATTAAAAATTTATATTAATTCATATAGTTTCTGTGCGTTTAGTTTAAAAATTTAACATCGTTTCATGTTTAGTACTTATCTTTGTAGCTTGACATAAATTCATGAACATATGGAAACGTAAACAAATAACAAATATGTGTGTGTGTCATTTTGCTGAATTAAGTGTTTATATATTACAATAACATTCAATACTTAAGACCTAAAATTTCCAAAATTACAATTTAGAACCAACAAATAAATGGTTTCCAGAAAATATTTAAAGCACCAATCAATATTTTAAATAACATTTTTGAAACAAAATTAATTTTCATTGAAATCAAAACGTTATATGCAATATTCAAATATATGAAAATTTAAGTTTATATTATAAAATGATTTACGCGTATTGTATCATATATACAGTCTATGATGGCAAACACAACACATTAGAATGAACATACTTGAGAATAATTATCAATGAACTCAAAATTACTTTAAAAACAAGTTTGCATCTTAATCTTTCTATGATGTAGTCTATAATAATTTATGAATCATAACATTTTTCCCTTTGTAGCTGAAGGAGTGTGGCTTGTTGCGAAGTAACATCGCCAAACTTGTCCACAAGTCAAACATTGTGCAATTGCCTCGTTAATTTATATTATTTTATTTAACATTTATATTAAATCATCTTGTCCTTGAAATATAGTGCATGCAAATCACTTCAGTGGGACATTCATTAATTGTAGTTCAAAATATACCTTAAATCTTAAATTACCATTAAAAAGTACACTATTTAAAATATAATTTCATTACAAATTAAAACACATGTTACATATTAATTTTAAAACTACATAATATTTGTTATTTCTTATTTATTTAATTTTATAACAGATAACATGTTTCATTCAACTCAAAAATACTTGAAATCAAAATTGATTCTTATAATATCCATTTTGAAATCTCCATACATATGAAAATAAAATATGGTAATCATTGTATAAATATTGCACAACCATTAAATATCAAATTAAAACTTATTTCAAGAATGTTTCAGTTATATGTCATACAATATTTAATTTTGTGTACTTAAATTTTTTAATACCTACACACTTATAAAATAAAATGATTTCAAAATCTTAGAATAATACACAACTCAATAGCACAAGGCAAAATTTTCGAAATACAGACAACAATTTAAATAATTTTTAAAACAGAACCACATCAACTTTTGCAAAATATCTCAAATTATGTTTTAAAAGACTACATAAATTCAATTAACACACAAAAGCAGGTCTCAAATTTAATTCATATTTAAACATAAAATTTGATAGATTCCTTTCATGTAATAAAACTTTCATTAAACGAAATCATAAATTCAGTATTATTTTAAAAATAATTCATAACGAAAATAATCTACATAATTATTACAGATTTATTTCGGTATTTTAAATGCAGACTTAACTGATAAAACTAAGTGGAAATTCCAGGGAAGTACAAATCTTAACTTTAAAATCCATTTTGTTGGAAAGCAAATGTTCTTTCAAAATTTTGCATCAAAGAAACATAAGTGATCTTTTTTTTTAGTAATTTTTAAGTAATTCTTAGGATTCTTGATGGGTGGAACTTTTTTTTCGAATGAGAAATTTATTTTTGGTAATTAGAATGTATTTTTACTTTTCAATTCTTCTCATTGGAAGAATTTTTCATTACTATCGGAACGATATTTTTTTGAGGCTGGTAATCAATTTTAAAATTGATGCTTGTCATTTTGATTATTCAATCGAATAATTTTCTTAATTCTATGCAGTCGGAATGGTTTAGAACTAAGAATTTACAAGGTTGGTGTCCTGTCAACTGAATGGAGAATTTTGACATATGCTTCACAGTCCAAATTTGAAATAAACGAACAGACGATTAAGCATTATTTCTTCGGATTTTATTGTTGTAAGTCTCATAGTACAATAACATAAAAAGCGGCAATCGACATTATTGTGAATATGATAGAGTACATCCATGGAACTAGTATTCAATATTGCATATGTGAAGTGCTACTTAGCCGACGCATTTGAATGGAATACTAAAGTAAAAGAAAATCTATAGAACGAAGTTATGTAAGTCAACATACACACGCAGGCATATATATATATATATATATATATATATATATATATATAATAACAATAATAACAATAATAAGCTATAAAGTGAATGATAATGCATTAAATAAATTAAAATATAAAAAGTAAGTTAAATGAAAAATAGACAGAAATCAGAAATATAAAAACCAATGTAGTAATTAAAAATGTAAAAAAAAAAAACAGTATGAAGAAAAAGAGAAAAATTAGAAAAAAAAATGTATAAAGTTATGAGAATCTTTAGAGTATTAGGCTGTGTTATTCTAGAATTAATGGCAGTACTATTTATCTCAACCATATGCATTATTATAAAATGTTGTAAAACATTTATGCAATTGATAAGAGTTAAAAAGCAAATTCTAAAACAATAAAAATTATATAAAAAAATACATACCGAATTAAATCCTTAAAAACAAAAGTTAAAATAACTGAAACCACAAAACGTTTATTGAAAACACAAATAATAAACAAAAATTAGTGAAATTCTTTCATTTACAACTCACCATGTGCAAGAAAACTACATACATATTATAGGAAATACACACAAAACTGAGCAATCACTTAGAAATTATCATTCAAAAGTCATTGGAATTAAGAAGAAATATTCACTTACATCTTGAAAACCCATGGATGTTAATTTCAAATCGCACAAAGTCTTCTTAAAAATATACAAAAATTAGTTAAAATATCATAAACCCTGACGATGCAAAGCATTTTTCCCGAGTTAAGAAATATCACTAAGATTTTGGAACCAACATGTCACTTTTCCAATTCTTGTATACAATTCACGTGAAATCTTGACCATTAAAAAATCAATAATAATAATAATAATAAAAAAAAAAACCCAAAAATTTATCAATTATAACAGAATAATAACTTTTTAAATATATCCTGGAAAACATAATAACTAAATACGAGCTTCTAATATGAAAGAAAATCAAATGATAGCACAAAAAATCTACAAAGCCATTGCATAATTAAAGAGAATTGGGAAAATTTATAAGAATTAAATTTTGTTAAATTTTTGAAAATTGAACAAAAAAAATAATTTAAATTTAATCAAGTGAATGAAAACTATTTTACACATATATATGCAAGCTCATTATCAATTATTAGATAATCAGTTTGTACTAAAGCTCATTATGTAATTTATGCTTACAATTACACATTTTTAAACATTAATTAGGTAACAGCTTTAACGAAAGAAAAAAAAATCAGTTTCTTTTTTAATCTTCAGTTGAACGAACCTTCCTTCCTTTCGGGCACCGGGTTTTTTGTATATTCAATATCAAAAAGATCGGTTGTGAAAGGAACATTGTAACTATCTTTAATTCAACAAATCAACCTGAAATAATGAGATTTAAAAAAAAAACCGCAGAATTAAAAAAGATTTATGCCGGATGATAGGAAACTAATACGGTGTGATTTTTAAACATATAAATATTGGTGTTGTTAACTGGAACGTAGAAATAAAATGAAAAACTTAGAATGAAAGAGAGAAAAGATAACGGAATAAAAAAAAAGATGTATTTTTCGCGTGTACCAATGTCACTTGAGAAACTTTGAGCCATTTTCCGTGACATTGTCTTTTTAAAAAGTATCAACTTGTTAAGAAAAAAAAAAAAAAAAAAAAACTCTGAGTAAACTTACTTCTGTGCGTGAAATCTAAAGAAAATAGTTTAAAATTCTTCGAAAATTATATACATTAAAAAAAGTATTATGTTAGCGGTTGCGAAATTACTAAAAAATATACCACATTTTCCTACCATTAGTAATTTCATAAAATGTTCAAGTAAATTTGTATACCGATAAATTACCAGAATTTTTTTTAAATTGAGAATGTGTTATAAAAAATTCATAATACTAAGTAATTTTATTTGATTTTTTTATATGGTGACCAAAATTATGAAAATAAATTGGGTCATGAACATAAATAGCATAAATAAGATTCAATATTTCATAAGACATTATAAATAATGCATTACATGAATAGTCTTCCTCAATGAAAACAAATACGTAAAAAATTTGTTGTCTTGTGTAAAACAATAAATATGTAAGAAACATAACTGATCAGCACTCTTTCTAATAATTGGGATCTTGTCTTAAAAAGAAATAATCTCGAAGCAAAAATTCTCTTTCACATTTTAAAACAGTTTGCCTAATAATTATTCATATTTTTCGGTTGAAAATAAACCAACTATTATTTGAAGATTTATAATTTGTGTGTGTTTACTTCAGGCGGATTATCATAAACTTATATTATTGTTTCGAACAATAATTACGTTACTCTTTCATAGTTCACATAATTGCCGATATCGAAGAGATTAGGTATCTATTATTTTCGGTATAAGAACTATTTATAATTTTTTTTCTCTTCTGAATGATCGCAATATATGTATATTTTTAAATACACGGTTACATGTGTTGAATCAATTAAACGATTTCAGTTTCAATTAAAGCGGGGCTCAGAAAAAAAGTCTAAAAAGTGTATCATATTTATGTACTTAACTTTACGAATTTTCTGTAAAAACAATGTAGAATTATAATTAACAATTTAAGTTTGAAATTCACCATTTACCAATAAACCAATAAACCAGCTTAGTAATATTGAATATTAATGTAGAGGAAATCCCTAAATATTACTGTAAAGAACAATTAGGGATTAAAATACCGTTAAACACTTACCGGTATACCAGTAAGGAATGTTTAAGCAAATGTATATTTAAGCAGTATATTTGTAAGTTATATTACAAGAATGTGAAACTTAATTAAGAAATATACATGATAATATAATTTGGTACGTTCCAAGGATACAATTTTATGCTGAATATGAACCTGAATGAAACCTAAAAACAAATCAATGCTAGCAATTAAGTGAGTTTTCTCAATTAGGGATTCATAGAATACTCAGATTTACAATTTTTGATGTTTTCTTTTTGACGAGAATCATTATCAAGTTTTTGGAAATCGTAATAAAAATTTAAGGGGAAGTACCTGAACAAATTAAAACCAAAGAAGTACACGTTTCAAGTCTCCACTTGGTTGTGTAATATTACATTCGTTAATTGCATTAAAACTAGTAAGAATGTTGTCTATAACAGCAAACTAAATCATGATAATTTAATTAGTTATAGCCGTGAACCTGTAAGAAAATATATTAGATTATAACTTGATTAAAGAAGCTGTAGATACTGCTGATCAATTTTTGAGTACGTATACTTGTAAAAGGAAGTTAAAGAAGATACTTTTAATTACATACTTAAAGAAAGCATATTATTTTCTAAAATAATTACTTAAATGCGTTATAAGGTTTTCTAGTCTCTAATAAGATAATTGAAGTATATAAATGTATAATTCTCCTAAAAGTATTAGTTTTCTCTTTGATTGTATTTGCGAAATGAATGATTATAAATGTTGTTTAAAGAAACTTTCTTTATTGGAAAAATAATTTCCCTGATATTATAACATCTTCACTTCTAGTTACCCTTAAATATAGATTAAAAATAAATTTGAGAGATTCATTAATATTTAGTAACAAGAATTATGAAAAACTCTTTCCCTGGAAAAACATTTGAAAATGTAATATTTTAAAAGTTTACTTATATTAAAAAGTTGACGGTTTAAAATTATGATAAAAATTAACAGCAACCATAAAATATAAAAAAGGAAGCAAAATTAATATCCAAAATCCTTCGTAGAAACCTTTACTTATTATTATTTTTTTAATTTTTTTGTAATTATTTTACATCGGAAGAAAATAGCCCTTTAAGCCACCCGCTGTAAAACTAAATTTGAATGAATGAATATATAAAAAAATGAATTTAATTGTAAGCGATTGTATATGTTTCCAAATATCCATTCTACATATCATCTTTCAGATAAATTATACATTACTTTATTTATTCAAATAAAAGATGATTTTATTATTTTCAAAATCTTTCTGGTTAGATGACTTTACTGAGTGTAAACACTGAAATAAGTGTTTTAACATGACATAGCTGTCTTTACTTAATGCCATATAGCAGTATCCAGATTCAAAATTTGATTTGATACGACAAAAAAATACCAATATTAAAATAAGTTCATGTGATTAAATAATGTTACTTAAGAATATTATAAGTTCAATATAATGTTAAATGAGAACAAATAACAACAACAGAAATTATTTTATATGGAAAACATCAGCTAATTAAAATAGAAAAGAGTATTATTATAAAACATGGATATTATATTTAATTATATTTAAGATAATAACATGCATTATATTTAAGATAAAGACGTCAAAATCTAACATTGATAGTAGAGTGTTTCTCAATTGGATAGAGTACAAGGGGACAATATAATATTCTTTAATATTATAAGCGTAGACAATATTTTATATATAATTGAATTGATGAATAAATACATATTTAAATTTAGGTGTGATTCAATTATTAAATATTTCTTTCATATACCTTAAAATAATTACTAGAATTTTCTGAAATCATGGTAAAACTATTAAGTAATACTCACTAAATTATGCTTTTCTGCAGTTAATAATTAAATCAATACATACTCATGCGTGACGAACTTTTCTAAGCCCTCAACCAGTTTATTCTTCTACATTTGAAAATTTATTTAATAATCATACTGATATGGTGGTAGGCATTGCTGTCATGCCATTACATAAAAGTTATACTTTGATTAGTTAATCATGAATTTATGAAAATGGATTTAATAATTTTTTAAAACTAAAGCTTAAAGTGTTGGATATATTTCCTTTCAAATCCGGTATATTATTTTGCAGCATCAAACGAATATTAGCCACCCAAGACTCCCTTGTCTTAGTCAACTAAAAATGGTGAACTGTGCACTATTCAGAATAAAATGTTTTCTAAATTTATTTTCTGTCTAATAGCTAAACTGTCAATCTATCTAATTTCCAATCATTTTACATAATATCGTTTGCTCTAATTCTAATATTTATTTGAATAATTTAAACGCTATTTTTAAGAGAATTAGCCCTTTGGATTGCTAAATCTGTTCTTTTCTAAATTTTGCAAAGAACATTTTATTTTTATTATGTTTGCTTACGCCCAATGTTTGTTTTAAACGTCAAAGTATTTATAAGATAGAAGAACGAGGGTTCTACATTTAGGCATATTCTTATTTACTTACTTAATATAAAATACCATGCTTAAGTAGAGTCTCATGTAAGCATCTTGAGAATAATTTTAAGAAAATTTAACTTTCTGACGAAAATTAAATTTATTATTTGAAACTTGTTTACTTTGGCAGAATTTTCTATGATATTTCATAAACGTAATTTCTTTCTTTGTGTTCCTTATATATCAGAATAATATAAAAAAAATCAAGATGAATAAAAATACTCCTAAAATGCAATATATAGAATATGTTAATTACCATTATATACATTAAAGTGCTTTGAAAATTTCTCCATTTGTCTCAATATTTTAAAGTCCATAAACTAAGCAAAAATTGACTGTATTTGATAATATTATTTAAATTCATTATAAAGTCAATTTCAGGTATATATGCGTTTCAAATATTATTATTATTATTCTGAATGACAGATGCTTATAGCATTCTATGGAAAATATCGAGCATTTGGGTGAACTAAAAACAGACACTATTTATCATAACTGATGGCTATACTTAATTTTCAAACAATATGGATAATATTTCCTTGTATGAATTTTACCTCATTATTTATTACCTAAAATATTCGTTCCAGATATTTCCTTGACTATCCTTTAGAAAACGGGGTATATAAAAATGGATTGACGAGAAATAATCTGCTGTGAATACAGATATGATTACTCAAGACACTGATTATTTGAATTTAATTATATATATATATATATATATATATATATATATATATGTGTGTGTGTGTGTGTGTGTGTGTGCAAGTGTGTGCGTGTGTAAGAGAAAGAGAGATATAGTGTTTAAAAAGGATTATTATTTTTAATAGATTGTAGAATGTAACATGAATTGAATATGAAACTCTAATGCAATTAATTTTTTTAGTGTAATCTCAAATACTCACACTATACATATTAAGAACTAAAACTCTTCTTTTATGTAACCAATTTATATAAGTAACATTATCCATTTCAGAAAATAAAATAATAGTTGAAGTCTAACATAATTAAAGAGAATAATTTAACAGATTGATGAAAATTTGTCTGACCATAAGTGTTTTACTAAATAATTAATAATATGGGAAAAAGTGTAATCGTCGTATTGATTACATGTTTTTTCAACTACTAGAGTATTTTCGAATTTCTTATCGCTGAAATATGCAACTGAAAACAATGTTCTCGTTTACATACAAGAACACAATTTAATAGTAAAATAAAAAAATGCAATTGAATCATCAATTATCATGATTGTATAAAAATATCTGGGAAAGTTTTATAAATAAGAAAAAAATATGTTAAATAGATAATAAGAAAAATAATCTCAATGTAATAAGGTTTTAAAAAAGTTGTAATTTCTTGAAATATAAAACTATAAGTGGGCGAATATATCAATCATAATACAATAAAATATTTAACAAAATGGACCCAAGAGTAGTTTAATATTTGTGTGTGGGAACACGTTCAGTACAATATTCGTATAGAAAAAAAGCAAATTGCAATAATTTTCGAAAATTTAACAATTTTTTTTATTTGGTATTTATTTCTTGTTAAGCATTTCGAAATACATGCTGTAAAGTATTTTCTCTTATATTCAGAAAGCAGGAAAAATGAACCAGAAACACCGATCCATTGCAATTTAAAATTATTTACGCCATAATACACCAAAAAAATACTTATAAAATAATAATATGGAAAATAAATAAATGTAACATGCAAGACATATTTAAATGAAAAAAAAAAACATTCTTCAAAAAATTTATGTTAGTTATTTTAAATAAAAATTACACAACGTCAAAAAAAGTTTTAAAAGTACCAGAACTAAAAAAGAAAAAGAAAATGTTTTGATTTATTAAAGGATTATAATTTTTTAAAATTCTCATTTCTTATTTGTACTTATTGCATATTTTTTCATTCACTATGAATACGAAAAAGTACATTGGTCTAAAGAATTAAATGCTATATTTTCTATCATTAGTTTAGACGGTGATAATGACTAGAAAATCATATTTCTTGAAGACATCCTGCTGCACAGGAAAATAAATGTGTATTCTTAGATAAAGATTGTAACCTTAGTGTGTGTAATATTTTTCTTTGAATCAATTTTCAATTAAAGTTTTACTATTATTTACAATTTACATCACATCCTATTTAAACGCGAAGACATTACAACTTTCATTCGCAAAAAGTATAAAATGTAATTTTACGTTATTTTTGTATAAAATTAAAAAAAAAATTGTATCAATAAAATGTAAATCACAATGATAATTTTGAAATTATATTTCAGTATATAAATAAGCTAAAATGCTTAAGTATAGAATTCATAATATTTACAGGAAGTAAGCGAATACTCTATGAAATTTATTTTATTGAACCATTTGGTCAGACAATATTATTAAACTTCATCCGATTTCTAGCTGTCTTCAACTATATATAACATGATGGTAAATCTCGTTTTTTCTCTCTATTTACTTTTATTAAATAGCTAACTACTTTGGAGGATTTATTACAGTCCTTTAAAATGCATGTTGAGAATTTATTATACTCCTTTAAAATGCATGGAAATTTAAAGTACAGCTTGTTAGGAAAGATGTGCTAAATATATGTTTTTCTATGAAAATTTACAAATAGAAGAAAGAACAACGTATTAAAAAGAGCATAACGGCTAAATAACCGCCACACTTGAAAAATTTTTAAATGCAAATTTGTACTTCAATTTTAAATAAGGAAGTAATGAAGCAGTTTTTTTTAAAATTTTGTAATGTTGTGAAAATAAGAAAAATATAAAATCAACTGCATTTTTTTATATTTAAAACACGTATCATTAATATAATCTGTTTACGTTTTTATATTTCATTTTATCTTTAGCAAGTAATTTTCATAGTAATGCAATTTAATTTATATTTAAGGTATCTAAATTTATAGAAGTTAATATTTTCAGATTTTAGTTATTGAAACACACACACACACGGATCGCTATCGGAGAATCGCTAGTCAAACGGTTGAAACAATGTGGCAATTAAAAGAGGTTGGCAATTATGGGTGAACAATGGCAGATTACAGAGTCATGATGGTAGCTATCGACTTAGGGTCACAGCAGTTAGATACTGTCATAGCGCTTGATTCATTGATGTTAACCATCAGATGATCGACCCACACAGGAGTATCCACCATGACCATTTACAAACGCTGTTTGAGCGAAATCTACGCTCATACCGACCTCTTCAAAACCTGCCACTTACGCCTGCCCACTGTCGAGTCAGATTAGGTGTTTGGCTCGATCAGGTTGGAATGATGACTGGGGACGTTTTGTGTTTAGCGACGAACACTGCTTCCAACTGTGTTCTGACGATCATCGAAGACGTTTCTGGGGACACCCAGAGCAACGTGCTGATCCTGCTTTCACTATTGTATGCCACTTAGGCCTTCAACCAGAATTTATAGTCTAGGGTGCCCTTGCCATTGATAGCCGAAACCCTTTGTTCGTCACTAGAAGAACACTTACAGCACAGCGGTACGTCGACGACATTCTGAGACCTGTTTTGCCACCATTCATTTTGCAGTGCACTGGCCTTATTTTTCCGCAAAATAATGACAGACCATTTACAGCACGTTTTGCTATGAACTATCTTACAGCTTGGCAAATATTGTTTTAGCCAGCAGATCTCCAGATTTCTCTCCAATCGAGCATGTCTGGGATATGATGGGAAGGCGAGAGCATCTACCAGGGATTGTTGATGACCCTAGCCCAACAATATGAGCAAATGTGACAAGAAATAACGCAGGAGACCATCAGGGAGCTTTATCACTCTATGCCACTTTGTGTGGCAGCTTGCATCCAAGCTTGAGTTGGGTCAACACATTGGGATCATTATTTTGTAATTATGTACCTCTGAATTAAATCATTTAAATTTTCTGAAATTTTATAATTTTCTATTCTGTAAATAATTTTCCTCTCCCTCATTTTTTGTCTCCATCGGACAACTACATATATATATATATATATATATATATATATATATATATATATATATATTAATACCATCACTGATGGATCGCTGCATTATACAAGTAATTATTGAACTGGAGATGATAGCTAGTGTGAATCAGTACGGCATTCACCTAACGTCTCATCAAAACCATATAAGATTTGAAAAGGAGGGAGAAGGGTAAGTGGGACTGAAATGTTTTGATTTTGTTATTATCTAAGGTATACAATCCTATTTTTATGAGTTTTTATATTTTAATAAAACAAAACATCTATTTCAATGATTAATGAAAGAAATAAGACATATCGTAAAATGCATTTATTTTGATGTGGTATTGTTAGTTATTTTATAGAATAACTAATTACAGCCTGTAAAGCATAAGTGAGTAAACGCTTCCTTCAGTTAAAAAATGTTTCCATTTAGAAAGTATTCTATTTTTGCATCAAATCAGTTAAAACTGTAAAAAGGTTCTTGATATATATAATTCCAAATTTGTTACAACATTTTGCTATGAGACTCTGTGCTTCGCAGTGAAACCTATGAAGTCAAAATATCGTTCACATTTGACCAATCATCATCTCTCATATCTTTTAAGGCTTAAACAAATTTTACTCCATATGTCTAAGATTTGACCAAAGACATTCCCCAACTGTTAGGATTTTTATTAATGCACTTTTACTGCATTTTATTATTATAGTTAAATATTTGAAATGTTTAATTTATATTTTCCTTATGCTACAATTATTATCTTATTATATATATATATTTATAAAATAAGTAATATAAATGCTTATATTAGTTTAATTTGAAAATATATACTTAATACCATGTATTTATGGTCTGGCTCTGAATAATTCGTGAAAAACTGGAACGTGACTGTTTGCCTTTGCTCTAAGCTAAATAAATGTTCATTTGGGTTGATAACAATGATTTAAGCTTCGAACTAATGCAAAGGAGAATATAAAGTATTTTTTTTACCTGAGTTTTAATGACTTTAGATTCTAGTGAGAAATCTAATGGATATTGAAAAATTTAAGACACGATGAAATTAATTTGAGATAATTCTTACTGTGTAAACCGTTTGAAAGATTTCAAACCTTACAGAAGTATTCGAAATTCACTGAGGAAAGGATGATCGCAAAGGCATGGATGTATTTCAAAATTCATTTTAATCATAAAAAAGGTATGTGTGTGGTTTTTTATTAAAAAGTTTTAAGTGAGCTTGTTTTTGATAGCGATTTAGATCAATATATAATTTGAATTAAATATATATTCAAAATAATGATATTACGTTTCATTATTGCTGTGAGTATTTGATACAGAAATGACTTAAAAATATTAATACGATAAACAGAGCGTCTGAAAAATTTTCCTGTCTAAGAAATAGTTATTTCGAAGCTATTTATCAGTAACCCTAAAATTAAAAAAAAATGATTTTGCTGTGAATTTATTATTTTTATAAATAAAATGATGTATGTTGTTTATGCTGTTGTATAGGTGTTTTTATAATTCTATATGAATTTTCATGAGTAGTTGAAGCATAAAATATTTAAATATTTCGGATAGTTTCTTGAATTTGTACAAATGTTTATTAATTATAGAGCTTTACTATTCATTAATTATTTCATCAAAAAAGCTGCATAAAATTTGAATTAATAAAATAATACCATTTAAACATGGCATGTAAAATAATTTAACATATAGAAATATGTTCATGAAATCCCATACAAAAATTAGCAATTAAATTCTTTAAAGCTACTAAATGTTTTATATGTAAAAGGAAGGTAATATTATTATTTGAACTTAATATAAGGTACTAAAATACCGAATTTCTTAAGAACATTAGATAGAGATAAGCTGCAATACTTGGAATTTAATTTAAGTACCTTGAACGTCTTGCAAAATAAAGAAATAATCTTAACGTTCTGAAAGTAATTTGAATGTTTTCTAGAGATTTAAAAACCAACTACAAAGTTCTCACCTTCTCTTTAATAGCTGTCATTCATTTAAAAAAATATGTGAGAAATCTCTTTTCGCGAAAGGGCAATTGTTACCTGTCACAAAACTCTTTATTTCATTCTGATTTACGTTGCCCTCTCGAAGCTAAAACAATCTGAAAAATAAATCTTACTGACAGGGAAAAGAAAAATTTCTTTTTAAATAGATAGAAGAATTTCAAGCATTTGTGAAATAAGCTTAGCACACAATCTGAAAGTAATTTGGTATTTTCTTCTTGTATATGTTTCCTAAATATATAAAATTCCTGTTTGAGTATATGTTTTCTTCTAACAGCCTACAAGAACAACTTTTGTAGACATTTATTCCTTTTACTTAACATTGTAAAATCGAATAGCCTTTCTTAAATTCAGTAGATATGTAGAAAGTGATCTAATTAAGCAATTATGAATTTCTTTGCATAATAAAAAGGAATTTCTTAAAAAATATTTAGCCATGACTAGCAGATATTGATGATTACATCATGATTAAACAAATTTCTATTTATATAATTGATCATAGTAAAATTTAGGGAGGGCTTTAAATTTCCCCCAAAAAATCTATAGTTTCGTAATAAATTTTTACTCATAATATACTTAAATGAATATTAATCTGATAAAATCAGTAATGATTTGTTGTAAGCTACAACAGTAATAATTGCATTTAAGTATATAGGGTTGCCTTTAAATTTAAATAATTTTCTTTTCATTTTATAGAGGAAAATTTATCAATAAAAGCGAAATTAAAATATTTAGAAATAATTCAATATTTTTATCTAGAAGCCGTTATATATTTATTTATTTTTTTGTTATTTTTATAGCATGTTTGAATAAAAAAACTGTTGGCAAAGCATATTTGTATGAATTCTAACGTTTTTTTTTTCTTCTTTGTTCTGATTTTCTTTCCTTTTTTGCAGTTTCTATGCGTAGAAAATGTTTTGCAAAATCTTTTGAATTTATTTAGTTTTCAAGAAAACGAAGAATGTACAATCTTTATTGGGTTTCGTTAAATCTGTAAAATTTCTTAACTACTTAATTGAAATATTTTTAAACTTAAAAAGTAACTTTAAAAGAGAGAAATTAAGTAAAACTAGTAACATATTAATGTTGAAAATAATGTATTCTTATAAATATAATAAAAATTTTGATGTAGTAAAGCAAGGAACTTTTTCAAGATTTTAATTTTTTTAATTTTTTTTAAAAACCCTTGTATAGCTTTTAATTAAGCATTTTTGATTCCTATAAAACTATTTTGATAGACTTTAATAATTCTTCTACGATACTGGTCAAAAATACTTCTTTATTTGATTTTTAATTTTATATAGTTCTCTATAAAGTTACGTTCTTAAAAAAAGGGAACAAATTATCAAATAAAATATTGTGTTTTAAATTATTAATATTGTTTCATCCAATCAAAATAAATTTAAAATTATTCCAAGAATAAATAAAAAAAAATATAAGTGTATAACAAGTTTTTAATAAAATAGTAATATTCTCTCTTTTCAAAAAGGGTACATAAAAGTACACATTTTCTGATAACTTAAAACAGGTTTTACCTATATGTTATTACTCCAAGATATTTAATTAAAGCTAAATTAAAGATTTAATTCATTTCATCTCCTAATGATTAAGAGAATAAGAATTAAGCTTCGTGTAAAATGGTTTGCAAAAGCTGAATTACTTTTTTAACAAAATCTTTCAACTTTCTTTTCAATCTACACATCATTTCAAAACTTAAAAAGAAACATAATTTTCTTGGTTATTTATATCAGAAGTAGCTTATAAATAAGTATCATTTAAAATGAATCCGCCGAATAAGTAACATAACAAGCAACTGTACGTAAATATTGATAAAAAATAATTCTTCTTCTACTTCCAAATTTTTTTTTGTAAATATTAATACTTTTATACCAATTAAAAAGGTATATCATCTGCTTTTTGAAGAGATGAAACATTTATTTGCTTTAGCGCTTACGATGTGAAAAAAGTGAATAAGTTGTTGTAAGCTGAGAAGATGTTTTTCAGGGTATTAATTTAAATACTATTAGAAAATCGGAACCTTTTAAATTGAAGTGAATTAAAAGTACTTCATTTTAAGTTCTTGATACTTCCGCATTTGAAAATTTGTTTTTTTTTTATCTCCATTTAAGCTAAATATCATTGTAGAATATTTTTACCGATCAATACAAAAAATAAAAAAGCATTGTTTGAAATTATGAAAAATTGCTACAAACCCGGAATGTAATTTTTGCTGACATTCGATTAATGTTTTATTGAGGTTTAAAATAGTATTGAGGTTAGGATTTAAGAGCATGTTTTCCAACATCTATTGTTTAATTAGTTATTACATTATCCAAATGCAAAAGTAGCTAATTCTTAAATTTACTATGTTTTATAATTACTGAGAGGGTTGGCTATATACACTGTTGGCCATTAAAATGCAATACGATGAAGGAAAGCAAATATAAAAATATATTTATTGTAAGTAAATAGTACGGCATGGAAAAAAATGATTAAATTTGCAAATAGTTTAGGGATTTACGGGGGTGCGAAATTAGTAGAAACAGCTGCCATTCCTAACAGCTACCGGATTACTCACCGAGTCGAACTGTACTTGTATGACAGAAACTGTCAACTCATTCCATGCAACTTCCAGTCATCAACTTCATCAACTGCATTAACAAGAGGGGCATGGTAAGCCAGTCTCTCAGTAACCCTTAACCAGATATTTTCAATGTTAACAGATCTGGAGACCGTGCAGGTCAGTGAAATAATCAATTATCCTGTGTATCGAGGAAGATCAGAACTCGACATGTGGCCTTCTTTATCTTGTTAGAAGATGGCATTTCGAAGGCCTCAAAGATAGGACACAACCACTGGACTTAAGTTATCAGAAATGTACCGATCTACTTCCAAATGACTGTTGATATGATCTAGAGATGTTTGAAACCATTTGGTACCCAGTGGCTACCCATTGCATCACACTAGATGTAGGACTCATCTGCTGGTATCGAATGCAAGCAGGTGATGACCGGTCTGCTTGGAACTTCCATACTTGTATACGGCCATCAGAATACTACACGCAGAACCGGTACTCGTCTGAAAAGACGACATTGCGCCACATCTGTATTCATCTTGGTTGTTTGGCACATCAGTGTCACCGTCTGTATCTTTGCTTCATTGATAAGAAAAGCCACTGTAATGGTCAGTTCTGCTGACAGTTCTTGCTGCTACTAACGTTGAAACACCGTACGAACAGATACTGGATGTGCAGCAATTATGCCCTTTTCCTGTCTAATAGTTCGTGATATGGTTGTACGGTTTAAAGGATTGACCTAAAAATATGTCTGTCCTCCCTGGTGTTAGTCATGGGAGGGCATCGAGATCCTACTTGCCATTCAGCTTGACCTTCTCCAGCCCATTGAATCCATATTCGCATGACAATGGCTGGAATTCAACCAATGTGGTAGGCGATATCAGGGATTCACAATCCACACTCTCGATAGGCAACGTTATTGCCGATATCAAATTTGGACATTTGTTGGTAAGCATTTCTTCTTCTTATTCTAGGCATAACATGATGTTCCGAGCACACTCCAAATTTACAAAGTTCTTTCCGGATGAGAAATCCACTACACAACTTTTCTTTTATGTAGTGCTACAGATGTCGTTTCGACCTCCTGTGGCGTCTAAATGCATTGAAATACTAATTCCTTGCATAGCCTAATCTCTTCTTCCCTGCAAGTGATTTTGACATTCGTTAAATCATTCCTTCCTGATGTTGCAATTTTAATGGCCAGTAGTGTATTAAAATTTGGCATGGAATAAAATTTAAATTATGAAGTTTCTTAATAAATACTAATATTGTTTTATTGAAAGGCAGATTTGCAGTATTTTGATAAGTTTTTTCTACAGTTTCTGTTTATAAGAATTCTTAAATTTAAAAAAAATATTTAGAAAATGATTTTTCTTGAACAGATTAAGTAATTGAATCCAAATGAGTATTTCACTTCAAAGTAATTTCAGTTTTTGTATATTTTGGCAAAAAATATTTTATTTAATCTTGCAACTTATTCTTTAAAGTACCAAAAAATTATTAATTAAAGTTAAAAAAATTATTTTAAACATTTTAAATTTAAAATATTCTAAAAAGTTTTAACAAGTAAAAATACTTCTAATTCAAGTCAACTACTTATTAAATTTTAAATTGTAGGCAAATATTTTTTTTTTATGTTTTTTAGAGTGAAAAGTAGGATGCTAAAAAAATGTAGTCAAATTATACAAATTTTAAAACTAGTGAAAGTTTAAAGCATTTTTATGAAGACTTTTTATATCTTGTTGTTCTTAAAC
Organism: Nephila pilipes; assembly: GCA_019974015.1. Lineage (NCBI taxonomy): Eukaryota > Metazoa > Arthropoda > Arachnida > Araneae > Nephilidae > Nephila > Nephila pilipes. The sequence continues at coordinate 65,306 of BMAW01087209.1, forward strand.
AACTTATGACTTTAAATATAGAGAAGAATCGAATATAACAAAGCACTGAAATAATTTTCATTATAAGCTGATATGTCTAAATAAGGCCCATTTTTCAAACTTTTCTATGATAAGTCACAATCATAATATATTAAGATAATTTCAATGCTCAATTGTAAAACACATTTAACATGTAGCATAAATTTAAAAAAATAGACTTTTGTACTTCAAATTTCATGATTAAAGATATACTAATTAACTATATATGTTCCTTACTATCTATTTTTTAATTCTGAGATAAATTAAGTTCATAGATATTTTCAGAAAGATCAACTGATTATGATAAATCAATAAAAAAGATTCAGAGACCTATACCTAGTAAATAAAAGTTCTAATTTGTATATAACTTTAACAAAAATAGTCATATGATATATAATATTTCAAACGAAATGATACAATAATGTTCAGTTCATAGACTTGTAATATATAAATATAGAACTAACCCAACTTATAAGATTTGTGTTGTTTCCAAAAATTTGACCATTTCGAATGTTATTTAGTTTTGATAAACTTTCTTGGAGGTTTAAATTACTCTATACCATTTTTTCCCTTCGAGAATAAAAGAAAATTGAAGAAAACTTTGGTTAAATTACATAAATAAATTTTGATTCCTTTGAAAATTGTAGGTAGAGGAATACAGTGAAGTGCATCTCATATCAGACATTACAAAGTTCATAAAAAGTGGATATTTATTATAAGGATATTATTTTTGCTTTTAATGCCAATTATTGTATTACTATGGCATAATTAATGTAAAAATAAAATTTAAGAAAGAATGCTATAATAAAAATGATATCAATGAAGCATTAACATAATTACATATTTTCAAAATCATTAATATACTTATTAAAAGACAAAGACTTTATTTTAGAATTCCCTAAGAAATATAATAAAATTAATGTGATTTTGTTAAATACATTCTAAAAGACGATAAATAAGCATTTTTGAATACAATCTTTTAAAAAATGTGGAATTTTCTTATTTGTTTTATAAGAAATTGGTTTATGAACTTTTCATAATTTTATTTCCTCATCATATTTTTATATGCTGTTGTGATCAATGACAGCAACTATAAAAAATATTGTTTATGAAAAATTGATATTTCTTCCTCATTTAAAATCTGTTAGTCCTTTTTTTTTCCTTTTTTATTCGGAACCTACTTAAATCTTATTAAGTTATATTCAGAAAAATATATAAATATTCCAAATAAATATCATCAATTTTTCTCACCGTTATACATTTACTTAAGTTCGAGAATAGTTTTTCTATTTTTCGAAATTTGAAGCTTAAAGTTAAGAAGAATTTGAATTTTCAAATACAAATCAATTTCTGAATTTGTAACATTAATTTCAACTTCAGAAACGGATTGAAAATTATGAGTTTGGTCTGAAATGATTTCGATCTTAACTTCAGGAGTGTAACACTCGTTCATAAAAGCCATGGAATGTGGTTGCGAATCCTTTGATAGGTATTCACCAAAATTTCAGCCATTTTGAACGATCAGTTGTTGTTTGATAATCGTTTGAGCGAATTGATGTGAGTGTTTTTGTGAAAAAGGAAAAAAAAATCGAATATCCAGCTGTGATTTAAATATTTGTTTTTCAAAAGCAATATGTTTACGCAAATCAGAGGAAATAGTTGGAGAGCACGAGCACTCCACACTATCATTTACCATCGTTGGATTTTTAGTAGTTGAATTTACACATGGCCGTACCAGCTTGGAAGTCGATGAACGTTCTGGACGACCAAAAACTGCAACCACTGACGATAACTTCCCTAGAATTCACCAAATGGTGGTAGACTTTCGTCGAATTAATGCTAAATATACAAGAGGCAGTGAACATGACTAAAGGATTTTCTTATCATTTATTGCATCAAGAAAATGTCATGAGAAAACTGTCCACGCGATGGGTGCTGTGTTTGCTCAAGGATATTTCGAACACACATGGGCACAGTTTATGCACAATAAATCAGAGTTTAGGCATCAATTAACCTCTATAAATGAGACTGGGATGCTCCCCTATTACGCCTGAAACAAAATTACAGTCAATACTGTGGAATCGCAATAGATGAATCGCTTTCATCTATACTTTTGGGTTATTTCCTTAACGACCAATTATTTATTTGCTTACATTATATTTTACATATCCAAGTTTGTCTTTGTCTGCGCAGTAATTTTCTTTATAAAAATGTTATATTACATTTGAGTAAATTTCTCAGTGCTGAAATAAACAGTCGATCAAACATTTATTTCTGCAATGAAATATTGCTAACATTTTAAAGCTACGAGTCACTTATCCCAAATAGAAACTACATTTCAGATCAAAATTTGTTACGAACCATATATATATATATATATATATATATATATATATATGTATGTATATAATTGTTCTATCGTAACAATATATCGTGATTTTAATAATCTGTGAGACGTTTCTTTCCTAAAGATTGATCTTTTGTTACTTTTTTTTAAAAAAATACTTCTCCTGTTTTTTAAGTTGCATTTTCCTCTTTTAATAAAAGTATTTTTAATCTGTTTCTATCACCAG
>BMAW01087209.1:72905-128444 GCA_019974015.1 Nephila pilipes
TGAACGTTTCATTTTATACTAGAATTCTGCCTAACTACCATCAACAAAATATATTATTAAAATATAGCTATAAAACAAAACACAAAGGGGAAAACAAATCTGACAACTATAACTTCAGAATTAAATTAAAATGAAAAACAGAAAGCCTTCAAAATAAATCTTTATGCAGCAGTCTAGTAATGGAAATTACACAAACGGCAAAAGTGAACACAAATTTAGAAATGTACATAAAAGAGACAAATTGTAATTAGAATAAAGATTTACTTACAAACAATAATCTATGGATGTGTAATTGTCATACAATATTTGAAAACTTAAAATTAAAAATAGCCTTGTAGCAAAACACCAAAACTATCTTAATTCTGTGAAGAAAATAATTTTTAAGATAAAAGAGAGAGAAATATTAGTGTTTGCGCTTGAAAGGAGGATATTTTGATAGATGCGGTTCTTTTATTTCTGACATTTTCAAGAATTTTATAATGTTAATAGGTTTTCCACTGTTAAATCTGATTTTACGCCAATGAAGAATATATATTTTGAAATTTTGTGGGTTTGATATAAACATTTTTACAGAAGACATGATTATCAGCATAGTAATATTACTAATCCATGTGTTATTGAGTGTTATCGCAAACGCACGAGAAGGTAATGAGTACGAAATAATAAAGGTTTTTAATGAAAATTTGATATAGGTTTCTTTATGTAGTGTCCTATTTTAGAATACATCATCTGTAGAGAATTAAATCTGAATATTGAAACCTTTCGTTCCCTGATTTTAGTATTAGCTTTCGTCAGGATTTAACTGTAAAATTAATATGCGTTTGATTTGTTGTTCCATTACTTAAATATTTTAAATGTAAGTGTATTCCATTATTATTTTCCAATGTGTATTGAAACATTAGAACAGAAGCTCCATTAAAACACCTGTAAAATAATAATTTTCCATCATTTTATCGATATAATACATACACTTAATCGAGAGAAATTGTATCTGAAGCATTTTCTGAGATATATCCACAGTTACGGCGTCTAAAATCAGTTATAAGGAGAAATTTTGCTATAGCTTCATCCGCAAATCAGGCTTTTTGATTTGTAATATTATTTATTTAAGTTCTTATAGATTTTATCCTATTCTACCGATTTACTTTTATGAACTAACTTTTCTAGAAAATTGTAATCACGTGAATAACCAAAAGTCAAGGTGAACTGCCTTTCTATAAAAGTATACAATTGATTCCTCTGCACAATAGCCTTTTAAAAACTTTAAACAGAATATGCAACTGATAACTTTTACAGTAATTTTTGTTTATATATACAAATATACATATACATATATATGTATATATATATTAATATTGACATTATTATTATTGCTATATACATATATATATACATATACACATATATAGCTATATGTATACACACACACATATAAACGGAGGACTCTGGGCCTAAGATTTATATTAATGTTCAAAAATGAGAATTTCTGAACAGAATATCTTACATTTTCTTAAATAAACTTTTACATCAAGTTGAATCCTTATTGCATCTTGAGCTAAGAGCAGATAAATGAACAGAGAATGCAATTATAGACATAGAAATGTTGGTGGTAATTGCAAGATGGCTAGCCGTGGAAGTTCTTTTAAATAGTGCGCTGGAGTTGACCTATATTTGAAATGAATTCATTTTCTAAACTGATATATTTAAAACTAACAATTTTGAAATTTATGGGCTAATTTTATGCTTAATTAGGCTAAAAGTAACTACATAGTGGCTAGAAGGATCTCAGATCGTAAATGACTATTGAGGAATTAGAAATAAGAACAATCATCTAATAATAGATTCTAAAATGACCTATTAGTTTATTGAATGAACAAATTGAAATAACAATAATATAATTTGTATATACCTGAGGTGGGATGACAATTGTGTCCCATCTCGTATTAATTCGTTTATTCTAATTCATATACATAATACGTCTATGAAATTAATAAATGGCTGCGTCTTCAATGAAAATTTCATTTAATTATTATTGTGGTCATGCGTGAGAAATGTAGAATGTGCCTTTATTCTTTGGAAAATCTATTTTAAGTGTGCTGCCAGGAGGGATGTAGGAAAACTAAAAAGTAGGAGATAGCACTCTTTTCTAGAGTTTGCGATTCACCCTCTGAAGATTTAACGTTCAATGAACTTTCGTGTCTGCCAAGTGAAGAATCAAAGTGTTCAAAATGACTATCCTAAATCCCAGAACCATTCAAGATTCATGGGAACCCAATAACCAATAAGAACGGCAGTCTCAACCTGACGCTGTCTGCAAAGTTTGCTCCACATGGATTTAACGTCTCTATGTTGTAAGAATATTCTTTGAATTTTAATAGAGTTTTGTACCCAGGGTAATGAACGTTGAAATAGTAGAGTGCATTCCCGTGATGTCGAAATACAATAAGTAGTGCAATTTGCTAGGTAATTGAACGAGCTTATATGAAACTAATTTAATTACTTAAAATTAGTTTCATATAAATTCTGAGCTTATATTTGCAATATAGCTGATAAATGACATATTAATCAAGTGATATAGATACGCCAAGGTGTTACATAAATGTTGAAAATTTCACTAAAATAAGAGAATTTAACGGATTGACTTTGAAAATTCATTGTAATAAGATGATAACAATATTTTTAGAAGAAAAGAACCTTTCACAGCATAGTTGACATGTCCTTTAAAATCATAATTACAAATAATCTTATAAAACCGGTTCTTGTGAGTTACCACAGAATTACTACTAATTTTGAGTTTAATGTCTTTTCATTCAACTGTTAGATTTAATTGAAAGGTCTAAGAACAATGGAATCAATAAAGATTTTTCTTCACGTGGTAAGATATTTACAGCTATAAAGAAAAGTTATTTGATTTCCTTCCAATAACTATTGGTTAGTAAATCTTCTTATCTAACGGATTTAGTCTAAAAACAATGACTGAGGAAGCTTAAGAAGTTTTATCAAGAAAGTTGTACTTTATGAAATTGCTTCCATTTATCGTTTTATTCTTTATACTCGCTTTTAGCATCCGAACTTTAACTGATGACCATTTACATTTTGTACATTGAATCTTATATGCGACATATCCTTCAACTGTCATTGAATTATTTATTTATTAAATAAGATTTGAACTGCCTTACTCTCAAATAGAATTTAAGTATTTAATTTAAATAACTATAAGTAAATAGTAAATGAAATTTAATTATTAAGATATTTTATTGAAATGATTTGAAATTTTATGATATAATCCTTCTTAAACATTTAACACTTTGGATTGATAAATTAATTCTTACGGCTAGTCATTCAATTTGAATGAAAATACTCTAATATATTTTATGAATATGCCAGAAACATCGAATAAACTGAAATTTAGTGTTCAATTCAATATATGTAAATAAATATTGATAAAATGGAAATTTATTTATTCTTGAACCCTCTGAAAAATTATGATCATGCTTCGATTGTTTATACATAAAATAAATTTATACTGAAATTAGAATATATTAAATTTCATCCTAATTTTATTATTTTGATCTTTCATTCTATAAGTTCAATCAAAATTTTATTTATTTTATATTTTCACAATTGTATCTGATGTTTGGCAATAACATTACATTTTCCCAGTTGATAATTGTTGAAAACTCGTAAAATCAATTTTCTAAAATTGAAAATAAGGAAATATTTTAAAAGCAAACAAAACCATTTCTAAAAGAACAAAAGTATTAGCACTGTTTCAGTCTCGTATTTTGACAGATAATTAGGTCTTATTATTAAATCTGATAATATATTGTAAAGATAAAATGTCTTGCTTAAAAAGAAAGCAAAATTAAAGTTATCAAAATTTCGTCTCATACAAATTTATATAAATATAAATATATACATATACATGCATATACATGTATATATGTATATTATATATACTATATTCATAGAACGTTGAACGTTCTAAATAGGTTGATTAAAATGTAAAAATATATTTTCCTAAGAGAAGAAATAAAATGAAATTTAATTAAACAATTATAAAGTTCTGCTAATTGATTCTCTTAAAATGACTTCCACTGTAAATCATTCTTCAAACAATTATGGAAATTAAATTAAATTTGATAAAATTTAATTGAGATACCTAAATATGTAGTTTTAGTGTTCTTGTAAAAGGAAATTTCAGCATGTGTTGCATGAATACTTTAACGGAGAGTGTTATTAAAAGAAATAATACAAAATCTGGTATTTAAAATATATATCACAAAACGTGAAGTATTAGAACATATAAATTGATAGAAAGAGAAAAAACAAACAGATCCGCAAAAAAAAATGCAATATTTATAAATATTTTTTTTTGTAAAATTTCAATGATTACTTTAAGAACAATTGTTTATCCTAATTAGATCAATTATTCTGTAATGCATATCTACAAATGCATATCTTCGCAAAATGATCTAACATGGTTTTCAGCCTTGTTTTTGAAAATAAAAAGTACTTAAATTTACTTTTGTATGTTACTAAATAGACAAAGTATAAATCGATATTCTTAATCTTTCTAACATGATTTAAAATTATCACTACAGTGTGAAAAATATTAAGTTACCCTACTTATTTTAAATCACATTAAATTAAAACTAATATGAACATTCATCTCAAAGTAGTGATAAAGTAAACAAGGCAGAAAAAAATATACGTCTACACAGAAATTTAAAACCGAGAAATGAAAATTAATCCCAATCATCATTACATTACTAATCCAGTAAATAAAGAAACTCAAATTTTACTATAATGAATTCATGCGTTCCATTTTATTGCAATTAATATGTCAAAATCTATAACTTACATGGTTACTTATATTAGAAATGAAAACTCTCCTTTATAAAATGTAATTAAAATTATGTTCTGATATTAATATGATTGTGAGATGCTTCCCATTTATTTTAATGTTCTAAGAATATATATAGTAGTAGAGAAAGATATATATATACAAAGAGAGGGAGAGAGAGGAACACAAAATTAATATCATTTTTTAATTTTTATTGTTTATATTTCCATCTAATTTAAATTAGTTTTTATGAGAAACTGGTAGCTTACAACTGCGCATGGAAACGCAAAAACTTTTAATTATAAAATAAAATAAAATCATAGCTTTTTTTTCATTTGGAAGCAACTAAAACGAAGAAAAATTAAGTCATAAAATCTTATATATATTTCTTTCAAAGAAAGCTAGACACATTTTAATACTTATAATGAGTTTTAACGGCGGTAGTTCGTCAGTAATTGTTTTTGAAAAACATCGGAAGAGTGCATAAAAAGTTAGCAGGAAAAGTGCTTGTTATGATGATAAACAAATATCATTAATTGTGTTTCTAGTATTATTTAGGAGAATGCCATAATGAATGATTCGTTACACTTCGCTGAATGTACACAATAAGTTAATTATACTAACTAATTTAGTATTTTTGTGGTTATAAATCACTAAATTAATTACGCAATATTAATTGTGAAGCTTAATTCACATTAAAGAAGGAAATGGAAAGTGATATTAACGAGTTATGTGACAAGTAACATTTTTTATTAATGAAAAATTTAGTTTGAATGCTGGTTTTAGAAACTTGTTCATTTTCCTAATATTATTTGAAATGTTTTAAATCGAACTAACTTTGATTACAATATGATAAATTTTCAACTATTTTTTTCTAATCTTCTGCTCAGATTTCATTTTTGTTGCAATTTAAATTAATCGCAGCAGCAGAATATGAGAAGAAATTCAATCATGTTTGTTCAGAGGAGTTATACTTAAAAAATTCAATTAGAAAAATTAGTCGTTTTAGTTAAAATCTCAAATAACATTGTTTTTATTTAAAGAGAATTTTCAAAGTTATTTTTTTTTAAATCAGAGACGTATATACTTAAGTACCTTAAATAGGGAAAACAAATTTAGAATTCAGTTATGAAAACATAAGAAAATATTCTTCTCTATAAAAAAATGATTATTTAAATAAAATAGAATTTATTAAATTATTTCAATAGAAAAACATTCCAATTCATTTATTTCACGTTTTCGTTTAATTTGTTATTTTGTAACATTTATTTATTTACTGAAAATTACACACACACTCACACACACGCTCACACTCTTACACACACACATATAATTCATCATTTCAAAAAGTTAGATTTTGGCTGTGAATAAAATTGATTAACTTATGCGCAATAATATGTACTCAAAAAAAGCTCTTAGCTCATTATATTAATTACTTTAAAACCAGATCTTAAGAATAATTAAAATTATAACTATTTTAATGATAAGGAAATATTAAAATCAAATTAAAAGCTATACATTATATTAATTTACACGTAACCATTTTCGAACAATTATTTTTATCATAAAAAATTACTTAGTATCTTGAAATAGCATTCTTTTTTTTATCTTTCTTGTGAAATTGATTTTAAATCACATAACAAATTCACAGTACCATTTATACTACCACCCAATCTGGCTTATAATAAATAAACTAATGCAAGAACTTAAACATTTATTTAGCGAATAATTTAATTAGAAATACATAACAGTAGGGTTCTCATACAACATAGAGCAACTTTTTTTTCTACAAGATACTATTACCTTTCCTCTTTGCGATCAAATTATAATATCAAAACATGATGTAAAGCACATTATTTACTTTTCTAACGGCAACTTTATGCTCTTCTCTGGCAAACGGAAGCTTACCACAGATGTCCTGTTTGTTTAACTTCCAAATGAGGTTAGCATAATTGGTAATTAACAAAAATGTTGCACAAACACTCCTAAATCAGTGCATGTACCTTCTGGCATTTCTATCCTTAACTAGGAGTAATTGAACTATTTGATTGAATTACTCAATTAATGAGTTTAAGTAGATATGCATGCAAGGTTTTGAATTTTAGGCAAAAGAAAATGTTGTATTGGTTTTTCTCTGATCATGTTTATTAATTTATAGTGTAGATAGATAAACATTTAGAAAAAAAAACATTATTTTTTTAAATCTAATACAATTGGCAATTTATTATGAAGCAAGAACATGTTCAGTATTTATATACGAATACTGTGCATGGTTATATATTGAGTGGAAATAGTAAAAATGTGTTGTTAGTTTCTGTAGAAATGTAGGTACATGTAAATCCCTTTCAAAGTAGAAGTAAAACTATACTTGTATATATATATATATAAACATTTTGTACATTTTTCTAAATAAGGAGATATTACGTTTAAATGATTTCACAAAATATGAATTATAAATGCTAATACATAATAATTTCTAACAAAATCGCTTTTAGATGAATTCATGTTTCGTTAGATTCAAACATTATAAACATGCCTATTTTCTTTTGAAAAACAATAATATAGTCTTTAGTGAATTCAGGGCGAATATATACTTATTATACTATGTTTGAAAAAAAAAAATGTTTTTGGAGAATGAATCACTTAATCCTTTGAATCATGGAATGTTTGAAAATAAAAAGTCGAAAGGTGGATGCATATTATTATTATAATCTGCATTCAAAGAATGACTAGAATTCAGTATTATAATCCCCTTATGAATTAAGCTTCTTTAATGAAGTTTTGACTTGTTTTGAAAAAGTTTCAACCATCTTATTTCCCATCAAATTTGTTGAAGTTATTTGTTTACCTGCAAATGACTTATAATTTCCTGGATACACCTGTTGGAATTATTTTACCTTTACAACCCTATTATATAGTCATTTCGGGTAACTTATTTTTCTGTTGAACCAATGCTTGTGTAACTTCTTATATAATAATGTTATTTTCAGAATTATCCAATCCAGAATATAGGCGTTGTTTGTTTTTAGTGGAACAAATAAATCAACATCGTCCGTTTCAAAATCAATTCAAGATTCTTGATTTTAAAGTACTTCTTCAAAATCCCTGCTACTATCATTTCCGTCTCTAAGTCTATTTATATTAGAAATTTTACAATAAACATTTGAAAGATATTTTTCTACATCTTCAATCTGACGGATCAAAAATTATAAATATTCAAATTTGGATAGTAATTTTAAGAACAAAATACTAAAAATGAATTAAAAATTTTATTACCCCCAAGTTTTATAGTAGGAAGTTCTAAAGCCCTTAGTTTTTCTTATGAAATACTTCCCTTTCTTATACAAAAGTCTTTTATAATAAGAAATAAGCTTACTTTAACCGTATTTTACATAAAATAGGAAAAAAGATGATGTCGCAATAAACCTATATTGACATGTCGAAACTTGTTCACACATTTATAACATATGTTGGTGGTATTAGCAACTATTTTTTGTAAGTGGGACCAAAAATAAGCAGTAACAATTATAGTATTTAGAGAAGGTTAAAAATTTCCCAACATGTAAATTTACACATCGTTAAGTTCGCACACTTTTAATACCACCATATCTCAAAATGAATTAAATATATATTTCCTTTAATTTTAATTCATTATCTTTATTCGAAGGCGATAACTGTTTCATTAGCAATTTGTTTAACATTTGTTGAATTCCCATATAATTTTACATTTCTTGGCGCATGAAAGAAATAATGAAAAAAGAAAGAGTCTGGTATTTAAATTAGAGAATATACAAAATAAAATTAAAAATATGTATATATTTTCAAAACGTCGTTGAACACGGAGAGCTTATGTCACAAATGCAATTTAGATATTTAAATAATATTAAAAATAGAGAGCCAGTGAATGCAGATTTACATAGAAATATAATTTCGACTTATGATTTGATTGACAGTAAAACTTAATTCAGTACTTGAATAAGTGAAAAACATCAAAGAAATGATATTATACTGTTATTTTAATGGAACACCTATACTAATGTAGAACGATAAAAATCATTAAACTTAAGAGAATTCTAGTCATTACTAAATATTGTTCTAATTCTATGTTTAAATAAACAAAATAAAAATTTAAATATTTCATTAGAGAAAATGTTTGAATACTTTAAATTATCTTTATCCATAAACAATTAGATCGCCATTTTACACAATACTTGGCGAAAAAAAATGTTGGATATAAATCGCCAGATTAGTAATACTACCGTAAAATCCTTTAAAAGTTATAAAATCGTTAACTTTTACTTTGTTAACTCTAATGTAAAAAACGATACGGTTTCTTGACCCATCCTTTTCACGCTGGACAAGATCCTTCATCGGACGTTGACTAGACACATGACTGACGTTTTTTTGATAAACGTTATCAGTAAATCAAGTGTCTTTAAGAACATCATACTTTCCAAGTAAACTATCAGTTTCATTTAACCCCGATGAAAATTTGAATGGTATTCTGGAAAGGAGGAAATTTCAACATAAAAAAAATGTTTTAGGGAAATTATTACTTATTTTGAAACAATTAATATCACAAGTTTTTGAAAACAGCCTGGTTCACAATCAATAATCCTTTAGAAAATCAGGCTGCACACAGTGGATATATATTTGATTGCTACTAAGACGTAAGGGCGCCTCGATCGTCATAGTTAAAGGTGAGTGATTTTGTTAGTGGTTCCAATGTTTGTTTTATTCAGTTCATTTATATATGTATTTCTAATTACTATCATTCCTATGAAATTATAATATTATCCTGCCTCCTGTTAAAGGCCTTGGAGTGCAAATTTCCATAATAACATTTTTTTGTTTTGTTTCAACTACATGCATTAAAGAATTAATTTCCTCATTAAAATCTTGTAAGAGCTATAGATGTCCGATAGAAAAGTGAGAAAGTAGAGGATGTTAGAAACATTTTACGCAAAGGGAAAAAAACACTTAGTTACACGCCTTAAAATTAGTTATATGTATATCAGTACGAATGGTACACAGTGCTACATAGAGTAAATGAAAAAACAAAAAAAAGGCAGATAGCAACTTTGTTCACATAGTAGACGCACGTATTTGCCTTCTACAAATATGATATACCCTATATTTGTATAATATAAAGATGATTTTCTGTAAGTATATTTCATTATCTCTCTCTTTTCCCTATTATACGTTTAACCTGGTTTCTTGATATCACATAGTCTCTGGTCGTAATTAATCCATCTTGATTATATCTAACTATACAAGCAAAAGCCCAAAGCAGAAAAATGTGATTATTCATAAGAAAAAACTTTATTATTAGAAATAATTTTGAACAGAAGTTATATTTTACGTTTATAAAGTTTGTTCGTGATCTGAAGTTAGTTTTTCTTTCTAAATTAATTTATTCCTTCGATATAATGTTATTCTGTAATGTAATGTAATGCCAATATACAACTTTATTACTGGTATTTATAGGTAATCAAATGAAAATAAAAAAACTAGTTTCATATATAAGGATTTCATTTAATTTACTACGTTATTTTCGTATAGCATGTAAAACAATAAACATATAAGCAACCAGATCACTTAAAAGTTATTTCAGTGATAACTCGAACCTTTTGAAAAATCTCTTAAAGGACATTTGAAAGAAAAACTTTCATATAATTTTTTCAATGTTAATATCGGAAAATCTCGAGTTTTTCCTGCAGTTTTAAGGGTTTTTTTTGTGCTATTTACAAGTTTTCTTCTAGATACTGCTTTTTTACATTTTTTAATCTTCAGACAAAACGCCATATTGGTTCCTGTAGTAATGGCTTGAAATTTGAAAATAGCGCGTTTGGTAGCATTTCGGTAACATTTGAAAAATCACACAAAACATTACGCTAAAATAGGACTTGACCTTTTTAGGGTAATGCAATGAGATCTCACACGCATTTCCTTAACTAACCAATGGAGCCGCTTGAATGCTATGTTTGATGTGAGAATCTAGCATTGCGAAGGAACCGTGATAAATTCAAGTGATTCTTAATATATCAAAAATTGTGTAGTGAATGAAACAAGGAGAGAGAGAAAGATAAATTACAGGAATTGTAATTCTAGGAGATTGAAACTCACAGGAAAACTACAAAACTAAATAATCTGTATGAAAATATTCAGAGCTAGTCTGCTAGAGTAGGAGTTAGATTCCGTTATTACAGGAGAGATCTACGGTTAAGAATCCGCTAGATAAATGCATATAAATCTAGCTAATTGAATCACTCTACATATTTAATTTATTTACATTATTAATTATTTAAGGATGTGAATGATCTGTTTAAATATTTAGGCTGATATTTATTGAATAAAGACATCTCTTACTACTAACAGTGAATTCGTCACCTCAATATTTTAATACATTTTTTTACAAACAATATACTCTCTCACTTTCTCTTTGTGATAATTTAACGCTTTTAAATTTAAGTACTTTCTTAAGAAATTCCCAAAAGCTTTTATGAAAACATATATTTTATATAAAATGTTAAATATACTTATTATAGATAACATCGTACATTTGTAACAAATACGAGAAAATACACATATTGGACCAAACTTACTAACAAATTTTATATCTAAATCGCAAGAAAGAAAAAAAAAATAAAAATGTTAATGGTATTTTAAATCACAGTTATTCTTTCAATATAATATCACATTCGAACCTGAATAGAGACATTACGGATATTTTGAAACTTTTTGAATACAAAACATTTTTAAATATACGTTATTTACACATCTTCACATGTAAAACATGTATGTAATCATTATAAGTATTTTTAACCCTTGATCAGCCGCAACTATTCTTTTGACAGTAAAGTTACATTAAAAACCGATTATACTTACAACATGTATATCAGCTCATTGAAATTTCATGATATTTTTTTTATATTTTTGAGAATTTAAAAATTAATCACTTTTTTCAATATTACATAGAAACGTATAAATTAACGTTCTACTTAGAACAACCGAGTAGACGAAAAAGACAGCCTCCGCGTTTAGAAAGAAAACAGCCTCGAAAAGAAGATTATCAGTAAAAGAACATATTTATGTTTTTCTTTCCTGTTCTTTACCTTATTCCATTTGAATTATATTGATTCCCATAGCTGGTGAAAGTAAGTCATTTACATTGCCTCAAAAATTGATAACTGCATGTGTATGACAGCTATTTTTTTAAAGATTTCGTTCAATTTATTGAAATATTGCTTATTAGCGTCCCACTTCGGAGCAACACAATGGCTATTGACGACGGAATTCGTTAATTTAAGCCTAAGTGAAGTAACGAGGACGACACTCTTCCCAAAGTTTTTCACCGTGTTTTGAGACCTCGATAGATTTAATGTGCATTAATCCCGCTATATGGTGGGTATTTGGTGGCATCAGGTTTCAAGCCTACGATTTTACGGAAACATCGCCTGCCGCGACCATGAACATTAGGCTTCCACGGACAGTATACCTACTTCAAAAGGACCGAATATTGATGAGTGTTCAGCTTTTTTTTTTCATCACCCCGAAGGAATTTGAGATTATGATTATAAAAATAAAGATTTAGTGTTCAAGGCTCCTGTTGAAAGCAAAATTCCTCAACAAAATTTGAACATTTCAGATGGAATGGCTGATGCAACTCCCACGCAACAAATTATTGGATCTTCAGAAAACCCTTCATTATTGAGATGGAAATCGATTGAATATTTTCTGAACAAATCTTTGTTATGTCTTAGGAGACATATTTTTGGAAGTGTATTGAATGAAAATATATATATAAAAAAAGCAAGATAATCTCTGTAAGCTAAGAAAAATAATGAATGGAATTAAGATTCTTTCATTTGCTGGTTTTCGAATCTATATTCAAGAACCTTACAAATTGTAAAACGAAGAGTCTTACCGCTAGTTAAAATTATATTTTAAGAGATATTTTCTTGGAAAAAAAGGATATTTTAATTGCTCTAGTTCATGAAAAAAAAAAACTATCTACAATTCAAGATTCTGGCGACTTTTGGTTGACCAAACAGTAACAGTAGGGTAATCCAGTATTTATTAATAATCCAGAGTCTATTTCTTATCAAACACCTGGAACTAAATAATTATATTTGAAATGGTCTTAGGATAATGTAACTTAAGTGAAATGATAATAAAACCTGTTCACAAAAGAATTCTACATTTCTAATGCTTTGATGCTAAGCAGACTCGTTCCTCAGCTTAAGTATGACAAATATACCTTTTAAGAGTGTAAAAATGTGAAACTTGATGCACATGTCGCTATGAAATTAACGGAATCATTTATTTTTACATAACGGAAGAAAGTCACAACAACATCGACTGTTTCCATTATCAAACACTTGCGGAAATTTCTTCGGTGTAAGTAACTTCTGTTGTTGGAGCAATACATTTAAATCGGCCAGAGATGTCACTGATTTGCAACGATACAATTCCCAAGTGATTCATACTAAAGATCTAGTGAACGAGATGCTCTGTTTTTGTAAACAAGTATGAACAAAAAAAAATATTTCTTGAATTCTATGTATTGACAAGTTAAGGCAGCTGATAATCCTAAGACATTCCCACAAAATGATATATTTTTAAAAATTCACAAAAATAATAAGTTATGGAAATTTTATTAAGCAAAGGAGCTAATTCCACACAATGAGATATACTTCAAGAAGCCTGTTGAAACTTTTACAATGTCTTAGATTTTTCAACAAAAAATTTCTAGAATTTATTTAGAGCTCATCTCAAATTTCTCTAAGATTCTTTATTTCAGACTTATAATCGAACTGATATTTGCACATTGTTTTTAATAAAAAAAAAACGATCTGTATAATTTTCTAATACTTTTGAAACAACGATTAATCAACGACATAAATGCTTGTAATGTAATAATAAAATCGAAAGAAGTGTGCTTTTATAGAACATATCAAAAGAATGGTGAAATAAATGCTTTTGTAGCAAAACACGTGGTAAAAATTTCAATCAGAATTTTATGCTAAGGAGCTACACAATGCTTTTTTTTCTGAAAGCAGAGAAATTTTATTTTATGCAATACAAATTTTAAATTAAAAATATTGAACGTAATTTAAATTGCTTAAAATAACTTATTTAAAATTTTTATGATGTTATTTTTGTTCAAAATTAAACATTTATTCTCGATTTTTTACTGTGATAAAAATGACCATTAACAATCGCTCGAGGTACTTAATAATAGGTAGTGCTTTCTTCGTTTTTGTATCACTTATAATTGAAGTCAAATATGTATACTTGCTTATGAATATCTTAACATAAGTATTACATCATATATTTTCCCTTTCAAATATATCTTTGAATTTGGTTCGATTTAAATTAGAAACTTAAAATTAAATCTTTTAAAAATTTGTTTCATTTATAATATTTCTTTCAAAATACATTCATACGTTTCAGTGGATAATTCGTGGTAGTTTTGCTTAGTTATTCTATTAATGAAACTTGGGTGAAGAAAAAACCCTTTTCTTTGCTTTCATAACCCATTTAAGAAACTAGTTCAAGGAGCACAGCATATTATCATTGTATGAATCAAACTTTCTTATCGCAATAGTTGAAGAAAAAAAATATTCAACTTAATATTTCAGGAGAAAATGATTTTAATACTCATCTATACTCATATTTACGTTAACACATTAAGCTCATTACGTAAGACATAGGCCAAAATACTCTGGTACATTTTATTATTTAATATTCAGTCAACAAATGACTTACAGTTTGGCGATTTGAATCAAAATGCATCTGACGCTAAAATATTTTACATAGTTAATAGTTAAAATAGTTTCAAAACTCGTTCATAGATGGCGAAGCACTACTCTGATTTTAGATTGTATACATCCTGATTTAAAAATATCAGTTTCACTCTGTAATGACAACTCATGATACGATCTACAAGAGACATATATGTTGATGATATACAATGTTGTGTGATGAATAAATGATGATATATGTTGCAATTACTTCCTCTATTAATGAGCTATTCTTTGATGATAGGTTATGATTTTACTGTGTTCACTATACAGCAAAGTCTATTGGAGAAATTCGGAACAAAATGTTATATTTACTAAACCTCTCTTTGTTGGAGTGATTTGGTCCAAAATGCAATCTAGTAAGCCGATTAGCTGAATTTATATTAAATTTTCAAATGTATCCGTCATCTCTGATTTGATAATAGGATTTTTCCTTAAGTATATGGGATGAAACATTAAAGGAGTTAAAACTTTATTATATAATTAATTAATTATGCTTAAGGAGAGGAAATGAAGGAATTTATTATGTTTAATGAAATGAAAGCCCATCATTAATTCAAAAAATGGTAGAATCAGAATTAATGTATTAAGTGAAAAAAAACTATTTTTGAGGCTGATTATGATGTACGATATTACTTCAGATATTTACATTGATGAAACTATATAAACTTGTTTCTTTAAGATGTTATTTAAAAGATTTTTCAAGAGGTTCGAGTTATCACTGAAATAACTTTTTAGTGATCTGGTTGTTTATATTTTTATTGTTTCATATTCTATACGAAAATAACGTAAAAAATTAAATAAAATCCTTAAATTTGAAACTAATTTCTTTATTTTTATATGATTACATATGAATACCACTAATAAAGTTGTATATTGGCTTTTAAAAGAAATAGTGTGATTCTTTGAAAAAGTAAAATTTTGTATTACGGAGCAACATTATTTCGAAGGAATAAATGAGTAGCCTAGAAGGAATCACTAACTTCAATTCATGAACGAACTCTATAAACGTGAAATAACTTCTGTTCAAAATTCTATCTAATAATAAAGTCTTCTATCTAATAATAATCACATTTTTCTGCTTTTGGATTTTGCTTGCACAATTAGATCTAGTTAAGATGGATTAATTACGACCGGAGACTATATGGAATATCAAGAAACCAGATTAAACGAATAATGGGAAACAAAGGGAAAAAATGAAATATACTTACAGAATATCCTCTTTATTTTACATAAATATAGTATACATCATATTTACAGAAGGCAAAGACGCGCGTCTAATATGTGAACAAAGTTGTTCTCTGCGTTTTATTGCTTTTTCATTTACTCTATGTAGCACTGTACCATTCATACTGATATACATATAACTAATGATTAGACGTGTAACTAAGTGGTTTGTTTTCTTTTTGTCTCTGCATAAAATATATGTAATATCCTCTGCTTCCTCACTTTTCTATCGCACAACTATAGGTCTTAAAAGATTTGAATGAGGGAAATAATCCTTTAATGTATGTGGAAGAAACAAAAAAAAAAAAAATGTTAAGGAAATTTGCAAATTTCTTCTCAAATGTAACAAAAATAAAATCTGCAGCCTACCCAATCTGAATTATTTGATTATTTGAATGAAATAATTCCAACTTAGTGAGCTTGAACCAATTGTAAAATGCTTCTTTAAATTTCAGTCGATAAAATCGATATATGCATCAACTGTTATTTTCCAGAATTACAACGATGTCCTGTTTATTTCTTTTATTTAACTAATGTTTGGCTGAATATCATTAAAATGCATTAAATAAGAGAAACATAGAAATCTTATTGATTAGATTCAGATAAAATGATCATTAACGAGATACAATGTAAAAATTTTGGGATCTATACTTCCTGAGACATAAAACATTTTATGGAACCAATGTGATTTTATGTTTTATACTAAAACTTTTTAGTACATCCAGAATAATTTAGAGATACGCGTAAAATAATCTTATAGGAAGCGAAATAATTTTATTTTTCGATAACTTGATATCGATCTATTGATGAAGATACCATATCCTAAAGATATCTACACCAAAAGAATTTCGTAATTTTTTGTCCGAGGAACGAAATGGTTACTGGGATTCAAGAGACTTGTTTTATCACACCTATTCCAGAATAATCGAATATTTTTTTTTGTAGCGAGAAATGATAGATTATAGGAGACTGTCATCTGTTGCGTTTTTGAGGTACTAGTATTATTAAGATGTGAAGCCTTTTTTTCGACTCTGCGAATATATCAGTTGGGATTTACTTTTTTGATAAAAGGATAAAGAAAGATAGTAACTGATTTATATTTTAGATTAATATATATACAGATTTATTTTTAATAATTGTTGTGATAACATAAATATTTGCTTCTGTATATCACTAAAGTTTCATAAATTTAAATGTATACACTAAAGTTTCATAAATTTAAAGGTATCACTAATTTTTCATAAATTTAGAGGTATACACAGACGTCGTCTAAATACTTTTTAATTATTTTGTTTATTTTTAATGAAAATAATATCAATAAGAAATTCATCTAAAATATTTCCAGTGTGCTTTTAATAATGCGATATAGGTTATATAATTTTTTATATGTTTCAATAGTACTGCGTTGTATTTTGTTGAAAAAAACGACAAATTTATGATTAGAGAGCAAGGTATTTGTTTCATCTCTTCATTTAATTTTCGTATTTAATTCCATTTTTTAGAAGTCTGGTCATTAATTTTTGTATCTCATGGTTTTTATCATTTTGATATAAAGTAATTTGCTAAATAAGAAGATTTGGATGCATTTAAACTAATTTTAGTCATGTCTTTTTCCGCCCTAAGCTGGAAATAGTAGTTAAAATTAATTTATCTCATTTTTCTGGTTAATTTGACTTTTTTTCGTACATTTCTCTTGAAGTTTTTTTTTATTTCAAACTTTTTCATTTTTTTGTATATTTCCTTTAAAGATTTTCTTAGTGATAATTAAGTTTTATTAATCCGTAGTAATTACTGAATATAATTTTTACTACTAATTATTTTAATTACTTTATAATTAACACTGAAATAAAACAATTAAAAATAATTAGTAACAAATAATTGAAAATAATTAGTAATATATTTAACTTTTTTTTTAAATAGCGTAATTTTGGTAGTTTATTAATAACTTATATATGCTTTTTCATGAAATTTTTAGTAATATTATAATCTTTATCCTAATTTTCCTGTTTTGATTTTATTGAAAAATGATATATATTTCCAATAACTTTACTTCTTAGCATGGTAGTATATAAAGCGCGGAAATCAGTGTTTTCAGGTTTTTAGGCTAGTTGTATTATTTTCTATGCTTCCTTGTTCATTTGATCTAAGTTTAAATTTTTAATTTTTTTATATAATAGCTAAGATTTGTTTTTATTATTTATAGCATTACTAGTATACTTCCTTTTTGTTATTTCAATATACTATTTGTTTATTTGGATTAAGAGGTATTTATTTTACATATATTGAATGGAAGCAGATAAACCAATAATTCTAGAAAAATTATAGAAAAATGTCTGAAGTCTGTTTTAGTTGTAATATAATAGTTTCTAGTTTTTCCACATTCTTCCAATTTATTTACTTACATGTTTTCTTTTTCTCAATTATTATTTATCTATTTACTATTGTTGGTCTTCATATTGTTTAGTGGTTGAGTTATTTGCTTACATAAATTTAATTTTAATGTTCAAAATAACTTTTCATTCATTCAGTATTTTTTATTATTTTACATATGGATATTGATTTTATAATTATTCTACAACTTGATATACTGTTGAGTACTCAATGGAATAAATATTGTTTTTCCTTTACTGTTTTTTATTTATGTTATACATTGAATTATAAATAAATTTTTAATTAGCTTTCTTTTATTTCTACATCTTTTTGAGTAAAAATAATAATCGGAGAGAAGGAAAGCCCATATAGTCTCTAAAAGAAAATTTTCTATGTTTTGCTATTTTATTATTACAACATATTCCCTTTCATTTATTAAATTATTTTACTATATTTTTTCCTAATTTTAATTAACTTTTGTTAGAATACTTTTTATTTTATAATATTATATTGTTTTCATTTTTATGTATTACTTTTTATAAGTATTTCTCTGTCTCATTATATCTCTCATATACTATTCTTTTACGTATTTTCTTTGATTATTTATTTTTTAGAAGGGAGCGGAGGGCATACATTTTTAATCTTTTAATCAAATCTGCAGCAATAAAGGTTTTTTTTCTTTCATTTTTTATCTAATTCTCTCATACTTTATTAATATTTAAAAGTCAATCAGAAAGGAAGATTTTGTGGAAATGGTTCAAATCAAAATACATTTGTTATTAGTACTAAGGCTGTAAAAATCATGAAGAGAGAGGTTTAAAAACGCTTTCAGTTTTTAAACAAAATACATTGCATATAAAAAAATAAATAAAGCCAAAACAACAGGCATTTTTCCATTAATACTGTTTATTAACCAAAATAATTATACAACCACTTTAAGAAAAATGATAATATTTATATTTTACTAATAGTAATACATAAACATAATCAGATTTTAGATGTATAATAAAGGATGGAAAAAGCTTTCATAATAAATTTATGGAAACCACATAAATTAATTATGAAAACTTTTGTACATCTAAAAATATGAATGAATAATTTATTTTGCCACTTTTCATATTTCATAAAGTTTTTGTACCGAACTTGTACACAAAAGTACGGAAAAATACTTTTAATAAGGTTATTTAAAACATACAATAGCAAACACATTTCTAATTAGCAATCTGTTACCTTTTCCTTCGTAATATTTGAATGAATTATAGCATTTTTGGATTTAAAAGTTTTTAAAATTAAAGGCATTAAATCTAACACTATAAAACATGATATAATTTGAAATATTCATATTACATATTGAGATATGTATTATTAATATATGTTTATATATTCACCGTAAACGAGAGATATAATATCAATAAGCGTATTTTTATACATAATTTTAGTTTAATTGAAATTTTTTTTATTAATTATTCATCATTAGAAAATAAGAAACTGATTCATATGAAATTAGACTATATTGCATTTTGTAACTTTTTAGAACCACTTACAATATTTTTTTGAAACTCTCGATTTATGAAATCTTTTTATACAATCAAAATGTGAGTTACATTCCAATTTTAATTCCTGTTATTGATTGCAATTTTCTAATTTAATTTCAAACGTTTATGGTCTTTGTCTCTTCAGTACCTTCATGAAAGATATTATCATACATGTACTCATGAAATATTAAATTTTCCTAAATGTCTAGAAGAAAACCAGGAAAAATGTGTGACCTCGCTTCTAAATAAATACTTAGCTCTCGTTATATTCATATTCTTTTCTACTGTATATTTCTATGCAAGAGAAAATTGTTCTCATTCTGCTTACTATAAAGACGTCTTTATGTTGGGTAAAAAAAATAAAACTATAGTTATTGCTTTTAAATATAGTTTGTGTCTGACAATTAATTTATTCTTGAAAGACAAAAATTAGACAGGCAAATTAGATACATAAAGAAGTGATGAGGATTAATAAATAAAACTAAATTTGTTAAATTCTATTACTACTTGTATTCAAATATGCTATGATGAATTTTAGTTAGTATACGTACATCATTTTGAATCATATGGTTAGCAGTATTAAAGCGTAGATTATTACTTAATGTGTATATACAACATAACGATAAAGGACAAATTTAATATACTGCTACAATATTATCGTGTTATATTCAAAATTGTAGAAAAATGATCATAAGGTAAAATATTATTTTCTTCCCAACACAAGTCGTTGGTAATACAAAATGGAAAAAATAATTCTAAATTAATTTCAGATTTAAAAATATTAATTTAAAATTGCATATTAATATTACTCAGTAAATTTTATATTAAACAGATGCGATTAATGAATGTATCGTAGTTAATATATTATTTCAGGAATACATTCTATCTCCACTATTATATTAAATAATAGCATGATATTTAATTAATGGTCATATGATAGGAACAAAATAATTAATTATAGTGTTACACGAAAAAATAATCAGCTCATACAAGAATACTGTTATGGATCAGCAGATGTTATTTCTAATGTTGAAAAGAAATATTTATTGAGATATTGTTAGATGGGGTATAGAAAAGTAATTTCTACACCCCGACCTTGACGATCTATTTAGTTTCAAAATGAAAGATCTCAAAGTACTAGAATTTTTTCTCTATATATAAATTACTGAGAAATTTTAGATTTTTCTAGAAATTTTCCAGTGATCTGGCATTTAAATATATGAAGATGTGAAGTCTGATCGAATCTGCCTAAAATTTAACGGTATGTTTCAGTCTGTCCTTGGAGCACTATTACTATTTTTACTAGAATTTTGCTGTCTACTTGTGACACTAATTTGTACAAGTGCTGTATTTTTGTTTTTATTCTTACTGCGTTGTTAATCAGTATAAGTTCTGCTACTTGTGATTAGTCTTTTATTATATATTTTTGAATAAATATTTTTCTACTTTTTCTTCTGCGTAGGCCTATTTTCACTGTAAACATTCAGGGGAATTTTTCTCATAATGTGAAATGCATTGTGTGAAAAATCATTGGGAGCCAATATTGAACTATACGGAAAAGAACAGGCACTTAAGATGTGTGTAAAATTGATTTAAAATCGTAAATTTAATAGAAAATAATAATCTGAAGCCAAAATTCTTTGTTATTAATTTCTGAATTAATGTAATATTTTTTTTTTTTTTTTTTATAAATTTTTTTAAAAAAAAAAATATCGCGAATCAGAAACTAACACACACACACACACACACACATATATATATATATATATGTATATATATGTTGAGATTATTTTTTTCTTTACTTCTTACACACACACTTTCTTTACTAATACTTTTTTGTTAACTTAGTTAATAATCATTAGATTACAGTTCACAGTTGTCTTAAGACAAAACACGTCAGTTTGTATAACAACAACAATTTATTTACACGAGTGTCATCTCGCTCGCTTACAACAGCTCCCCTCGGACATTTGGTCAGGACCCTTCTGAGGGGATCGCGTGACATCAAACACTCTCCCCTTTACAAATGAACGCCCTCTAGAAACTGGCTTTAAATAGACAAGTTAACATTTCGGCCACACCTGCTATACAATTGTCCCAATTGTGCAGTTACAATTAACACAAAATCATTAATAACAGATACACTTTAAAACCATTAACTATCATACACAAAAATATCAATGTTTAAATTTTTCAAACACTTAAAATAGCAAATATCATTAATTAAACACAAACATCAATACTTAAATTCCTCAAATACTTAAAATATCAAATATCAATTACCGTATACAGATAAAATATCAATAATCATGCACAAATCATTTTACATAATCACCCTTTTATCTACATTTCACTACAGATTATCTTTCATTCCGCAACACATATATAAAGAAAATATTTCTCCTCTGAAGTAATAATTCTAATTTAAGTTTTCAAAACAAAAATCTTAGTTATCATACAGTTTAAATATTATTTCTCTTTTATAAAAAAATACTAAAATTACCAAAACACTTTAAATTACTACTTCTCAACGTCTTTTAAAGTGCTACATACACATCACCTCTCATTTTTTTTTAAAAAAATTATATAAACATATTCATATATTCATATCGAGATATCAACGCAAAATTCATATTTCAAAATATTTAACTCCTACACATATTTTTTTTATCAAATCTAATTTCAAACATCAATTGCCACATAAAAAGTTAAAAAAGGACTCATATCTGACAAATTACTATTTTCATACTTCAAAACATCAAAAATCTGTAATCTCATAAAGATTAATTCATACAGTTGTAAATATTTTTCCTTCCTCCTTTTTTTTTTAATTTTTACATACTTAAAATATTAATTCTCATTTTGATATTCACGTTTTCATAGAATATGCTTAACTCTTATAGACTCAAAAGGGTTTATATATGCAACAAAATAAAATTCTTTAACATAACACAATCATCCAAAAATAAATCTAAGAATTCTTACAAAAAAAAAATGATCATTCCTAAGTTATTAGAAAATCACATTCTTAAATCCTTACAAAAGCACATTCCTAAATCAATCCTTACAAAATAAATCATTACAAAATTGTATCTCTAAATCTTTACATTCCTAATTCACTATATTCCAAAATCCTTACAAAATTATATTCCTAATCATTACAAAATATAAATTCGTCGAGCATATTACCTTGAAATATCAATTATTCTTCTCATCATAATAAATCACATAAGCATAAAAACATTTGTTGGCACACTTAAGATTCCAGCCTTTTAATCCATAAAGCCCTCATTAAAAGCTAGCACATTCATTAACTTTAAATTCTTACACAAAATAGATCATTTTCTGTTTCAAAATAATGAAATCAAAGTAAAACATCGTTGATATATTTAAAATTACTTATCCTTGTCAAAAACTAAATTAATAAAATACCTCTTAAAAATAACATTCAATCCATAGTTTTTTCTTTTGATGATTATCAAATTAAAAGTTCTTTAAATACTCAGTCCTTAAAATATTCAAATGTTCCATGAGAAAATAACTGTTCATTAATTCTTAATACAAAATAATTGTTTTCCTTTTTTGTTTTAAAAAAGTTCTCTGCAAAACAATAATTTACAGTCCCCTTTTTTGTCACTGCAAAAAGTCTCTCTAAAGAGAAATTAAAAAAAAAAAAAAAAAATATATCTCACCAATTGTAAATTCTGCCATTTCGATCCAGGGGGTATATTCCCGAAGTGCAAGACTCACCAAACCGGACGTATAAGCAGTTCTACCAACGCAATCTCTGCTTGGGGGTATTGAAAACTGCTGACCCCTAAAACCTCCTTGGTTCAAAACTTCCCACACTCTGAGTATCCATCGCTTGATCAACGAACTTGCGGTCTTCTTTTTGCCCTTCTGCTAGGCACCCCCTGGGTCGAACGGAGTTTCCATTCGCTTTTTTGCCTTTTGAGAGGGGGACTTTTTCTTAGGAGTTCGATAACTCTTTTCTTTATTTTTTGTTGAAAGTCCTGTCTGTACGAACTTTTTTCTAAATGCGATGTTGGTCCCTGAAACATGTTTCTTGGTGACTCTTTCACGGGAATGGGAAATGTTGCGGGTTCCTTTATTATTTTTCTTCCTTTGCGTTGAAATCGCTACCTTCATTTTAAAGTATATCTTTTTTCTGCTGAGAGGAAACTGGCTAACCACTCGTTCTGTCCACCTAATTATCTGTCGTAAGACTTTAGCTTTTCCCAACTGTATCGAATTTGGTATGGGGCCTGTTTTGAAGAACTCTGCTTCCTTCTTTCCATCAATGGCGATATTTTCTCCTGTATCATCCTTTAAATTTTCTCATTGGCTTTCTGTGCACTAGTTAATTTTTGTCCTTCTAAACGTGTGAATTCTTCTTGACATCGTTGCTGTCTTCTTTTTCCGTTCTCTTTATTTCCATTCTGTATTTTCCGTTGCACTTCTCTTTGCACTTTTTCTTTCAATCTCCTTTGTTTTCTAAAGTCAGCTAATATCTTCAAATCGTCCCTTTTTCTTTTGTAATCATTAACCTTTCTCAATATTCCTTTTGTTTCTTCATTTAAGGTACAGGTTTCTTTCCGCAATATTTCATTTCCATTTAACATATTATAATTCTCATTTTTCTTATCATTCAGTAGCATCGCTGGTGCTAATAACGCTTCTTCTTTTCCTCTATTAATGATATTTTGTTTCCGTATGGCTTGCGTTAACTTTTCAAATGTACCTGGATTCTAGATAACTTCTGTTCTTTTTTCTTCAGTTCAGAATCAAACTTTTCCTGTTGAGACTGAAGTCGTCTTTCATCAACAATTTTCATTGCTTTTATTTCACTACTGGTATCTTGTAACCCTATAGCTTCGGATAATTTTTCATTCTCCTTCTGAATTTCGGTAAACTTCTCGTCCCTTTCTTTAAATTCAGATTCAAACTTTACTTGGTGAAGTTGAAATAGTTTTTTAAAAGTAAACTTCGATTTTTCCTTGTTTTCTTCTATTGGTTTCCATTCTTAATTTTTCTAATCTTAATTTTTCTAGTTCAAATTGCATCTTCTTATCTCTCTTTTCCGATTCCTTTTGCCATTGTTCCTTTTGAATCCTTTTTCAATTATTCTCTCAGACCTCCTTTCACGAAATCTTCTTCATAGCACTCGCTATTAATTATGATAGCCCTTATTGTCACATTGGTAGCGTCCGAAGGGACATTTTTGCCTAATTCAAGCGCAAGCTCGACTAAATCATTTTTACGTCCTTTTGAGAGGAACGACATATTTAATACTATTTCAGTACACTTCAAAATTATTCAAAATAAATCACTTCTTAGCGCATGCATAAGGGTAAACGAAAATTATTTACCTTCTTTTTTTTCTGTTCCTCTCAGTCCTGGTACGTATATCTTCCTACAACGCACTTTTTTTTGCACGGTTCACTATATAATCCAGGGAACACTTTATAGTTTCTTTCACAATTCCTGTAGATTAGTGGCCTACAAAGTACATCCTTTTGTACAGTTCTCTTAGAAACAATGTCAGTTTGACCGTGGGCTTAAATACATATCCCACTTCTGATTTTTGTTGCTATAATGTTTTTCTTTACTTCCTTACACACACACTTCCTTTACTTATACTTTTTTGTTAACTTAGTTAATAATCATTACATTACAGTTCACTGTTGTCCTAAGACAAAAACACATCATTTTGTATAACAACAACAATTTATTTACACGAGTGTCATCTCGCTCTCTTACAACAGCTCCCCTCGGAGATTTGGTCAGGACCCTTCTGAGGGGATCGTATGACATCAACCACTCTGCCCTTTACAAATGAACTCCCTCTAGAGGCGGGCTTTAAGTAGCGAAGTTAATATATATATATGTGTGTGTGTGTGTGTGTGTAGTATTTGTAAGGCAAGTGAAATTTATTAATTTTTCAAGAAGTATTTCCTGAAGGTGTACTTGTAATTATGGGTAAGAGGTTTTTAAGTTTATTAAATGTTTATTTGATCCAATGTGCCACCTCTAGTTCTTTAGAAAATTCTAGAAGGTCTGCGGATGTTCTAAAGAGTTCACGATACATACTTATTTGAGATTTTCTATGTATGCTACACCTCAAGTAAATGCATCCCTCTATCTAACGCAATAAGACCAATGATAATCTTTATGACATCAACTTTATCTTTAAATTTTCTAATATGAAATGCTTAAATTATTACTCTTCTTTTCATTTTAATTTAAAAATTGAGCAAATCATGATTTATATGACCGCCACATTGTGTTTTCATCTCACATCTGAAATAAAGGCCTTCAGAGGCAACCAATAGGACACCTTCTCCCGCATCTCAGCAACCAATGGGAAAGAAGTCTCTTATCTCCTTCCACTCCAGATAATTACATATCTTTTTCTCCTATTTCGAGTTAAAATCTAGCTACCATCTCGACCAATAGGAAAGCATCACCTTAACGAATAACCAATAGCAAATTATGTATTCGTTTCTTCTACACAGAGAGGCTAGATTTTCATTACAGAAAGTTGATTCAATAAGAACTCTGACAAGAGCTTGAATCGACCCCTCGGCGAAAACGCAATTTGAGAGCGAGCAAGAACAATTTATTTGCAATGTAGATGATGATTAATGTCTAAAAAACTTTTTTTAATCTTTAGATCAACTCTCTTCAAAATAAATAGGAATTTTCAAACTACAATACATGAAGGTGAGGAAATACACGAAGAAGAGGAATCTATAGTTTCCATATATCTTTTTCTTAAGCTCAAAAATTTCCAAATACTGTGCAGTAGTTATTTTTAACTGTATATATATTACCATGTGTAATAAATGTGTATAAGTTATAAATAACTCCACCCTTCCTAAAATATTTATGCAGTAATAAACCCTTATATATTATGAAGACAATGTCCCTGCTAATGGGTTCCCATTAGAATATTTTGTTAAAGCTTTCATACCAAACATACAAGCACCTTTTGAATGATTGCACTGTATTTTTTTTTTATCTAAACATAAACATATCTGTATCTTTCTCTTGCTTTCGTTATCAAAAATAGCTTGTTGGACATTTAGGATCTACATTTATTTTCCACTATATATAGTGCTATTTTTTGCTTTGTATTTTCCCATTCCGTCTAATTATTAAATATGATGTGCTACAGCTGTTACTTGCATTTTACAATGAAATCTTAGCTACCTGCATTACTTTTTGAGCTTCATATCCCTGAATTTTGGAAAGAACATATACATATAGTATAATGTGATTATAAATGTAAATGTATCGGAGTAATATATGATAGCACTGAAATTCAGTTGTATGCTAAGACCCAGCGAATTTCATATATGATCGTATTTGGATTTGATGTCTCTGTAAGTGCTTGAAACTGCGCTCGGTTAGCATGACTGATTGCCAATACTAAAATATCCAGAGACTAAATAATTTTTTTAAACAAATGCTATAGGATTACAAAAGAGGAGATCATCGACCAAGTGAGCCTTTCTTCAAAATTTAAGTGCTACAAGATAGTTTTTTCAAATTCAATTTCTAAGGATTTTTCAAATTCAATTCTAAGAAATATGTTAGGTTTTTAAAGTTGAAAATTTATTTATATAGACATAACTCTCTCCTGTAGCATCGTAGCTGCACTATTTTCTTTTAAGTATTATTTTGTAAATTTTTCAGTGAATTGTGGTAATCATATTATTAATAAAGCAAAATTGAAATTTATAAAAAAAAACGATTGATGTAAAGTAATAACTGCATGTATTAAAACTGAACGAGTAGAGAAAGCGTTCAAATAAAGCAATAATTTTAAACGATTATTAAAAGAAATATTTGTTAAGAAAATGCGATACGGAATAATATTTTTCAGTGCAGTAATATTTAATTAGAACTGAAATATAAATTAGAATTATGATATTAAACGTTACTACAGGAGTAATTTTTCAATTAAATTTACGTACTTTAAAGAATATTATTTATTTTCAATTTACTGGAATTGCAGAGTAAAATTTTCAGTTTAATGTATTTAAATATATCGTAATCACATTAGAAAAATATCATGCAATAAAATGTATTTCTTTCTGTATTAAAGGATTTACAAGATTCGGAGAACTTGCTTTCATTTTATATCATTCATTTTTGGAATATTCCTATCAACATATTTTACTATCATATTATAGGATTAATAATATTTTGGAAGATCGATGATGATAATTTAAAGTTTTTATTTTACTCACATATATATTAACAGTATGCAAATACGATTTCGTACAGTTACGAAGCTACGCTTGGGTAAATAAAACTCCGACTTTAAATTTTTTCTGTTTTGACATTTATGTTTTAGAAATTATTTGTAGAGCTTAGGATTTTTGTGTGCCAAATAATGGTATGTTTATTATTTTATTCAAATATAAAAGTAATTTTTCCTCAAAAAGTTTTTCTTTTCCTTTAAGTTGAATATCGATATGATTTTTACGATATATGATCAATTAAGTACATTTTAAAAATAATATTCCATAAATAAATGCAAAATATATTGGTTCTTATATATAAGCAATACAAAAATATAAGGATCTAATTTTTTAATAATTTTTATTTACATTTTATTTGAAAAACTTATAAGATTTGCAATTTTGTAAATATCATTTTTTTCTAATATTTTTTTTTTTAAAATTACGTATTACTAAGAGAAATATTATTTTTGGTTCACTGCATATATAATTCTCTTATAGAAGCATAAAAATTTTGGAACCTTATTCTATATTTGTTTTCTTTAAAATGAGACCTGAATGAAAATATATATCTTGAAAACCATATTCATATATAATTATAATAAGTAAAAAATATTTTTTATAAAACAAATTATTTTATAGTACTGTAGAATGATTAAAATATCATTATTAGACCCATAAAAATGCCTTCATTTCTACTAATAATTTGAAAAGATATATATCATAAAAGCAGTGAGTCTTAGATATAATAATCCGTAATTCTTCGTATGTCCTGGTATCCTTCATTAAAATATTTTTTTTTAAATTTAAATCATAACAATTGTTTTTTAAATTATTAACAATATGAATTTTTTTTATCTTTTTGGCCTTATCATAAACATTTTTGCACTGCAAATTAAGATACCATTTCGCTGTGTAATTTCAAACAGTTCTTAACCTGATTTTATTGCATTTAATTGCTTCAATGGACTTTAATCAAAAAAAAATCTTTTAAAATGTAGCAAAATGTTTCTTAGAAATGCTTTATTTATAAATATATAAGCATATTTATACAAAGGAATGAATGTATTAAATAACTGAATTTAATCGAAATAAAAATAATAATAATGTGTGTGTAGTCAACAATGCGTGCATTCCACTTGAAACAATGTTGTTTTGATTACAAAACCTTATATTAGCATTTTGATGAGAAAATTTGAATAAGAAAATTAGTTTCATAGATAAGCAGAAATAGAAATTGTTGATGTATGTTGATTAGTTTTTCGATTGATATCATTTAATTTACATATGCTAAACAATTAGTAGCTAAGGTAGAAAACTTGATCGTGTTCATAAATATGAAAAAGTGAAATAAAAGTATGCTTGGCTAAAATGAAAGTTTATGAGGGAACTTATGAATAATGAAAATTTACGTTCTTTTGTTTCTTTACTTTCTGAGCAGAAAATTCAAAGTCAGGAAATTTTATTAAGCATTTCCCGAATTAATTATTATTATATTTTTCCTTCTCCTTAGGATAAAGTTAATTGAAACTGTGCTATATTATTTATAAATGCAGGAAAAAATATTCTTAAAAAATTTATACGTTAACATAACAAATATGTTTTGCTTGAAAACGATACATTTAAGCTAATATCTATCAGGAATAAAATACTGAAATATTACCAATTAAATTAAGCAGTTTTTTTTTAAAAAAAAAAAAAACTGTGTCTTCTTTGCTCAATAATATAAGTAAATATTATTTAATAAATACTGATTGCTAAAATATAGTAGCAGATCAATTAGAATTATAAGTATAATATTGCGAACTAAATAATAATGTGTTTATTTAAAACTGAATTATAGTAAATGTCATTTACTGTAAGGTTAATAAAATTTATAAGAAAATTATAAGAAAATAAAGAACAGTTAAAAATAGAATTATATTGACTCAGAACATTTTTTTTCATGGATGATTTTATATTCAATAATTTTATCTCTGTGCAGATAAAAGTTCCCCAAAACTTAAAGATATAATCTATGTATTTTGTTTTACTATCATGAGGATTTAGTAAAGATTTTAAGGATATGTCCATAGAAATATCGGTAAATTTTGAACTCCTAACCCTTGATAAAGATTATTATAATCTATATCAATATATAGGAGGATGAATAATATACATTATACGTAGAATAACACAACCAGCGAACAAAATTGAGAGACCTGGATTAATGAATTAAAATTAAAAATATATATTAAAATTGAAGTTATAATCCATTTTATCATAAAATAATTTCTATAATATTTCATAGTTTGATTTCGTTTAAAACTGTTTATCAATTACAACTACGGGTTCCAAACATATGTTGGATACTATATTGATGTTTGTTTGCCTCCTCCAAGAATTTCTCAATTGGAACATACTCGACATATTTTTTTTATTTCCAAAATTTTCCAACGGACCATTTGGATATAGTTTCAATAATCCTTGAAGTATTAAAGCAAGGGGATCATAAACTTACTTACGTATCTATATCACATTGTGAATATGATTCATTTATCTAACTATATGACAGATATGCTTTGGCAGCAGAGTTTTAATTTTTGCTGTATTATAACATATTTTCGTAGCGAAGCCTTTCGAATATTGGGTGTGTGTTTTATTACACTGATAGATCAAAAATGTAATGATTAACCAACAAACATTTCACAAGTAATAAAATTTCTCAAAATAGCTGATCTTTTGTTTTTTATATTCTATTATGACCAGAGAAAAGGGTATTTTTCACAAAAAAAAATGATCTTTTCTCTCTCTCTCCCTATCTTTTCACATTATCCAAAATAAAAACGGAGAATGAGCATCATTTTGAATATAAAGGAAGAATTCTTAACAATAGGGAAATATATTAATCTATACGTAAGTTTAATTAAATAGATATTTTATGTTTGTAAAAATAGAATAAAGTCTTATTATAAACATATATATTTAAATATAGAGAGAGAAGTATTGTTGTTGACATGCAGAAAAAAAATGACAATGTAAAATTCAAAAATGCTGAATTTATAATAAACACTTACTGTGTTACTTAAAAATTGTGTATAAAAATGCGGTAGAATGTATAATTTATAAGGAAAATAATTCATTTAAGGTTTATATTAGTTTGTTTTCCTGTTTCATGTCGTTCATGAAATAAAATTAAAAATAACTATATCAATAATGTTAAATTCGTAATAATAAGTGGGTTGCCAAATACAATAGAATTGGCCAAACCCCACAATACTATGTATAGTAAATGAATTCCTATAATATATTAATGTTAAATCTAAATGCATCAAGTACCCTTCGCATAATGCAACAGTTTGAATTTTATTTACATTTAACAATAATGATTTTTATTTTGCTTGTATCAGGGTTTTGTAATATATTTTCAAGCTATCTAAGGATTTTCATAATTTTCTCTTTATTTAAAATACATGTATTATAATAAATAAAATATTTATAAATTAAATAATCTTTTATTTTCTTAAATGTGCATTACGTTATTATAATTTGTTTAATATGCGGATAAATGCATTTATGAACGTATGTATTTTAAAATACATAGCCATTATATATATATATATATATATATATATATATATATATATATATATATATATATATATATATATATACACTTTTTAACAAAAAAAAAGACTCAATATGAAGATGTCCATTTGCGATAAAAATTGTTGGATGTGCAGAACATACACAGAAAAAAAAACGATTAAAATTTCGGAACAATTGAATGATTTACTCCCGAGTTCGTCCATTACAAACGGAGGAAGTCAATATGGTGTTGGTTCACGTCTGGCCAGGATGCAATCGGTCACCCGACGACGTGGCGTGGATTGAAAAAGCTCCAGGATGGTTTCCTGAGGAATTTTGTACCAAATTGTCTTCAGTTGGGTGAAATCCTCAACATTCCGGGACGATAATAATTGCCTTCCTATAACATCACAAGTGTGCCCTTTTGGAAAGAGATCAGGAGACCTAGCTGGCCAAGGAAGTGTAGGGAAAGCTTGCAAACAATTCATAGCACTATATTCTGTGTGTGACCAGGCTTTATCTTGAAAAGTACGTTCTTGAAAAGTACAAAATGGTCGGTAACACAACAGGTCATAAAATGTTGCTCACGTACCCCTGTGCTATTAGTTTGCCAGAAGTAACTACCAAAGGTGTTAGCTATCAAAGAAGATGGCAACAAAGACTATAGCGCCTTGTTGCGGGTAGGTTTCTCTTGTTGCT
The DNA here is from genome assembly GCA_019974015.1 of Nephila pilipes. Lineage (NCBI taxonomy): Eukaryota > Metazoa > Arthropoda > Arachnida > Araneae > Nephilidae > Nephila > Nephila pilipes. The sequence goes on from BMAW01087209.1 coordinate 105,205, forward strand.
CTGATCGTTTACAGAAACGTCTGAGGTTATCGTCAGGACACTATTGTAAACATTACTCGTCACTAAAGATTATACGTCTCCATTCAGTGCATTTCCAAGTTAACCGAGATGGAATCCACTGTAATCGGACCTTACGGTGTACAGGCGTGAGAGGTAAGCAGCGTAAGGGTCGCCGCGAGCGTAAATTCCGCTCCCTCACTCGTCTGTTGAGGGTCATATTGGACACATGTGCGCAGGCCACACGGTGGATAGTTGATAACTACGAATCCGATGCTGCATCAACTGCTCTGACAATCGCATCTGTCATCCCGTTCTTTTGCGATCCTCGGTCGATCTCTGCCATTTTGATGGTTATATCTGCTGTTATTGATTCATTCTTGCCAGCATCGTCTAAGTCTCGTATCGCTTGTTACAATCAGCGTAAGAAATCGGCAAGGCATTGTTACAGCCCTCAGTCAAGATGCCACCAAAATTATGACCATCCGACTGCAAATCCGACTATCGCTTCATATATTCGATCCTAATATCTGCATAAAAAGTTTCATTCCAATCATGCAACTCCTTCTCGGTATGTCAATTATTTTTGTTATATAGTATATATATATATATATATATATATATATATATATATATATTAAAAACTCGTTACGCAGAAAGCCACGACCACTTTTCCTTATAATTGATCCAAATCCCCTTGCAAAATGATTAATTACTTAATTGTTAAATTAAGTGCGTAATTAAAATTATCTAAAAGACTTGGTACGTCATCATCTATACCTTTCGGTCCAAGGGCTAACAATGGAAATTTCTTCCTTATTTATATGAAAACAGTTAAATTACAAATGTTTTGTTTTATGGATACATTCATCATATATGTGGTGTTCTTCCTCGAAAAAAAAAACATAAATTTGCAGCATTTCTAGTTAAAACAACTAAGTCTAATCAAAATTCATGAATGAAAAACATGATACTGTTAACTTTACTTCACAAGAATTTTTAAACTTGATTAAATTTTTTTTATTCTCTATTAAGAAGATGCGAGAGTAGTGATAAATGTAATCATCGACTACAAATAAACATTAAATCAGTTTAACTATTCAAAAGTAGTCTTGGCACATTTCGGAGAAATTCCTTTATATTACTAGCTTATTTTTATTCATATTTGTTTTCTTCTCATAAGTGATAAAAAATATGTGGAGTCTTTCTGCTATAAAACATAGCACTGTAATATTTCGAAATATACTTCTTCTTCGAAATATCCCTTAGCATTATTTCTCATGATCTTACCTTTTTTTTCATTTTTAGAATCTGACTCAAAAAAAGTTTCAATTTTTAGAATTTTCAATTTTAAAAATTTTCAATTTTTAGAATTTCTCATGACTTTACCTTGTCTTCTTTTAACTATAAAATATTTTTAAAATTAAGATGCATCATTTTCATTTATGAATTAAATTCCTCGTTCAGCAGTTGTAGATTCCCTTTAAAACCTTAGTTGGTTATGCAAGTCTCATATTAGTTTCGTTTCTTATGCAACACGATTTATAATACAGTTCTACTTCACGTAACGCAAATATTATGTAAAATAGTTCAAAAATTAACTTTTTAAATCAAGTATTATAATCTTACTAATTCATGGCATGAGTCTAAATTACGACTGATTTTATAATAAATATTTTTATGACGATATTTATTAAATCTCTTACAGATTCGTGTGAATGTATATACGAGGGACACTTTTTCAAGGTCCAATCGGTCACAAAATGAAAATACTAGCCAACGTTTTATGTGAGCAAAGGGATGAAAATTGGAGCAAGCCAAGTCGGAGCTGTATCGTGGGTATCAATCACTTCCCAAGGAAAACACTGAGGGAAAATCTTTATTGCAGCTACAGTTTGTGGCCAAGCATTGCTATACATGAAAGTTTTTAAGTACACATTACTTATTCGTCTATTAATTTTGCTCAGCACGCAGGAATCAAATGATAATTGACCTTTCACACTTGGCGTGAAACTCTGTTGTTTGAGGCACGTTTATGAGCTCTCTTAGCGCTCAGAGCTGACAACTGCACCCTGACGCGATCGACGGGCTTACTAGAGACAATGGCAAAACATTGGGCATCGGGTATACACGGGAGATTTCCTTTCGCAACCGATTATACCTTAGAATAATAGCTTTCGTAATAATGAATCATTGCAATATTATATGAGTAATAAATTAAGGAAATATTTTGGTAAATATTTTATTCAGCAAAAGTAGCTTGTTTCATTTTAATACTAATTCATAAAAATAGATCATTTTGTTTTTATAAAAATACTTTTGCTATCAATTGTCGAGAATAAGTATTCAGAAAAAAATATTTTTTTTTAAAAAGATATAAAATCTTATTTTATTGATAACATGATTTAAGTTGTGATTTTATAATGAGTCATTTTCTATTTAAAACGGATTTCGTAACCCCATTCTCGTTTGTCCTTCAAACGAAGGGGAAAAAGTCCATAGAGAATTCGAGTGCTTTTTCCTTCGATATTTTTGAAGTTATTTTTCGTTATAACTTATAGTAACTTATAAAGATGAGAGTAAATTTCCTATGATGTTTTCGGAAAAAAAATCACTATTTAATGATATATCTTAAAATATTTTAAAAATCAAAATTTTCCTAATAAGTAGAAAAACATTATAATTTTTAGAAAAGTTTAAGAACAAAAATTATTTAGGTCCTTTTGTGTAAAATTCTATCGAAAAATTACTTTACTAACTTTTATTATTTTTATATTTTTTATAAATGCTAATCTTTAAATTAGAAAAATAATAATTTAATATTATTTTTCTATTTACAGTGATATGTTTTTATGCAATGATTATTTCATTATAAACATTGCAATATATTTAAAACATTAAGCTGTCAAAATTTCAAAATGACTTATAATTAAATTACTTCAATTTTGAATTCCACACAAACAAATTTTGAGATCAAATATTCAAAGCTTTGTTTACCGTATTAGTATGAAAGATAATAAATTAATTTTAAAATCATCACATTTAAAGTTATTCGTTACCCTTTGTTCTTGGAACAAGTATAAATAGATTATATGTTGAAAAGAAAGTGTTTAAACAAGTTTTTTTAAAAATTGAAAGATGTGAATTTCCAAAAACTTAAATGCTAAATTCTAATTTTCATTCCAATCTAATTCCTATCATTTCCGGTTTTTCATCAGGGAAGAAACAAAATAATGTCAATATGAAAAGCCCAATTATGCATTATTTTAATCAATACTAAGTACTATTATTTAAATTATGTAAATTAAATTAAAATGTTGATCAGTATTATTCATACAAATGTATTACTCAGCTTTTCATTATTTTCAAATACCAAAAGAAAAATAAAGACTTAATTTCTAATTTCGTTAGAAATAAGTCGTATTTTAATGACTTTCTTCTAATTAGTAATTATTATAACGATGAAAAAAAATTGAAATGAAATACTGAGTCTTAAGCTCTGCGCATTCCTCAAAAAATTATGTAACAGAGGTACCAAGTTTAACATAACCTGTAAAATAAGATTTTTTTTTCTTTCTTTTCAGTGCAGGATGCGATATATATAAAAAATAAAACAATGGGAGTGAATGGATAAAAAATTCTCTTTTGGCAGCGAAATTTGTTTTCTTAGAAATAGTTATAAGGTCGGAAACGTAGCCGGTAGTGTTGATTTTATTTCTAAGGGGAAAAAAAAACGTTTCGGTAAGAAAAATGCCTGAGGGATTCTAAGTCTAGAAAATAAATTTATTCTTCAATCCGTATGGAAACTACATAAGATATGTGAAAGATAAATTTATAATATGATTACAGTGAGCTTTTCAATTGATGTTTGCAAAAGCTTGTAGTGTATAGAGATAAGATACATATATAGTTTTCCATGTTTTTTTTAATTTTGATGTGAACATCTAGCTGACATGAAAACAAAAACTTATTAAATGAAAATGGCGCATATAACTGAGTTCCTTGGAATTTCATATTTGTTGTTATAAAAAATTTAATGTTTTTCTCTGGAGCTGCCGTCTGAATAATCATGTTTTATATGCACAATATATTCCGAAAATCTAATTACTGTGAAATAGAAAAATATAAAAAAGTAGTGAACTTATAGTTTGTGAAGAATTTTTAGCTTTATTGGATCTTACATTATTTAGCAATAAAATAATTTAAATTAAAGTTTCTTTTTTTTATAATAACTATGTCAGTTTGATTTTTGATAGTATAAGTAAGTGTGCATATGAAAACATTTTTTTTTCAAAAATATTGTTTCAACGTTAATATAAAGTATATGAAATAATTCCCCTTTTATTGAAAATGCTGATTCTTATGTACTCTTATTAAAATTTGAATTTCAAAATATGAAGTAAATGCATTATTTGCAGAATAAAAAAATACATTGAGCTTATTTCATTTTATTCTATTCATAACGTAATAAGTATATGATCATAACGGATTAATTTGTAATTCCATGTATATGAGTAACTGCATATTTACATTTATTTGTTTAATAACGCAGTAGATCAAAATTAATGTTTTTTTCTTTTTAAATATGTGCCCATATATGCCTATAGATAGGGCAGATTCTTCATTTTATTATTTCTAGTGACATAAGAATATTTATATTTAAATTATTATAAAATAAAATTTCATTATATTTTGTACCTTTTTGATATCTATGAAGTTTTGATTCATAGTTATTTTGATGTTAATAAATATTGTTGATATATTAGATTTGACGATTTCTCTCGTGACATTTACACGTATCATATACAAAAATGTTTCAATTTGTTGCTGTTTTTTCTTTAATTGGAAACGCTAGTTATTCAACAGAAGACGAAGTAATATGTCAAGTCTGAATATAAGCATTTTATTAAGTCCTATAGACATTATTTTATTAATAAGTATAAAATATTTTTTTTCTTCAAACAATCTCATTGACACGTGGCCGATCTTATGCTTTAATTTAAAAAAAAATGTGTTTCAAAGAGTTATATGTATGTTGTAATTTATTATAAAATGTTACATTAAGACATTATATAATATTTCATTCTAAACAAATCTGAGAAAATTGTTTTTCCTTATATCAGGTCTCATAAGGATATGGACGATATATCGAGGTTTTCTAACGCTGACATTTAAAGTAAAAATGGTAGAGATTTACATATACATTGCTGGCCATCAAAATGTTGCACCATAAAGGAAGAAAAATATTAAAAAATAGTCGTTGTACTTAAACAGTTTTTCATGAAAACAAAATAATTAAATTAACAAGTAGTTTGGGGGTTTACAGGAGTGCGAAATTAGTAGAATTAACTGCCACCCCTGACAGCTAAAACGGCCCTTACCCGGTTAGGCATGGTGTCAAGATGGGCTTGGATAGCGAAAACGGGACACCATTTCCTTGCTGCTTCAAGTCTATGCCTCTCTCAATCAATAGTATTAGCTAGAGGGATTGGAGGGCCAGTCTATCAGTATCCCATGACTTTATGTTTTCAATGAGTTACAGATCTGGAGACCATGCAGGCCAGAGAAACAGTCGAATATCCTGTATTGAGAAACTTCAGAACACGATGGGCAACACTTGGTTTTTCATTATCATTTTGGAAGATGGCGTATGGCAGGCCTCGAAGCTAGGGCACAACTACTTGACGTAAGATGTCAGAAATGTACCAATTTGCGTTCAAATTATAGTTTTTTCGAGCTAGAAATGTGCATGTCGTGTACGCAATGGCTTGCCAATTATCTTACCAGGTGCTGGACCTCTATACCAATATCAAATGCAAGAAAGCTATTAGCGGTCTCCTCGGAGCCTCCAGAGGTTTATATTGCCATCCACGTATATTGCCATCAGAATACAACAAGCAGAACTGAGACTCATCTGAAAATACGGCATTGTGACAGTCATGTATCCAGCTTTGTCTGTCAGAGCACCAGTATCACTATGTCTCTCTATGTTGCATTGTCAATGGAACTCTATCGCCGTCGAAGTGCATTTTGACAGTACAGGCTGCTGCATAAGTCGTCGCAACGTGCTAGTGGATACTAAGTGCGCTGCAAACGTACCCATTTCCTGACAAATGTGATGTGGTTGTACTATTTATCAGGGCCGACCTCCCAATATGTCTGTCCTCTAGGATGTCAGTTATGCGAGATTACTTAGATCCTGAAAGGTGTTCACTATGATCCTCAGCAAATGTTGATTACATATTTCCATGGCATTGGTTGGATTTCGACCATTGCAATGAGTGATATCCCTGAACGATAATCCACACTCTCAATAGCAATGCTTCTTTCCACCCAACATTTGCTCCGTCGTCTAAATGCACTGAAATACTAATCATTTACATGTCCTAATCTCATCTTTCTTTCATTGGATTTTGACGTTACTTTATCTCTCTATATATAATATTATAATAATTGTGCTTTAAAAAAATTACTTCAGAATAGACTTAAAATAAAAAAGCATTTACTGTCACAAAACTGTGTAGACAAATATTAAATTTCGAATTTACTAATTGAGAATCAGAGAAGCTGCATATTGCAAATACTTTTCTTATAACATATTTCCTGTAGAATATAAAAGAAAGCTCAGTTTTTCAATTTTACTTCGCAATAAGGAATTGTCCCATTTTGATAAAAACCGAAAAATAACAATTGAAGTATAAAGAAATGAAAATTATTTAAGAAATTTCTAAACACTGCAGCATAAAATCTTGTCGTAAAGAGAAACATCTGCATTGAGTGATCAGGAAGATTAATCTTGATGGTAAGTTAGGCATCTTTAGTAAAATAATTTTAGTCAAAATTCTTCAGTCAAATTGCCCATAACTTAGCCTTTTTCCACTTTTCAAATCTACATTTCATCGAATTTTTCAAGCAAGCAATTTTCATGTTTATTGCAGTAGGTAACGAACTCCAATGCTCAAATCATATCATAAAAATGGGGCCATTAAACTCATAGATTGGAAAGTTGAATGATTAACTGTTCCCTTCATTAAGGAAAGATAAATCAATATGGATGTTCAAGATATTTGAGTCTTTTACTGGCACAGCCTTAGAAGCGAATTCCGCTATTTCTTTAAACGCAACAGGGAGATGATTCAGTCATAATGAGAGGACTTTCCTTCTCACGGTACAACATACATGTGTTTCAAATAAAGTCATTAACGATCAGAAAACTATCAGGATATAATACAGGCTCATTTGCTTCCGTTTGAAACGCTCTGACAGACGAAAACTGGATATTCCAGCAGAATAATGTTTCGATTCTTAACTCAAGATCAACTAAAACTAGATTTTTTACCAAATTAAATTAAAAATATGAATGTGCCAACCATTAGACCGTATATTAAAGAGGTAAACAATCTTTCGTAGCATTATTTAAGATATGATTGCCCATGGATGCAGATTTTCAGTTCTGTCGGAGTTAAAGCAACATACAGACCTAACTTGGCTTTCTAAAATCTAATTTACTGCAAGACATATTTCCTCATCGAGTTTCCGAATTCATTTTAACCAATGGTTTTAAAATCTGAGACCTATATTAGATAAAACCTCTATTGGTTCATGTAGTTTCAGGACAGTGTATTTTTCATTTTAATTTATCTAATAACTATTATAAACCTAACGTGATATATGGGAACTGTAATAAATTGTTATTGTGGTTTTCAAAGTTAATAGTTTTTCTTCTGTTCATAAACTTTCGATTAGTTATATCTTTCGAAAAAATAAATTATAGCATTTTATTATAATATTTGGTTAAATCAAAATTAAATAACATTTTTTCGTAATCTTCGGTTTACTCTGAGATTCTACTAAATTAATATTATATCTCATGAGTTAATATGAATTAAAATGTAATTCTAGGATTATAAAAATTAGAAAAAAAACACTTATTTTTTAAACTATATAATCATTAGGGATTTTTATTTGATATTGTTTAAATTGAGAAATCTCTCCAATTCAATAAACATTACTTAAGTATGTTATAACATTATACTTAAATATATTAAGTATATTATAAATATAGTGAACAGGATTGAGGAGATCATATATAAGAATTGAAGAGTTTAATATCTATGTTTGGCATTGGATATAATCAGCTTATGTTATCTATATGAAATATCTGTATTATGCATACACAGAGGAAGATATTTAAAAGGAAATTTACAGATGATCTACAAAAAAAAAAAAAAAAAAAAAAAAAGAGTTGAATACATATGTAATATTCTATTAATACATATGTAATATTCTCGCAACCGATTGGTTAAGAGCAGATAAGTAATTTGTTACATATTCCGCTTTACAAGCAAACGAGGATAGAGAGTCAATCCACAGATTTCATTAAATATTTATTTTGCTTTTTGATAATTTTTCTATCTAATTAACTCAAGTTCAGTTAGAAACAAGTTAGAAATATTTAGAGACTGAGTTGATTAATGACACTCTAAGTAATCAATAATGATAAAAGAATGAATTGATACTCGGCTTTTAACTATCCATTTCTTCATCTATTTTTATATAGATAATAAATCATACTTGTGCCTAGGTTTACAAAATTACTAGGTAACACTCAATCCTTAATATTTATGTATTTCTATCATTCAATGATCAGCTTCTCTTGTCTACTGTTTTGAATATATTCCTTCAATAAACACTACACTGTTACTGAGGTACATTAAAAGTGTAATTTTTGAAAAAAATCTACAATTTATAGAATCGCTAAATAAATTAAAATACAGTTTTGTGTAACTAATTCCATTCATCATTAAGAATTGACTCAAATTAGGAAAACTAATCTAAAGGTGAAGTTTAATTCATTAATTCACTAATTTCATTGACAAATTAAAGTAATTTCAATGATAGTCAGTTTAAAAACTGAAGTAATAAAATAATTCAGTTTAAAAACTGAAGAGTAAAATTAAAATAAATAAACGCAGTTTTAACCAAAATAAAGTACATTAAATATTTCAAAAATTTGGAATTTCTTCTCATATATTATGATTCTAAAATCCACCATGTTTCTAAAAAACAAGTATTTTGTTCCTTACATTTGTAAAATAGCATATTTTAAAAAGAATTTAATAAAATTTCTATTTACATTTAATTTCGTCCCTTTTTTATTTTAAGCTTTCAAATATCAAGTAGGTGGAAATAATGGAACGAATTTCATTAAAATTCTGTGCAGGTTTATTTTAAAGTTTCTATTTTCTCTATAGTTATCTACGAATGTATGAATTTTCATTCGGAAGTCAAATACTTTCAAACATTACTTGATTCCAAAATTTAACTTTTGGTATCATCCCAAAAACATGAAAGCATTCTAATACATAATGCTTTTGTCTTACCACCAATATGAAAACGTGGCTGAAATTCTAATTTTTCAAAATTTCTAAAATACTGAATATTATTCTTGGCAGACAATCTCTTGTAGTGTAATGGATGAGATCTAAAACTAACAAGCAGCAAGTCAGAAAACATTTTTCTTCATATTCAGCAAATTTTTAACAAAAAATTAAACCTCATCCTTAAACAAAGGTTTTATTTTGTAATACGTCTGAAGAATAATAAGTGGTAGTTATTACTAAATGAATAAAACCTATTTTTTTATTTTTATTCCGAAATTTCTTCGAAAGAATTACTTAACATATATTTTTACCACATTTCAAAATTGATGTTTCAATATACGTTTATAGTTTTATTTTTCCTAGTACTGATGCACCATTCAATCTTATATTTGCTAGATCAGTAAAAGCAAAAATCTCTATAAAGAAACCAATCCCATATCATATGTACGACGGATGTTACGAAAGTAAGTTGCATCACTTTTTTCCAAATAGAAATTATATTGCATAAAAAAATTAACTATGTCACCATGAACTATAAGGCTTGCACTATTTTTTGACATAATCACAATTGACACTGAGATACTTTTCGTAGCATGCGATCATTTTCCAGGCACCACTCTGGAAACACTCGGTGCCCTGCACAGCAAGGAAATGTTTCACAGCTTGCTCCGACACAGTATTGTTTTGCGCGCGACCAATGCTTAATGTGGGTGCCACGTCTCACACAGTTATACGCCTGTCCCCCTAACATCGTCTTGTACTCTGTAAATGTTATTTTCATTCGTGGATGTGGAGGAACGTCAACATCAATCTTCATCCTCACCACTCTGCCTTCTTTCACTGAACAAGCAAAACCAACGTCCAACAAATTGACGAGAAATGACCTGTCAATCATACGCGGTCTGTAAGCGATCATGAATGACTAGTGCCAAGCGTCCATTCATACCGGATAAAAGCACGCACTTCCTCTGTCGATCTTGTTGTGAGTCATGTCTCGCACATTCTTGTGTGCTGCTACCTTCTATTACTTGTAGCATTAAGCGCGCATTATTCTTCCTTCATTGGCACTATTTTTGTCATTGAACCAGCAACGGATGTGGATTATTGGATTATTTCTGGTTGTTGTTTGTTTCAACCGGTGTAAATATATATATATATATATATATATATATATATATATATATATATATATATATGCGTGTAATACCTGGGTTCAAAATTAAACGATAATCATAGTAAAAATATTAAATGATTTCATTTATAAAAATAATTTTTAAGTGTGCAACCAATTCAGCAATAACAAATTAAAAAATCCTCTCAGTCTTTCTTATCTTAACATTAACAGAAATAATCGTTTTAGGAAGATGTTAAAGCTAGATTCGAGTTTATGATACAGTTGTTCTTTCTTGTTTTTGAAATCATAAAACAGTACATATTGCTATAAATAATCATCTAAAATAACTCGAAACTTGCTTAGACATGCGACAAACTACAATTAATATAATTATAATTAATATCACACGCAGAGTATTTTACGAAAATTATTTAAAGCAACTATTGCTCTTATATTATATTAAAATCAATTCCGAGGTCGGTAATATTCTATTTATGTCCATTTCGGGATTAAACAGCTAAAACAAAAATTAACTATCTAGAATTGTTTCAAACCTCCATTTGAAAAATAGAGATTTTTCTATATTCAAAAAATCTTTAAACTCAAAAATTCTCCTCATTCTTCAAACTTATAGACCACCTATCTATGAAATTACAACAGGCATTTCATACAATAGAAAATATAAGCAGTCGATATTATTTATATTACCTAATAAATAACATTACTAAAAGTTGTAGAGATTTATTTCTAGATTCACAGAAAATACCTGTAATTATTATTTATATACTTTCCACTGTATATTTATATTTAAAAGTCAATTACGTTTAAATTATTCATATCAATACTAATTTTCATATACCCGCTACTGCAACATAGTCATGGAACCGGAATAGGATTCATTTCCCATCCAATATAGGCAAAATTCATCTCCAACATTGGTAACCACTAGAATTATTTTCTTCCGTTCAGAAACACGTCGTTCTGTAGCAATGTGGATTTTGTTCTTTCATATTAATTTATTTGATTCCCTGATTTATTTGCAGAACTTCTTTCCGCTTTTTGTTTTCGACAATCAATAGCAGATCCTCAGCCAACTAGAGGAGTTTCTCCCTCTCTAAATGACATTATTTATCCGGCAAGCAAACATCACTCATCGTTGATATTAAATCACACGAGTCTGATGATCGTGATGATTGGCTTGATCGTAGAAAATCAACTTTTATTTCAAAGGAGTGAACAAAATCATTTCTGTATCTGAAAGATTGAGGATCAAGTGTGGATTGGTGGTTTACCATAAATTTAAATTTAATAGGATTTGGACTGTAGAAAATACTGTTTGTGGCTGGAAACAATTTTATTGTTTGAATAAATTTATTGTGTATTATGAAAAACAAATATATTGATCGGTGGCTTACAAAACAAATCTATTGATGAGAAAGACCTTGTGAAATAATGCCATAATTATAAAATACCTTATATCCAATTAGTCCTTAATTTAAAGCATACAATATTGATCCCGATTCTGTACATGAATACATTCCACTACAATTATCTATTCCTTATTTCTGCTTAATCTTAATATCATGACGTGGAATATACATTAATCGGAAACATTCATCAATGTCGACAAGAATGTGACAATTTACAGTACTTATTTGTAAGGAGAATATTCACTAGTAGTTAATATTAAGGAATTTTCGAACTTCATCAGATTAATTCTAGAAGTACTGGACATATAATAAAATGTGTCTTACTATGCAACAATGCCTTGCAATCCTTATGATATACGGATACAGTTACATGTTTTACTCGTTCCAACAGGAATGTCTGAAAGAGATGTTACAAGGTGACACAAAAATAAGCGAATACGGAGTGAGTTCCGCTCTTACAGTTATACAATTATCACAACGTAAATGCATAATCTAAAACAATAATGTTATGTTTATCTACAACAGCCAGCTCCACTTCTGCAGCCATGCTTCCGTCAGAACCTGCTTGGAAAAATACTCAAAACCAGAAAAAAAAACATTGTTGTCTATAAAATAAGCAGGTGGGGGCTGGCGAGCTTACTCTTTTAACTGCATCTGAATTTGATTTTTAGAGTTAAAATTTATATATCTTTCCGGCTAATCCAACTGGTGAATATGTAATTTTCCTTTCATTTATTGAAAAGAGGAGTCTTATGACGACGAGCGTTATTATCCATAACAAGAAATCTGAGGAAATTGCGCCCCTGAAGTTTAGAACATAGGACTCTAATATTTCATTCCTATAGCTCACAACAGCTGAATAGATACTGTCAAAGACATGTATGTCAATGAGCCCGTCCAGAGCCATATTTGTATAGAATGTAAGATATCCACTGTCATAACGAAGCCTATAGTACTGTGGTTACACCTCGCTGTAATGGACCAATATTGAACTTTATTGGTCACTTTAGCTCTTGAACTAACTCTCTACTAGGACTTCTCTAAATGGATCGAACCTCATTAAACTGTCTTTAAAAGTTTCACTCACGTTTGGTGGTTTCATTAAAATCTCTAGAACTCTGCATTTGAGAATACACTGTCGTAAAACTACTTATGAGTTACCATTTTTTTTCACACAGTAGCTACTTACATTGAGTAGGCTTTTGAATTTCGTCAATTGTAACAAAAAAAAAAAAAAAAAAAAAAAAAAAAACCACCCCATACATCACCAATGATTTTCAAATAAACGAAGCTCGGGGATCAGCATTCAAAAGCGTATTTCTGTAAATTTCTTAGAAAACATGCACACTTATGCTTATGTAAAGGAAACATTTGCCTTTTTACTTGGAATTCTGAGCTTTAACGTTCCTCAAATTATTTTCGAGAAATTCGATTAACTATACAAATTATCCTAATTTTCAGCACCTATGTACCATGGTTCAAATGTGTATATATATATATATATATATGCATATACATATGCACACATACATGAGGTCCATTCATTAAGTCCTTAGAAAAAAATAGAAAAACAAATTAATTTAGCTAGATATTTTTAAATTTTTTTTCATAAAATCCCTTTTTATATCAAAAGAATTTTTCTAGCAAATCTCCATCTGTTTTAAGCCAACTAAAATCCAAGATTTAAGAAGGTCCTCGAATTAGGCATGTGTTTTGGAGAGAATCGGTTCGTTCCACATGAATCGTAATCAGGAGAGCCATTTTTTTAAGTTTGAAAATTTAAAAAAAAATCACTGGGGACCAAGTCCGGTGAATAGGTTGAATTTAATAATAATTTGAACTTTAATGCCATGGTTTTGGCCAAGGAAACTGCCCAAATGTAACCCGCACATTGTCTTCATAGAAGATGATTGTTGTTCATAAGATAGAAATATTTCTTTTTGTCTTCATTAATTCGTTTAAAAAGAGCAATCATAAGCCATAATACTCTGCTGTTCTGGTTTTGTACTTCTAAAAGTATTCCGTGTAGATGATTCAATGTGCATCCGCAAACCTCATGACCTTGTCCTTTTTTGTTTTGGTTGGAGCACAGATTTCACCAAAGGATTGCGGCGAAAAAGCTCCAAAATGGACTCGAAGTCAACCACACGATTGTGTTTATTTTCCACTGAAAGCAAATGTGGCCCCAATTTTGCCGATGTTTTTTTTCACATACATTTTTTTTCGTTGAAAATTGGAGACTCTACATTGAGCTATGCGAATAGTCTCAACTATCTCATGCACTTTTCTTCGTCAATAACTCAAGAAGATATTATGTATTTTTTCAATAATTCCGGGAGTAATCTCTTCCACTGCACGTCCCAAACGATGTTTATCTTTTGTGGATGGACGACTATGTATCAACTCATTTACATATTTTAATAAGTATCAAACTCAAGAGCGAGTTTGACACAGGCTTCGTCTAACTGAATTTTCTTCTTTTTTTCATGTTCGACCTTTTAAGTACAGGTGTTTAATCACTTCTCAAAATTCAATTTTTTCTCAATTTTCTTAATGGACAGAACTTTTGTGCTTCAATTGACAGTAAAAATGAAACCATATGATAGAAATAACTGAGACTCAGACACCTGACCATTGAGACATGATGCTTAACTAAACCAAACAATTTTAGATGCTACAAGCACCATCTCTTCGATTGTGAATGGACTTATTGAACGACCCACTTATTAATGTATAAATATATATGTATATAAATATTATATATTATGATAAAAGAGAAGTTGGAAGGTTGGTTCCATTAAACTAGTTTAACCCCGCTTAATCGGTCCTCAGCCCGATATTGCTTTTTGACTTGCTGGATTCCATATTTTCATTTATTTTTTCTTTCATTTTTACTTTTCTTTCTGCATTTTTGTCTTTTTAATATTTTAAATTATTCTTTCATAAATTTTCAGTATATATATATATATATATATATTTATATTTATTAATACAAAAATTAATTACTGCAAAAATAAGTCAAAGTACATAACTTATAAGCAATTGGTTTTTCCCTCCCTTGTATAGGATACACAACATAAAAATAGCTATTTATGGTAGTTTTATTATGCTCTTGGTACTCAATAGTTAATTAAGAAAATAATTTAGCGTGCAATTAAGTAAAAGATAAAGATGAATACGTGTGTATATTATATCTCATTCGGTTATGACTTTTAATTTGATTGCGCAATTGAACGTAAAGTTACGTAATGCTTTTTTTTTTAATTTAATACAACATTTACAAATTGCAGATCCATTTGAAAAATATTTCTCTGAAGCATTATTTTTAATTAATATTAATCAATTATTTAAAAATTTATGGTAAAATTCATAATAAAATTTTACCACTCAACCTAAATTATATGATAAAAAGAATAAATTTCCTTTTCATAATATTTAATGAATATTTGTTGACATTTAAGAAAAACATTTTCCCACAATCGAATATCAAAAATATTACGGGCGTGCGAATTGCATGAATCTAGAATAATTGTTTAGAAATATACGTTTCAAAAATAATATTCTAGTTATACTCGTCACTTTACAGATGTATTTTCTAGAGTTTTTAAATGTTTTTCTTTGTTTAATTGTGTTTTACGCGAAACAAATATAGAAAAAAATACGAATGTACTCATAAGCAAATGAATGTAATCGCAGAGGCTATCAAGAAAAATCGCAAACTGAAATGTGTAGTACAGTTATTGCAAACAAACAACGCGAAAATGTATACTGTCTTCTGAAAAATTCGTGAACCATAGAAATTCAACATATTTTTTTTTGTGTTATTCTAATCGTCAGATAATCATACAATGATACAATACGTTCATTATATGTTTGAGATATACTTTTGAGACTTTATTTTTTTTTTTTGCGGAAACGAAGAACATGTAGTAATACAAGCTGAGAAATGAACAAAAATTTTAATTAATTTTAAATATTTTAAAGAAATAGGAATTATTAGCAAATTTATTGATTTAGAAATAGAGCTAAAGTTTAATCATCATGTGACCATAAATAGACGTTTTGATGTCCGTTAGCAACATCTTGTTGTGCTTCTGTAGAGAAATGTTGATATTAAAAGTATATATATGAAATTTGATGAGTGAGCACCGTATTTCTTGCCATAATGTAATAAATAGCGTTACGATAAACTTTCTTCAGAAATGGAAATACAAATTTTGATTTTGTGTACATTTTGTCTTAAAACTTGTATATTTTGTATAATTGGTTTCCTTTATTTATTTGCTTCATTATTATATTATAGTAATATAATACAGATTGTGCATACTATTTACTCTTTGTTCAGTCTCTGAAATTCCTAGAAAAATATGTTTCATTCAAAAGCTACGATACAAATAAAATATTCCAAGACACACTCTTAGATGAAATGAAAATGAATACATATGCGTGCAAAGTTATTTCAGTATATGTATGGTTATAATAATAATTAATTATTTAAATATGTTTCTATTAATTAAGAAAATGTCATAGAAAATTAGTCTATTTGTAATCAAATTAATTCAAAATGTATTTCGTACATTTATCGTATTCATCAAAAGAAAAATATGTTATTCATGCACATTTTTACATATTAAAATGTGTTTATTTCTTTTATAATTAAATTAAATTTTCACACCTTATATTTATGCTTATTCATTTTTGTATAATTTAAGTAGCTTTAAAAATTATATAAAAAGTTTTCGGCAGAATTAAGTCACAAGAAATTCATAGAAACTTTCATTATTACGATAACATTGTTTTGTAAAATTGTAATAAAATAGTGTGAAACTATTTATGGAGATTTAAAGAATAATTTTTCTCAAAAAAGTAGCAGAAGAATGTCACAGACATGAGCTTTGTAGAATGAAGCACTTGTAGAGATTTATTTGTAGAATGAATGGGAATTCTGCACTTGTTTGAAATTCTGCTCCATTATTTACCACCGTGACATTTTGAGCAGCAGAATTTAAACGTGGCCTTATCGGCTTGAGAAACGATGAGTTTTCGGGACGCCGAAAATGAGCAACCACTGGCGATAACATCACTAAAGGTTATCAAATGGTGCTAGACGGCCATTTAATTCGAGTGAAATAGATAGCAGAGGCTATCAATATGTCCAAAGAATGTGTTTGTCATACATTCAATCAAGGTTTAGCCAGTCTATTAGGCTTATCAAGAAACTGTGTGTGTGTTGGATGCGACTTTTGCTCATGTTAAATCAAAAACTTGTTCGAATGAACATTTCCATCGCTCTTTAGGAACAGTTTAAATGCAAAAAAACAGCGTTTGAGCACCGCTTAATTAATTGATGTAGATGAAACTTGAATACAGCATTGTGCCCCGAAACAAAAATACATTAGATTAATTTTTATTAACATTTCACTTGAAGCAACACAAAGGCTATCAGCTACAGACCTCGAAATTTTGAACCTCGGTCAAGTGGCGAAGACGACAACTGAGATTGCACTCCTCTCTTAACTTCCACACCCAGCCAATGGCAAGACTTTGGGCACCAACAGATTTAACGTGAATCAGCCCCGGCTACACGGTGGGCCTTTAGAGGCCAAGGATCGAACTCATGACTGAACGAAAACTGGTGGCTACGAATCCGAAACCATGACCACTAGGCTACAGCGGCCACAAAATATATATTCAAAACATTAGATTGCGAAGGAGGAATCGGCTCCTAAGATAGCAAATCTGACTTTCGGTTGATAAAATAGTGGCGACTGTTTTTTGGGATAATTATAAAATTATTTTAATCGATTATATTCAAAGAGGAAATTCCATCGTAGGAATATACTACGCAACGTTATTTCATAAAGTGTAAGCAGAAATAGTGGAAAAACGCCCATATTTGCAGAAAAAATTCTGTTGTGCCAAATAGTAAGCAGTCTGACACCTTAACCCCACGAATTACTATTTGAACAATTCAACCACCCACCTTACTTTTCTCACTAGATGTAGCCTCAAGCGAATATTCCCCCTAAACGGATAATTGCGCTTGAAGGACAGAGAATTTCGTCAAATAAGGAGGCCATCACTATCGTAAGCAATAATTTTCTAGAGAAAGACGTTGATTATAACTTCGATAATTCAAAGGTATGGATTATATCTGGGAGAAATATATAGGCTTACAAGAAAACTATATAAGAAAATAAAAATAAATTTAATGTAAAAATGTCTTGTACTTTTCATAGATCTGAAATTTCTCAGAACAAATTCGTATATATATGTGTGTGTGTCAAGTTATTTAATCACATATAGAAAAATTTAAATAAAATAATATTAGGAGAAGGGTAGATTAAACTAGTAAAGAAAGTCAAATAAAGAAAAGTAACGAACCTTATTAAATGCGTTTATTACTATGTTTTCTGGAATATCCATCAATTTGCGGTACAATGATTGAGCTAATGAGAAAAAGCAACTATGTACGTTATTGAAAATCTGTCCAATTTCCCGGGAGTTGTTAGTTACTTCGAATCGTAAGAAAAAGAAAGAAACTTATTCTGAAGCTCATTTATTTGGTTTGTGTGTAACGATAGTATTTGTATTACATTCGTTCTTGATCTTTTTCTTTACCATGATCGTTTTGAACATTTCAATTTACTCTTCTATTGAATACCTCAGAATCTATTGCAATTGCTATTGTATTTGAAAGACTTCTTCAACAGTGCTTTTGTTTCTTTTATTTATCTTACTTTGAAATTTTGACTATGAATGATATTAAAATTATCAATTAAACATTACTGTCACATGTTAAATAGAAGTATTGATGTTTTTATTTCTTTGTAACATTGTTCGTGTCTGCCTTCATCAATAATGAACTTAATTTCAAAAATAAAAAAAAAATGTACACACACACACACACACATATATATATGTGTGTGTGTGTGTGTGTGCGGGTGTTTATATGTAATCAAGAATCCCAAAAATGACTAAATATAAAATTAAGTTATGAAATATTATTTAAAAAAATCATACTTTCGTTTCTAAGCTTACAAATTATTTAATTATATCCTGCATTATTTTGGAGTCAGATTACATTACATTTTAAAATTACGTTGCATTGTTATTGCTTTGTATTTATTTTACTTCATTGACTTAACTACTATAATTATTTTATTCAAACTCTTATCAAAAACTTAGTTTTCTTATAGAGCTCAAAATAATTTATATTTTTCAAAGAAAAATCTATCTTACCAAATAAATTTTAAATAAACTTTAACTAATTATTAATTTTAAACGCTCGCCAGAAATTGAAAAAAAGTTATAATTTAATAAATTTGCTCATTATGGGAGGAATAATAAGCAAATAATTTCATTTAAAAAACTTCACATTTTCATATTTAAATTTTATTCAAAGGAGGACTTTTACTAAAACGTTTAGATTCTATGCAGTTAGATTCTTGTAAAAGATCCTCTGTTTTGTTACAAGCTTGTTGTACAATACAGAGACATTCTGAATTACATGGAACTAAATATTTAAGTATATTCTATCAATACTAAGCATTTGAATGTAACTAATAATTAATTATATAATTTGTGAAAAAAAATACATAGTAAGTGACAAAAGTTGCCTGCACTTAAATGAGCGTGATATTATTTAGAAAGTCTAATATCATGTGCATATACTTTACAAAAGAATTAAAATCCCGCCCACATGATTTATGACCCAATCTGCTCTAAAGCAAAGACACAAAATTAATATTTGAAAATTATAATCATCTAGATACACGTTACATGAAAATGAAAATATAAAATCCTTAACGATTTGTGAAATTATATTAAGGATCTATATTTGAGGTATGTAATATCTTATTATCAGTACATTTAACAGAAAAGCATATTCATGAAAACAGTAAGCAAAAAATAAAATTCGGTCATTCAGCAGCATTTTTGTGTCGAAAAAGCTCATGTTACCATAGCATTACATACATGTTAGAAAACTAGGTGCATTTCTGAAGAAAAAAAAATATAGTTTTGTTAGCTGATATTTTTGCTGCACAGACAGATTAAATAGAAAAAAACACCGACCTTTTTCCAACATTTCTTTAGCAATCTTTTCAGTATCCATTTATTTAATTTTGATCTGAAATTAATAATATTTTCTAAGATTATTGAAAGTATACATAGAGAATGTCATAAGAAATAAAGGTTATAAACATACTGACTGAAGGTTAAAATTAGAACTACAGAAACTTGTTTGCTTTTTATAATAATTTGAAGGAAATTTAGTTACAATGAGAAGAATTAAACACAGTCAAGAAATTTTGTTCATTGCATTGTCTCCAATTCAAATAGCAGGAATAAAATTTATCTGTTAATAGATTCGGCATATAACTTAAACAAAAGAGGTAAAATTTTGCATATCTTGATAATCAAAAGCACTTATTGCTTATAAGAATTCATTATAATTAAATGAATCTATATCCGCAAACTCCAAAACAGTAGAAGAGAATAAATACTTGAATTGACACTATTTATTATTTATCACGTTTTCCACAGCGATAATTAATTATTGTTAAATTTGTGATTATCACGGAATAAATCAAGCTCAAAGCATTATTATAAATTGCTGTAATGCTAGATTCTTGTTAAAACCAACCGAATTGTGTCAGATAGTATTATATATACACTCTATAAGAAAAACGGTGCACCAAGAAGGAATTGACCGAAGGAGACTAAAATAGGCGGATAGGCAAATTATGTACATAATAAAAAATGATTAAAATTTTTGGAAAATTGAATTTATTTTTTCGGTTACATAGTTAAAAAGTAATGAGCTCAATAAGGTGTTGACTCACCTCTAGCCAAGATGCAAGCTGCCACACGACGTGGCATAGAGTGATAAAGCTCCCTGATGGTCTCCTACGATATTTTTTGCCAAATTAGCTCCAATTGTTGGAATAGGTCATCAACATTTCCTGGTAGATGCAGTCGCCTTCAAATCATTTTCCAGACCAGCTCAATTGGACAGAGATCTGTCTGGCCAAGAAACTGTTTGACAAGCTATAAGACAGATCATAAAATTACGCTCCGTATGTAGTCTGGAATTATGTTGCTGAAAAATAAGGCTAGGGTACTGCAAAATGAACGGTAGCAAAACATGTCTCTGAATGTCGTTCACACACTGCTGTGCAGTAAGTGTGCCTCTAATGATGACCAAAGGTGTCAGGATACCAAGGGAAATGGCACTCCAGACCATAACTTCTGGTTATGAACCTGTGAGGCGTGTAATAGTGAAAACTGGATCAGTATACTGCTCTAGGCTTCTCCAGACACGTCTTCAATTATGGTATGGACACAGTTTAAAGCGGGATGCTTCGCTATGTACTATACGTACCCAGTCAGCATCATTCCAATCTGATCGAGCCAAGCACCACTGTATGACTGCACAGCGTGCAGGCGTGAGTGGCAGGTGGCGAAGCGGTCGGTACGAGCGTATATTTCACTCTATTAGACGATTGTGATAGGTCATGGTGGACACTTGTGTGCGGGTCGCACGTCTGATGGTTGATAACGATGAATCAGGCGCTGTGTCAACTGATCGGGCAATCACTCTGTCCTCCCAATCTGCTTTTATCCTAGTCGACCGCTATCATCATGATGCTGAAATCTGGCATTGTCCACTCATTCTTGCCAGCATCTTATAATCGCCGAATTGCTTCGACCCATATGACGAACGTTATTCCGATTTGCCCAACCTTCCTCTTTCAATCCAATTATACAACCTCTTTCCAAATCTGACAATTTCTCATAATGAGCTCGAATTTTGCGGTGAGGCATATTTTCAGTCGTTGAGAGTTTACTAAATCGCAATGCAACAGAAAATTTGACCATCAGATTGAGAATTGCTTCTTATATACACCTGCTGAGTGCGCTGTTTGAATGTTCTATACCTTCAGCTATTTATTCATTGCACACCAAATTTTAATCATTTGCATGTTCGGTCCAAATACCTATGCATACGAAATTTAATTACAATCGGGAAACTACTTCTTTGTTAATCTCGTTCTTCTCCTTTGTTTCTTGGGAACTTCTTTTATTTTTTAATTATAGAATGTATAATAAACACTCTACAAGAACACGAACACCAAGAAAGAGTTGTCCAATTGCGATAAAAAATTGTTGGATAAATATATAAAACAAACGATTAAAATTTCAGAGTTAGTTGACTTATTTACTTAAAGTTTGGTTATTAGAAAGGGAGAAAGTCAATTAACTGTTCTAGCTGTCTAGCTAAATCAACATTCCGGGATGGTTGAAATTGTCTTCTCATAACGTTTCAAATGTGCTCAATGGGACAGAGATCAGGCGACCTAGCTATTCAAGGAAGTACAAGGAAATATTGCAGATAATTCATAGCAACACATGTGTGCATCAGCTTGCTGAAAAGTACGTCCTGGATGTCGCAAAAGGAATGGCAACACAACTGGTCATAGAATGTCGTCTACATAACGCTGTTCTGTCAGTGTGTCAGAAATGATAACCAAAGGGATTAGGCTATCAAAAGAGACTATAATGCCATGCAATGTAGACTATAAAGCCATA
The DNA here is from genome assembly GCA_019974015.1 of Nephila pilipes. Classification (NCBI taxonomy): domain Eukaryota; kingdom Metazoa; phylum Arthropoda; class Arachnida; order Araneae; family Nephilidae; genus Nephila; species Nephila pilipes. The sequence continues at coordinate 127,722 of BMAW01087209.1, forward strand.
TATTCAGACTATAACACAATGCAATATATAGTTGTGTGGCTTACCATAGTGAGGGTTGGATTTCAACGCTACTCTGGATATCTTCAGTCACGTCTACAGTGGTCGTCAGGGCACAGTTGGAAACGGTACTCTTCACTAAAGACTATATGTCCCGAGATAGCGCAGTCCCAAGTTGATCGAGTTCGACACTACTGTAATCGGACAAGATGGTTTTTCCGACCGGAGAGGTAAGTGACGTAACAGTCAGTGCGAGCATAAATTCCTCTGCCTTAGCCATTTGTTGAGGGTCATGTTGGACACACGTGTGCAAGCCACACTGTGGATAGTTAATACCGATGAAGCCAGTGCTGCCACGCTGCTCTGACAATTGCTCTGTCATCCCATTCTATTGTGGTTCTCGGTCTACTGCTGCAGTTCAAATGCTGATATCTTGAAGGCATCGTCTAATTGTCATACTATTTCGACCTAGATGTGGAGCTACAGCTCTATTCGTCCAACCAGCCACTATCATTCCGATACCACGACCTTTTTTCAAAATCTTACATTTACACGTAATGTGCTTGGATCCATCGGCGAGGCGTTATTGCAGCGTACGTAAAATATCTAACATAGTCGAAATGTAACTGAATTTTGAAAATCCGATTGAGAACTGCTCCTCATATCCAGTTGATCTTTTACATATGCGGTTACAATGTCTTTGAATACGCAGTATCGTTCCAATTG
>BMAW01087220.1:0-23073 GCA_019974015.1 Nephila pilipes
ATATATATATATATATATATATATATATATATATATATATATATATAGAGAGAGAGAGAGAGAGAGAGAGAGAGAGAGAGAGAGATTTAAATCGGACAAACACGTTGATTGATAATTTTATCTGAGAAATAACTGTGTTACAAAGTCTGCTTGAAAATAGCTTAAAAGAATTGAGTTAGAATTGGAAATTTATGTGTAATACGTTTTGAATTTCTTCGATCACTTCAGTATTTAGTATGGTTTTAGAGTTTCATTTATCGGAGGTAGGTGAAAAAAAAAGGAAATATAGAACAAAAAGGGGGAAAAAACATTTTCTCGAAAATTTGTCACTTTTTTAGGTTATTTATTTATTCCTGTTTCTTAATCTACTATTCTTGACGAATTCAGATATTTATGAAGTATAGGCTTAATTAGACATTCCGATATACGAGTAGCTAGCTTGTAAATTTTGATTAATCTCTTTCAGATATAATGATAAAACGAATGAGAGAAATTAACAAAATCTCGAACATTTCACTTGAAATCATCGAAAAAAATTTACAATAGGAAAATCAAAATTCAATATTCTTCTACAATGTTATTATGTAAACAACCAAAGTAACCTATTGTTTGATTTTCTGTTTTTCTCTATAGAGAAAATAATAAAGCAATAATAATAATACGATTGAAAAATTTATTCACTTCAAATCATTGGGGGAGGGGAAAAAGTAATAATAGAGTCGTAGAGATATAGTAATAAAAATTAAAATTCGATCTTTTTAAACAATTTCAATATTTAAATAATAAAACGATTTCGTTTAATTCACGCTAACAACTGAACGATTAAGAACATGGACGATTGCTTCTCAACTTGTTTCTTCACTTCATATCACTTCCAAAAGAATAAAATCGATTTTCACACTTTTAAGAACGCGTGCTGCAGATAATGCGATTTTAATTGGAGAGGAAGCTGTATAATAGAAAATCTCGAAATGACGAGTCGCTTTGGGACAGCTGGCTTAGAAACTTTTTCCTTCTTTTTTCTTGAGCGCGTCGTTGAAGAGGAAATCATTAGCAACTTTCTTTTTCCCCGCAAGAAAAGCAGCTGGTGAATATTGAAATCAGACACGGAATCGAATTGAGGATTCATTAAATGTAATATGGTTATCTTAATTTAATTTATCACCTTTCGTCGAATGGTATCGGTTAATCGAATTAATTGTTTCTATAATGCTCTTTTAGTATCGCGGAAAATACTCTGCTATCACAATCCGTTTCAAAGAGCTTTAAAATATCACTTGTGACTAAATTACAATAAGTAAATTTTAAGATTTTAATAAGATATGATGGCGCTCGTATCCTATAATATCATACACAGAATACGTTTGTGTTTTGGAAAAAAAAATTAAATTTGTCATTAGAATATAATACTTACACAGCATATATGAATTTCCCACAATGTTTTTAAAACTAATATAATGAATGGATTTCTAAAAATAATTACTGTGTGTAATTAAGTGCAAAAAAATAAATTGATTAAATCCAGCTTGGTTAATTTAATTACAAATAGAATTTAAATTAACGAAATAAAAACAATTAATGTTCTAAACTATAGGCTCATTAATTTGTCATAATCATTACATTCATTAATGCTACAAATTTTCAAACTGATAACCCAAAATAATCACATAGTTATGTGTCTTTTAGGAAACGATTTGTATGGAATTATTCGTGACATTTTGAATAAAAGCAAAAGCGACCTTAAATTACTAAAGTGAGTTAGTTAAGTTATGGTAAATTAATTAAACTCAGTTAGCTTACCCTAATTATACTTGCACTAATTTTAATTTTAAATCTAGATTAAGCTGTTAAACATTAAAAAATGTTATTCTCAAAAAAAAAAAAAAAAAAAAAAAAAAAAAAGAATTCCACTCAAACTGCTCATTTCAAGTTATGTCACTTTTATGCTTTATGTATTTATTCACGATATTTTAGTGGCCGTGGTAGCCTATTTGTCACGATCGTGGACTCTCAATCGGCGGTTTTCGTCGAGTCATAGGTTCGAACCCTGATGCCACTAAGTTTCGCAGCGTAGCGAGGCTGATGCATGCTAAACCTGTCGAAATACCAAGTCTTACCTTAGGGGTGGTGTGGAAGTTTGGAAGAGGAAGTTCCAACTCAGGTGTAATCTCGTCACTTGACCGAGTTTCAGAATTTTTTGAGTCTGTTGCCAACAGCCCTCGTGTTACTTCTCGGTGCGACGTTAATAAATAATAATAAACAATCACGATATTTTACAAGGAAAATCGTAGTTCATCAAAGGTAATTATCTTTCAGACAAAGGACTAAAAACGGCTTTTAGAAGTTGAAGGAAAGTCGATACTATTTGCTTAAAAGGACTTCAAAAAGATATGTTCGAAAAATATATCAATATAATAGAAAAAAAACCTCATTTTAAGTATCCATAATAGCAGTCTTTTATCAAGTTGTATGTTACATCCCCGGTCGCGAAAGAAAGAAATATTAAAGCAAAGATTCTCAAATGCACACTAACACAAAGCTCTTCATTTACATTTTTTGCTTCTTACAGCAAGGGAAAAAAATCTCACGCAAGATGTTTTTTATGATATCCATCCTCCAAGGGTCGCTTATTACTACTATTATTGTTATTAAAAGCTGTTTTACAGGATCATTTGTATTACACAAAGAGCGTTTCATTTTCATTTGTTCCACCATCTGTAGTTTTTCAACGCAAAAGGATGTGGGTGACAACTATTAATCATATCGAATTATCTTCCCGATTAAGATTCGTTTTCAGCTGTCTTCTGTGTCCTCAAGCTATAGCCACGTCCGTAATTCCTCGGTATACCTCTGAGTTCGGTTTATCTTCATTTCAAGGGGAAGGGAAGAGGGAATTCAGGACTTCCAATTATCTTAGAAAAAAATTATAGTAATTTTCCATTATTACGTCCATTGAAAAATTTGGAAAATATTGTTGTTAAGTAGATATCTCGTGATTATATGAATTGCATAAATAACGAAAGCTAATACGTCGGAGGAATTCCTGTGCGTCATGCTACAGTTTCGGTCCCTTTTACACGCGGGTTTCTAAGCCGCGGTTAAGCTAAACGCGAGTGGCAGTATTAACACATAGTAAAGAGCAAGTTCCAACAGTGATATTAATTTTCTGCTTAAGGAAAACTAGGATCTAATTATTGAGTAACTCATTATTTTCAGAAAATAAATTTATGTGTGCTATTTTTACAATATATGAGTCTAATTGCTTGCTACAAAAATAATTATTAAAAGTAACCGTATTTAAAGGGAATTAAGTTTATTGTTTTATCAACCAATCTTTAATGGTTGTTGTTACCGCATTTGATCTCTTCTCAATCATTTGCACTTCATATCTTATTTACTGAGCACTAATCCGAGGGCCCTGTTGCTCGAAATAACTAAGTAATAGCTCTGACCCTTTGAGGGCCTTAGAATTGTGTGATTGGAGTCAATTTTGAAACATTTTTCTCTTCATTATCTGTCATATTTTCATATGCAGCATCGTTTTCAATATCTTCCTTTGTCCTTGTCCCTATTACTGACAGATCATTATGAATCGTTGACCGCATTTCAGTGCGCGAGATCTTGAAAATAATCTGTTACAAAAAAGTGATAATGATCCAAACAGGAACACTTCACTTTCCGAGAAGTGGAGATTCGCATACATAAATTAGAATGAAAAATAAATAAATAAATGTCTGCTCTTAACTGAAAGATGTGACGTCATACGGACAAAGGATGAATCTGAATCTCATGAAAAGAAAAAGGAGAAGTATGACGTCACAATGTCGAGGAGTGATATCACAAGTAATTGCTTAGCAAGAGAGTGATCGTTAAACTGCGAGCTAAGCAGACTCGCATGCTATCGAGCCGCATATTGACAGGGTCCGATTCTGTCTTGGTGGGCAAAATCGCCATTTTCATCTTCGGTGGGACATGAGTTCTATGTTCGATTTCTTTAATCAATATTGAGAAAAATCTTTTTGGCTGATGAGTTTTAAATCCAATTTGATTTACGTTCTCATATGGCTTGATATAGCGAGCGAAATTTCAAATAAGGCGTTGACCTCATTTTCTACTCATAAATTTAGTTGATTAACTGTTTTATTTTCTTCGCCCTTGGAATCAACCCGAGAGCTATTGGTGATGGACCTCTTAACTTTGAACCACCGTCAAGTAAAGAGGACGACACCTCAGCTGGTACCTCCTTCTCCAAATTTTCTCACTACGCCAACGAAAGGACACTTGGAACCTCGGCAGATTTAACGTTGTCATAATTTTAAATAAAGCATGATAAGATCAGGGCACCCAGTAAATATTTTTACTGACCAGTCAATACAACTGTATGTGATAAAGGTTTTAATGAAAACTTCATAGTTGATTTCTTAAAATAATTTTCAATTATTCTGAATAATTAATAACTAGCAACAGTACCTATTCTTTGTCATGGAGAATTTTAAAAATAAAACTCAATAATTTAACTGGCAAGCATAATTTTTTTTCTCAATGAGAACTCCCTCCAACTTGGTTCCAAACGACTGATAAAATTTTTTTAAATAACTTTTTGTGAGGGACCTTTTAATATTATTAAAATTTATTAACTGTCATTTTAATTTTATTAAAGTATTGAAATAATTATACAAAAAAATATAAACAATAATAATGAATACTAAAAAGAATAAAATGATTACTTCTGAACAGGGAAAAAATGTCCTAAAATTAATAATTAATTTTTGAGATGAATAATCCGAAATACAATTGTAATGCTGCTAAAAAGAACAAACATGAACAAATATGACAAACACTCGAAAATTACATGAAGAATAAACTGATGCAAAGTTTAATCATGACGTTATGTGATTTAATAGGCGCCAGACCTGTGTGCAAAGTTAAGAGATAACTTCCCTAACAAATAAAAAAAATAGAAATTTCACTCGTTGATTACATAACTTAATTTTTATTACAAACCCACTAATTGATATTTTCTCCCTCTCTCTCTTTTTTTTTAACTAACCAAATGCTGTAGATAATTTTGGTGGATCGTAGAGAATGAACTGTATATCGGAGGAAAAACGTGTTGTTTGAATAGATAGCTTTCTGGATGGAACAATCTTAAATAAATAAATAAATAAATAATAAATTTAAAAATAAAAAAAAATCGGAAATTGCAATTTTTCAATTCAGTTTTCAAAAATTTTCTAAATATAGGTTAATTTGTTTACACACCCGAAGCAAATTTATTCTTAAAAAAGCTTGAATCTCTTAGATGGCGCAGTAATCGTAATCTTATGACGTTTCCATCGAGATTTAGGCCATAAAGTATACTAATCATATACTTCAATATTAAATTAAAAAAAACTTACAATCGCTTCAAAGTGTAAACCAGCGGGGGTCGGTGATCTAAGAGCACCCCTTTGGGCCAAGTAGACGTGAGGTCCAACTGTCGCGCACCTGAGCTGTACTCATAAAAACGCGCTTAAAAGAATCATAAATACAAAAAAAAAAAAAAAAAAAAAATGGAACACATACTTCAACAAATGTTTCTGAATGTCTTTTAAGCAAGATCGGTCCATATGATAAGTAGGTGTTGGTACAGTTTAGCATCGTTCCCAATATCTTTATGACTACAGTATATGAAACTTTGAATAATACTATCCTTTTTATATATATATATATATATAGCATAGTATATTATAAGAGTACCATTGAATAACTGATTGAAGAAGTGGACTATAAGTCTCAAAAAGTTAGAAAATTATGGCTTACATTATTGATTTCAAAGATGGGAGTCTGTTTATTTTAGGTTTTTTTTTATTTTCTCAAAAAAAGACCGTGAGTATTTGTTTTCATTAAGGGGAAGGTAGGTAAAGAAAAATTAAGAGCTTATAGTGAGCATTGTAGGTTCTCAACCTTTTTGACCTACTGACCTACTGCCTCTTTCTCGGGGAAACACCCACCGTTTTCTTTTCAAAAAAACGACACCGACTCCGGTTCTCGAAATGAATAATGTAGTTGAGAGTTTTTAGTTGTTTAATGAATAATTTAGTTGAGAGTTTTTAGTTGTTTAATGAATAATTTAGTTGAGAGTTTTTAGTTTCTTAATGAATAATTTAGTTGAGAGTTTTTAGTTCTTTAATAAATATGTAACGATACTTCAGAAAAAAATCAGAAAAAAAGTTATGTTCTATGAAAAAATGTTCTTTCTCTCTCTCTCTCTCTCTCTCTCTCTCTTTTACTCTTTCGAATGTATTTTATTCCATGCAACTGTGCATTTAAGATAATCTTGCTTTAAGAAGAGAAGGGAATTTCACGAAATTGATATTACGCTCGTAAATTCAAGGTGGTTTATCGGTGAGAGCCTTAATCTTGTCTTGCTTGCTGAAACTTATAAATATGGACTTCGTTGGTCGAGCCAGATGTTGTGCTCCGTGTGGTGCACTGCCTCCACTCGTTCATGTGCGATTCAGAAAGGCATTGGGAACAAATCGATATTGTACCAATGCCTACTTTTAATGCGAACTGATTTTGCTGAAAACCGTCATCGTACAATTTTTGCGATAAAAAAAGGCTTAAACATTAATATAATATTCTAACTTCACTTTCCTGTAGAGTATTTTTGCGTCATTACTCATTTCTACCTGAATTAATCTATTATTTCTGGTGCGAAATGGATACCTTGTGTGTTGCATTGCAATGGTAAATAGATTTTAAATTTTATGGTGTTCAAGTAAAACATAGTTCTTTTAGCAATATTTTTTAATTTTAAGAATACTATATATAACAAAGGGATGTATGGGTTATGGCATCTCAGATTCATATGAAAATTGAACAATTCCCTGTCTGAAAAATATGTTCTAAGTTTGAATAGAGATCAACACTCCTTAGGTAAATCTTGAAACACAAACGTTTTTCTTAGATATCTTCAACGCCCATCGATGGTTCTATGGTTACCATAAGGAGCCACTGGTTCACACCATTTCATATTCTACAGTTTCAACTTACCAAATTCTGTGAGTTTGGGGTCATTACTTCATTTCTTTTCACTTTTTTCTCTATCTCAATGAAATTATTTAAATATTTTATTTTTAGTTGCGAGTTGAACTTGATAACTAAAAGAACGTGACAGCTTATTTTTTTTTACTACATTGAACTGATTATGGACTCATTATATATATGTCGATGACCTTTTCTAAGGTATTCAAATTGTCCTTACTAATAATTTCGGGCATATATATTATTTAATAAAATAACTTTATTCAGTATTAAATTTTACGCTTGTCGTGTTCATTTATAGACAAAACCTGCCATATGGCGGTGCTGATGCACGTTAAATACGATCGCAATCCCTTGGCATGGTGTGGAAGTTTAGTGAGAGAGTATCATCCTCGGTACCTGACGGAGGTTCAAAATTACGAGGTCTGTTACCAGTACCCCTAGTATTCTCAGAGCGACGTAATAAAAACAATCACAATAATTTATAGACTACGGTTGTAGTAGCCGAGTGGTCATGGTCACGAGATCACGGCTGATGTTGTTTCCGTCGAGTGGTGGGTTCGACTCTCGATGCCAATAAGATTCATTATATAGAGGGGCAGATGTATGTTAAATTTTTTCTGGCTCAAAGTTTTCGCAATGGGGAGGTGCAGAAGTTTGCACAAAGGGATGCAAGTCCAGGTGTCACTATTGTCACTAGACCGAGATGCAAAATTACGAGGTCCAACGCCAACAGTTCTCGTGTTGTTCACAAAAATGTTGCTGTATGCGACGTTAATCAATAATTAATCAGCCTATTTGCATTTACAAGCCCATTGAATAATTGTACCAAATAATCAAAACAATGTAACACTGATTAATAATTTTCCTGTTATTAAGTGCATAACATCGAATATTAAATAATACATGGAGAAGACATTATTTTGCGAATTTAATGTTTCTATACGAATTAATCGATAACTAGTATCTTTTTTGGGATTACTTCTAAGATGTTCCGAAGAAGTTATGAATATAAAATTCATTTTACGTTTCCGTAAAGTTTCGATTATAAACTCAATTCCTTCTATATATCGTTAGAGACGAACATTAGTATTTTTTCATTTCTTTGAAGGTTCATCAGTTAGGATCGATTATGAATAATTTTCGTTTAAAACAACCATTCTATTAGGAAGTTTTTTAAAAAATATTCTTTATATATATATATATATATATATAATATAAAGATATAGAATATAATTTTTTCCTTTCGGTATTATTTTTAATGCAAATTCAAGTTCCCGGAAATTTCTGTAAGGAACACTCATGATTTAAGAAAAACATAAATTGGAGCATAATGATCTCTGAAGCTCGATCTTGACAATATTTGACTGTCCTTTTCACATTTATTTTCCTTCTGAAAGAGGATTCATAATTTGTGTAAAACTATAAAAGTCGTCGACCTCAATAGGTAGTAGTTGGCGCGATTCAGGCCAATCATTTCGGTGCCCTCACGCCATTCAAGACAGCAACGTCGATGAACTTACGACGATGATGGGATTCGAATCCATGCGGAAAGAGCTTAACGGATTAACAAACTATCATCTTAACAACTAGGTCATGTCGTCCGCAAACGAGTGGATCCTCTTCATTGAGAATCCAGTGACACATAAATCGATATGTTATGATTGCTTATTAATGTTCCACTTAGAGGCAACAGGAGAGCCATTAGAGATAGATTTCGTCATTTTGAACCTTTGTCATTTGATGAGAACGACAACTGAGCTGAAATCTCCCTCTCCAATTTCCACACCACGTGAATGGGAGGGCTTTAGATGAGGACCAGATTTAATGCTCGTCAACCCCACTACACTGCAGAGTCTTTAGAAGCATCAACTTAATAGAAACAATGTCGGCTAGGAGCTCACAACTACTACGTTTCCGCTCCTCTATACATAGGTCAATGTGAATGTAATGATAATGGTAATAACAGTAGCTGATAGAATTCTTGATTAAAATAATGGTCAAATAAGTTTACATCAAACCACATGTTTGATGCCACGTAGTTATGGTGACACGCAGACAATCAAATAAGGAAAATTCGTGTCTAATTACCTGCTTTCCACTGTTGTTATAATGCTGGATCGTTTCGCGACATTTTCTAGTTCGGTGGAAAGATCGACGGGATTTTATCCCGGTATATTCCTGTTTAGGTAAGGTTGTATGATTTAGTTTTAAAAATTTTGTTGGTACACTTTATCTCTATTTAGTTATTTACCCTTTCAAGAATACAACATTTTTATTTTCACGTGTTCTTTAGAACGGGTTATAAATCAAATAATCTTTGACTCCTACCACGTATTAAACGCTCTTTTATAAAGCAATGCACCTTGCATCGTTCATTATCAGTAAAGAAAAAAATAGTACATGGGATATTATATGAATTTCAAAATTCATACTTACAACTTCAAGCAGGTATAAAGGAATTGTGCCAAGTGTCATTAGCGTTGAACGTTATTCTTAAGCAATGCTGAGGAATTTGATTATAAATTCCTGTTCCTATTTTATAAGTTATTTAGAGCTTGTAAATGAATTTTTTTTTGCAGGCCAGGCTGGCGTGAACCAGCTTGGGGGTGTGTTCGTGAACGGACGCCCCCTTCCCGACTATGTTCGCCGGCGAATCGTAGAACTGGCTCTGATGGGAGTGCGCCCCTGTGACATCTCTCGCCAGCTGCTCGTCTCACACGGTTGCGTCTCCAAGATACTCACCAGGTTTTATGAAACGGGTTCCATCAAGCCTGGATCCATCGGGGGAAGTAAGCCCAAGGTATACATTTTTATTCATTCAGTTCATTAAGGACCATGACGATCCAATGTAAGGAAGATGGTCCCAGTAGGCAGTTGGTCATGGTAGCGGCTTTGTGGCCGACTTCCTTTTAATACGTCAGGCTCACAAAGCCCTTAAGTTGGAGTTAATGTGAAAAGTAGAGTTTTAGCTCTGGTGCTTTCATTGTCACTTAATCGTGGTCCAAAATTACAAGGTTTATCACCAGTAACTTTCATGTTGCTTCTAAGTAGGACAATTATAAGCAATTGATCAACTAATTGACTCGAAAACTCGGGTGTTAGATTTTCAGTTTGGAGACGGACCTCACACCTGCTTTGGCAGAGGAGTATCTCTTGCAAGATGGAGTGGCCAAAGAATATCGTAACGGTAACAACAATAATATTAATAAGCTGGCACTTAATAGTCTATAGCTGGTTCAGTTATAAAAAATATTTTTAATGGGGCTTTTAATTTATTAGCTTTTAATTCGCATGCTAATGGGGCTTTGCATATTCTGAATATTTTAGTTTTATGTCATTTCTTAATAACGGAATGGTCATTTTTACAATTAGACTTTCTGAAAAAAACTATTCTAAACGAGTTAAAGGAGCTTATTGACTTTGTTTAATGTCTTATTAGTTATGACGAGAATAAGCGCATAAGTCAAATGTAAAAAACGAAACAAAAATGCCTAAGACGGGTGGAGCTTTGGTAACTTTTTTCAATAGATTCAAAAGAGTTATATACCTGAAATTCTTCTCTTCACATCTGCATCTTCATAAATGAATGAAGATGAAATACATCTTCAATGGAATTATCAGAACCTATGACGTAGCTGGGGATCGGGGTACATCTATCTCCAGGCGTAGCATCCAGTGAGGCCAAATTGATGAGATGAAATTTTAAAATGAAAAGTTTTCCAATCTTAAATGCACCTAAAAAGTTTTTAAAAACATTTTCATACGCAATATATCTCTCCATCAATATGAGGATACATATTTCCTACGATTTCTGTCTCTTTCTAATTTCGAAGCATGTATTAGTTCTGTATAACAGACAATAAACTATTCCCTTCATTGTAGCATTCTTGTTTCCCAACCAGAAACATTTTTGACATTATTAAAACCGTCACGAGATTACTTTATACCGACTTCATTTTCAGGTTGTGATATTGTTAAATCTAACGGTAATGCTTAAGCATTTACAATGTTATGTTTGAATAATATTTAGAATAATTATATTTTCAAAATATCATAATTGTTTCAGTTATTTTATTTCGTTCTACTTTTATAAATTCAGAGAAATCTTGAAAATACCTGCATAAAGAAAACTTTAAAAATTAAAATATTTAAAATGAAGAAAACGAATTTTTCCCTTTCAAGTACTATTATTTTAAATTCATTTTTTAAATCTCCCCTTCCCCATTACATTTTGGCAAACAGGAAGAGGCACAACTTTTTCTGTTGTCCTCGGACGCTGAAACCCTTGTTACATCTCTGTTTAGTTTAGTTTTTATTAACGTCGCACTAGAAGCAAACACGAGGGATATTGGCGATGGACCTCGTAATTTTCAACCTCGGTCAAGTGACGAGGACGACACCTGATCTGGCACCCCTCTCTCCTAACTTTCACACCACGCCTTCTGGAGGACTTTGGGCCCCGATAGATCTAACGTGCATCAACCCCAGCTACACGGTGGGTCTTTAGTGGCCAAGGATCGAACCCGGGGCTGGTCGAAAACCGTTAGCCACGATTCCGAAGCCATAACCACTAGGCTACCGCGGCCTTGTTACATCTCTGATCAGAATTGTAAGCAAACCGGTGAACGTGAACATCTAAAACAGTTCTAACTCTACGGATGGCTCGAAATGAATAGGAAAAAATTCTTAAGGAAGTGAATGCTAGAATCGTTTTGTTACGGTTGCCAGAACTTGTGTCAAACCTTATGAAAGGAATAAATTAATCATAAATTGCGTTTATTTAAACATAATGTAGAAGCCTAGAGGGTATCACAGAAATTAAAAAATCGTCTATAATATCTTTTCAAACTGTTCTCAGATTTATACAATTACTAAGGTATAAGATACTAGAACGGACCCGAGCTATATGAAGAATCGAAGTGCTGACAAGATTTGGTACAGTTCTGGGTTGTATCACAACCTCGAACACAAAGTGATGGGAAGTGTTTGTCGAAATAGATCGTGATGATATTGCTGAGCCGTATGATAACATACACGTTCAGTCGTCATGAAATTTCATCATGCACAAACATACACACACCAATGCTTGTACGTTTGACGATGCATGTTCAACAATGCTATAACTGTTTGATGATGGTGCGTGGTTTTTAAAGAAAAATTTTCTACTCATCCGTCACGAGCTATCCTGCATTGCATGCATAATCTTGTACGGTAACCTCTTTTTCCGAAATTGTTCTTCTATATGTTTCTGTTTTTCTGAAAGGACTATACATAATATAACTACAAGAAACCACTCTGCATAAATCACTAATTCGAGAGTCCTTCTCTATCTTTTTATATTTCATAATAATATTTATAATAATCAATAAGTAGTGACACATTAGACTGATATAAAAAAATAAATCTAGAAAATTGATCAAGAATTTTCTAAAATCGGAATATGAGTTTAACTAGAATGTTGCACACCAAAGAACAAATTTCATTCTTAAAATTCAGATCATCGTATACTCAAAAACATTCTTATGCCAAATAAGCTCACATGATATTGCCGTGATTGATAAGGGAGCCGGTATTAGTGACTTTATCACAGATGACTTAAAATAAATATTTCCTTAATATTTTTTCAGTTACGGTTGATGTCCATTTACAGTGGTCAGTGGCTCAGTTTTACCACTGCAAGAGGATTCAAAATAATAAGTATTATTAATAATAAAAAGATACGGACAAATTTGAGCAAATTTCCTTTTCTAAAGGAATTGTTCCCTTCTATTTATTTTATGTGTTCTTGAATAGCCCGGCTTGTTTGTGTCCATGGCATAAGTGTTTAGTTAAGATGACCTCATTCATGACCAAAAGGATTAAGATTCTCGTAGAAAATGTCAGACGCAGGGATAAGATTAACATTCGCTTTTCTTGTGCAGCAAGTGGCCACTCCCCACGTAGTGCGAAAGATCCTACGCTACAAGCAGGAGAACCCCTCAATATTCGCATGGGAGATCCGAGACCTGTTGCGCAGTCAACGGGTATGCGATGATCATTCCATTCCCTCCGTGTCCTCCATTAATCGCATTCTCAGGAACAGCGGACACGTTGTCCTGGACGAGCCACCCCCATCCACAAACACCAGTCACCCTCCCAATGGTAAGTCGATATTTCTCTTTCATTTTTTTTTCGTTCCCTAAATTTTTCAATATCTTAGAAGAAAATTGTATTGCCTTTACTTCTGAATAAAAAAGCTTGTTTTTTAAATTTTGAATACATTTCTATTTATTTCGGTACATCTCAAAGGGAATCAAGGTAACTATTGCAAAAGAGAATGGATGTGAAAAAAATTCTTTTCCAATACCTCAATATCTAAGCACTTTTCTTAAGAAATAATTGTGGAAATTAAGAAAAGGAAAAAACTCGATGCATATACGGTGATTTTAAATTATTTTAGGAAATTAATTTTAGGGAGGTTTATATATATATATATATATATATATATATATATATATATATATATATGTAATGATTTAACTTAATTCACATTAATTTCTCACTTAAATAATTTAATTTACTGAATTTGCCCATTCTCTCCTTTAAACGACAATGTTCATTCGTATTTCCTGATACAATTCCTATTCTTTTTAATTAATTCAATCACGCGTTTTAAAAAATTTGCTGACAAAGCTCTCTTCTCACGGAACAGACCTGTAGGGATGATCCCTACCAGACTTTAGGTCTATACTTATCTTCCCTGGAAGTCCCTCCATTCAGACAGTTTGGACTCTGACATTTAACTGAATTTTCCCTCTTACAAATAGTAAAACACAGCGAAAAACGCGCTCTTCTCTTCTTATTGCTCTTCTTATGCGTCCCTCTCTGAGTCCGACTAAAATCTGCTATAAAAATTAAATAAAAGTATTTTTTGCCAGGTATGGACTGATTCATTAATATTGATCAAATTACGTTACACACACACACACACACACACACACACACATAAATTATATATATTTAATATAGAAATATCTGATCATTAAAACAGGTTTAGGCAGAGTGCCACTATCCTAATCAAGCAGTACTACTAAAATCTTTGCTTCCATTTCGTTCATTTGAACTATTCTTTGCTATTTTTCTACAAATATCTTTCTTGCTATTATTTTTTTTTCTATTTCTTTTCTTTATTTTTTCTTTATATGTTTAATTTTTAAATTTAATATTTAATCACTTTGATTCTCCATGCATTAATAGATTTATAACGCATTCGCTGCGCATTTTGCAATGCCATATATATATATATATATATATATATATATGATTTACTTTTTTCTTTAGCACTTATTACAAATTATTCAAGGTTCAGATAATAAAGCCCACAAGTTTTCCAAATAAGATTATTATCCCAGTTGTTGTTGTTCGTTACGAGAGAGCTATCACATGATGATACAGTGCTATGTCGGCCACTAAGGCCGACGCGAAATTAACATATGACTATAACAGCAGAGCAAAGCAGAAGAGAAAGCTTTTTCGCCGTGCATTGAGTTTTATAGTCGGGATTTTCCAGGGATATTTTGCCAGTTGTATGATTTCCAAGTTCTACATGTAGAGATTCCTTGGGACTTAAGCTACAGACAGAAAGTCTAAAAGGAATTATTTCTGACAGATTTACGACCATGGGAAAGTGGATTAAATAAATTTGACGAGTGCATTATCTAATAAATAAAAGGAAGATTTGGAACTGGATCAGGAGATAAAAGTGAACTCTTTTACTTTTTAGAGAATGTGAAAAATTACGAAATTAAATTGCTACTAAAAGAAATTATTAAATTGTAAATAAACCTTTACACACACACACACACACATGGTACAACTTATTTTTTTACATTTAAAATTATATAATTATTTACGTATAGCTTACATAATTCATGTATTTTTAAAATTTTATCTCATTCTTGCTTATCTTTTTTGAAAAATGTCTTCATCAAATGATGACTTCCTTTGAGATATTTTTATGACAATTTTTTAAATTTAATCATTTTTAAGAATTTTATTTATTTATTATTGAAAATAATATTTTAAAATTATTTTTTATTTTTTGCTAAGTATAAAAAAATTTTATAAAAAAATTTAGGTTGGTAGAAAAAGTTAATTGAAGTAAATAATTTTTGTTTTGTTAAACAAATCAATCTGTCCAGTTGTTTGCCTGTATTAACTTTCTTCGTATATCGTGACGTATTTGAAGAATGACCTAGGTTTATGAATTGCGTTTTCTTATTAGGACATTACAGCTACTGTCATCACTGTTGAAGAGAGACGTCATATATATATATATATATATATATATATATATATATATGAATTTTATTTCAAACTCTTACATTTTTTTTTACCTTTATGTGAGTTTCGATTTTAGTGGCACAACTTGTATCATATTTTAGCTGAAGATGTTGATTAATTTACTGAGTCATTTTTTCTTTCCCTTTCTAGTTAGTTTAAATTCGTCCTATATGGCGCAGTTAATGTGGTTTAAAATGTATCCCTTTGAATAGCGCACGCGATTTTTTTTTCATAGGTTCTCACCCCTCTGCTCTGAATCCTGCCTGCTACACTACCCCTTACCTCCTTCCAGAATCCCCTTTACTGTCAACAGCAGGTCCTCAGGCAGAAGTATCGAACCCGGGACCTTCCAGGCCAGCTCCTCCAAAGCAAGAGGAGCCAGCCCAAACGGAAAGCAAGCCCAGTGGAGGATATTCCATCGAAGAGTTGCTGAAACCCACGCGTGGACCCAGCAAAAGGAGGGAATCGGACTCAGAAGAGGACTGTGATTCCGACACCAAGATGGCAGGTAAAGAAAGTGTTGACTCTGACGTATATAAATAAATAATTATGTGACATTTGGAGTTTAAATTAATAGTTCTGATGTTATCCTCACCCCCTAAGCTTTAAAAGATGCAGATGTACCTACAAATTGTTGAATAGCCTTATTGCAGCAATACTACTTGGATAATCTAGCAATATTTCTTTTTTTGACTCTTCTTGTCATCCAATTTTTACTCCATTCCTCCTTTTTTCTAAAACCTAGATCACAGTCATACATAGTTTGGCTCTGTACAGCTAGATTTGGCTTTTGCGCCAATCAACCGGGATTTTCATTCACTCACTCATTGCAGCAGTACACAGATTGCAGGCTTTGAAAATTTACATCAACCTATACTATTTATTTACCACTAAATTTGTTTTTTACTTTATTTAAGAGCTTTGGAATCCAAAATTTGGTACTTGTATAAAATCCTATTAACCATGAAAATTGGTGAAATTTTAGCTCAACTTTCATTTATCTTTTAAATTAATTCAATTCGAGAGGGTAAGGAATGGATCTTGTGAAACACGAATCTGAGGTAACAAATTCATTTGTATATGCACGAAAAGAATAGTGGGTCGTTCTTCAATATTTTGTTTTATTCCTGGGAAAAGGGTACTCAGTGTTCTATCAGAAACTCTAACAATGAATGCCGCTTGGGCTGCCGGTGGTTTTCCGACCCGTGGACGGGGAGAGAGTTGATTAGTAGCCTTGTTGCGGCAGCGTTGTTCGAGCCCTGGACCAGTGGGTCCGAAGAATGCGCTCCTACCAACCAGGCTGAAAAGACATCTGATCCGGCTGGTTAAGTAAGGCGTTTTTTTTTTAAACTTCTAACGTTGTTGTAGAAGAGAGTCGCTGCACCACCTTTAACGTTACATAACGTCATTGTTTGTCCATTCTCAAATATTGTGATATATATCGTCTGTTCACACGCTTTTTTTTGATGTTTGGATTCAATACTTTTGAAAATACTCCAGTGATTTCTGTAATAAGCAGGTCTCATTAACAGAACACTATTTAAAATAATTTTTTTAACAAGGTGGCATAAGCCATATGCTGATGTCACGCGAATATTCCGACAAGCCGAAGAGTAAAGTTGAATAAACAGTATTCTTTTTCTCGCTTTCCATTATTGGCGGTATGTCACATGATTTGGTGACATTTTCTGATTTAGCGAAAATAGTAGACGGAGAGAGAAAATTTTGCTCAAGTATCTCATATTTTTAAGAATCTCTTAACAATTCTTTTGAGATATTTATGAAGCTATAAGATCTAATTTATAAATTTAAACTTACATAGAAAAAATGTTGATATTCATTTAAAAAAATTCATAAAATTTAAAAACATTTTAAACAGATGTTAACTTTTGATATAATTTAAGAAATGATACAAACGTCAGGTTTAGTAGTTTGTAAATAAAAATAATCTGTTAAAATTTGGAATAACAATATTTTGATAAATGCATACAAAAAAATATTAAATATCCATTAAGTTCAAAAAAATCCTTTTCTTTCCATTAACATTCTTCAAAAACATTTTTTTTTTCAAGTATGTTTCATAGCTCCAAGTTTCGCGAAATTAAATAGCTTTTATAAATAAAAAATACTTATTTGAAATTTCATACAACTATCTTGAATTGTTTCTGAATATAAAAATTTCAATTTTTTTAAAAAAATTCGATTGAAATGATATTTAAAGTTTTTAACTATAAGAATCAATCTCTCTCACACACAATGGGGTATTTGGCATTCAAAAACTTTTCCGAAGCCAACTTTGTATTCTCACTTCTTGTACTTCTGATTTGTTTATTGAGTTATGTGAAATTTGGGGCAATAAAGGTTATAACCCCTTTTATATACATCCGATTAAAGTTTATTTTGACCACTTGTATAGCTTTTTTTGGGTTTAGATAATCTGCAGCTTTATAATTATTTTTTTATTGTAATATGAACATTTCATCTTCCAATTCCTGTCTCATATTAAGATTTGCTAACCGCATTCAATATGCCTAACTACGTTCAGATGACGAGATCATACATTGCACCTCCCCCCCCACCGTTTCCCTATTTATGCCTTATTAACGTAGGAGGCTTTGAGCTCTAACATGTTTTACAGGCATCGACTCTTCTCCACAAATCTTTAATGAATTCAGGAATGGAATATGCGGATGGACTGAAACATCATCCAACACAAGCTCGAGACCATCATCATTCTGTTATCGCTGTGTAAATATCGTGAGCGTGATGATCGAAATTCAACAAATATCAAAATACAATTTTGTTTGTGGGGCGCGGGTGTAGAAGGTGGGATGCCAGCTCAGATGTCGGCCTCGTTATCGGACTGTGGTTCAAAAGGATGAGGAGTATTGATTGTGTGCAGCGGATCTCTGAGCCGGGGAAAATAGGCTACCATATACAACTATACCGTATATTTTTGTTCATGTATGTATCTTGGGTTTCTACTTGAGATATTTTAAATTTGGTATCACATTAAGCGGGAGAAAACTTTTAGTTTTTCAAATTAGTGAAAGATTAAAAGTTTTATTCCGCTTTCTGAAGTTTTGTGGAGGAATTTTAACTCTCATAGAATTCAGATTTTTTTTCAACAAAGTAGTCTGCAACAGGTTCAAGATTGAACGTGCTGAAAGGAGTGATACTTTGATATGAGACTTCAAAAACGTTTTATTTTCTAAAATCAAAATAATTGCTATATTGAGCAAAACATATTTGCCTTTTTTCTCAAAAAATGCTTTCAGAATAGTCTAGCGTAATGACACAAGAAACGACAGTAAATAAAAAAAAATAAAAAAAAAATAAATAAAAAAACATATTTGGATGAAGACGATTTGTTTGATGATGTATGTGAAAAATAAATAGTAGTATTACTGGAAAACAATTGTGGGACACAGTTAAGCGTGTCTCTGATGTTTATTCTAACAGACAAATATTCCAATTTTGTAATGAAACAACTAGACTATTTCATGTCCGATAGACGTTGCCAATACAATAGACTTATTTTTTTTCTTACTTCCAATTCTGGTAATTTTTAAAAGAATAAGATTAGAACTGAAATTTTTTTTTTCTTTTACTGCAAGCAATTTGGCATGGAATACTGATTTTACTTATCATGACTTAGAAAATGCTCTTTCTCATACCGAGAAATCATCTTCAAAAACAGAATATATCACATGTAATCTCATTAAGCAATTGCAGGATAATTCACTCTTAAATCTTTCAAAAATTAAAATTAGAATCTGGAATGAACATACTTTTCCTCGATTTTGGAAATATGAAATCATTATTCCTATTTTAAAAACTGGTAAAGATCCAACAGACCCAACGAATTATTCACCCATTAAACCTCACGAGTTACATATGTAAAATTTAGAAAAAATGATAAGCTCCAGACTTTCATGTTCTTTCAAGAAACAAATGCCCTTTTCTCTTTTTTTCAAAGTGGCTTACGACGAAACAGATCTTCTGTAGGTAAAGTAATCGCTTTAGAGACACAAGAAAGAGATTCTTTAGTTTAAAATAAACATCCTTTGTATTTTTTCCCGACATTCAGAAGACATATAATTGTAATTGGAGATATAGAATTCTTAAAGATTTATACGATTACAACTTAAGGGTTAACCCGCCAATTTTTATACAAAATATTTAAAGTACCGATAATTCAAAGTTAAAGTTGACTCGACATTATCTCGCAATTTTAATCAAGAAGGAATGCTTCAGAGAAATGTTTTAAGTGTCACACTTTTTATTACAAAATTTAATAATGTCGAGGGTTATGGGTTTACTTTAATCGAGAGTTATGGATTACCCAATATCTCTGCCATGAAAGACAACGAGGGTTTTCACCCTGGACGAACAGTTTTAATTTTAAAAATCCATTTCTACATTTTAAGTAATCCGATACGGCACAAAATTCATACATCCAATTTTTTAATGATTTTTGAAGAGAAATATCCTGATTTGATCCTCATTTACACTTACGGTTTATCGAAACATGTCGGTGTCTCCTATTTAATACATAGTTCATTTCCTTTTTTTCCATTTCATCCTTCATGTTAAATTTTTACCGCTGAAATAATTGCCATTCATAAGGTGTTGGACAACTTGTCAGGTAGACATGATGAGAACTTTATATTATTTATGGATTCCATGAACGTTTTTCAATCCCTAAGTTACCCAATTTATTCATCTCATCCACTGATTATTGAAACTTAAAAAATTAATAAATTGAGGTCTCAAAGCATCCAGTTGTTATTTTGTTGCATACCATTCCATGTGGACATTATGGGCAACGAGATAGTCGATAGTGCAGCTAAATCAGCATCTAGTTAAATGTCTCCCATCATTCCATATTATGAAATGTCAAGGTACATTAAATCAGTTATTCATGACGATTGCCGGGCCTAATGGAATCTGAAATTCGATAGTAAATTGAATCATGTAAAAACCATCATCTCCTATTGGACTCCTTATTCACATAAAAGACTGGATGTTATTACAACACGTTTATTAACTGGGCTCACAAGATTAACACATCGACACATTTTACTGAGGGAAAAATCTCCCAGTGTGTAATCATTGTATTTGATTGATTGATTTTAATTCAGTAATATCAAAATATCAATCAAGAATGTTCTGAATACTTGCTACTGTTTTTTCCAATAGTTCTTTGAAATTAATGTTGCGCTGTGGGTCTATCTTGCGTATATTCCAGAATTGATTTCAATGGGACACATATTTATTACGAGCCAAAAAATGTTCCAAATCATTGATACGGCTATAAGTTACTTTGCATTACTATTTAAATTGAATTTGTGCAAGACCCCGGAAGTTAGGATAATTTTGGGGATGATTCAAGTGTTGAATATTTCCTCTCTTCTGGTTTTTGTCAAATTGGAAATTATGTCAATGGTTGGGATGTTTCCTAAAATTTCGAAACATTTGCTTGAAAATCATTGCGTTTGTCCGCTGAAAATGAAGCATATTTTGATCGAATGCTCTGTGCTTTTAACTATGTTCATTTCAAACATTTTAAATCTTATATACTTTATTTGACTTGGTTGGGGAAATTACCCAACTAAATATTTTTAATTTCTTCAATGACATTATTTTGCACCATAAATGTAGTTTAATTAAAAACTTCATTTTTTATCATATGTCATTTGTTAATGCAATTTTAATACGTTTTTTTTTTTAACTTTTTGAAATAAGTTACTTGCCTTTGGCACTAGAGGATTCATTTCCAGAAATTTAACCAACTTAACAACCATATCGTAAAAGTATATTTAAATTTTCTCTGAAAGCGGAAGAAGCTAGTTTTAATTTTTTAGCTTGTTAAAAATTTAAATTTTGTCTTAAATACAATTCTCTTTGATTCTATATTGGTTTTAATTCAATTGCGTGTCACATTTTTCTGGTTAACACAATTCTTTTATAATTCTGTCTTTTTGAAAAAAAAAAATAAAGTTTTTTTTCCCCTTTGAAGCTTAGGTTTAAAGGGGCAGATTTTTCGGGTTTGCCTACTGCGACAATAATGCTAAGGCCACCCTTGAGTAGAGAGGTAACTGAAAGAGTGATGTATCTGTTTCAATAAATGTTCCTAGGTCATTGCGCTTTGTATCTATTTATGGCCTTCAGGCTACTTTATTTCCGAATGAACCAAATAAGTATTTTTAAAGCGAAGATATGTGTTTCAATAAAATGGTATCTTAGAATTTCGTCTTTTTAAATACAATAGAATAAGAAAGACGATTCCTGATATTCTTAAGTCATGAGTGTTTTGTAAAAATCTTTATAAAATTTGAAAAAAAAATGACCTGAACCAATTATAATATCTTATAATCATTCTTCCTAAGAAAAGCCGCTATCTCACTGATGATCTTTAGAACTGGCGAAAAATATCCACACAATTATCAATGCGCTTCGATTATTACACGTATATTTGAGATAATGGTACAATTGAGAAATATTTTGAACCAATAATATATTTGTCGCAAAAATCATTATCATGTGTTCAATCCACTTCTTTCTTCTAAATTTCTGTGATCTCTTTTCAGGTCCTTCTTCCAAATCAACTCGACTTCAAGTCTCAGACTTGGTTACAGGAGAAGTGGGTCCATCTCCCTTACTATCACGTCCCTACCTCTTGAACGCGTCCAGCGCCCAGTTACAGTGCTGGTCCCCTGCTACTGGGAGATCGTCCGCCTTCTCGTTTCCTCGATTTGTGCCGTTCCCCTGCCCTTACTTTCCTTCTCCTTATCCGTCGGTGTACGCCTTGAGGACGGACTACCAGCACAAGTAATAACAGACTCTCGCTCTTTTGTACAAAGAATGTGTATATGCTGGAAATGAACAACTGACGACGTCATTAGTTGTAGGTGGAACATTCTTTGCTTTGTTTATTAAGGAGTGATGCTCGTGTCCATGCGAATGATTGTATCCTGCAAACGACTGTGAATGTTACGTGAAGACAAATTTCAATTGGAGGGAAAAAAAACTCTTGTTGTAGGGGGCCTATTCCTTAATTTCATGCAAAGAACTGTGTCAGGTGGGACTGTCATTACAGGAAAAAAGATGATAAAACTTCTATTATGGAGAAAGTACCCCTTACACATACTCTTGATGAATATTATGATATGACTTGAAAGTTCATTGCTTCTTTCGCGAGTGAGAGGTGAAAAGGAAAGAATCCCCTATGCGTTGTTGTACTTATTACAACAGCGTGTAGAGATTACCCTTTGAGGGAAACAATGTTATTTATCCAAAGGAAATTTAAATTTGATTAAATACTTCTTTGCTGAATTTTGACATCTAGGACTCCAGTAAACAAATACTCACAAAACAGACAAATAATTACAATTTTTTTTTTACTTACTAAATTGCTTATAAAACTGTCAGCTTTAGAAGAATAATAAAAGTAAAATCGATTTGAGGGAAAAAATAATCAACTAAATAGTAATGGAATAAATACCAGATGCAACAAAACTAATTCTCGTTAATCCAGGCACGTTATTACTCGCCAAATCTCTACAACAGATACTATTAGATGAAATGCAATCTCCATTGCATCAGTTGGATTAGTGTTTTCTATATGGAATGGGATTAACCGTAAATAAATCAAAACGTTGTTGAGCTATCTTTGGAAAACCTCTTTTGGAGTGTGAAATACTTTTCTCTTTGATA
>BMAW01087221.1:0-14859 GCA_019974015.1 Nephila pilipes
TTTCTCATTTTCTTTTCTTACATGGATGTACATTGTTTAATTTACACTAAGAGAAATTTAAATTATTTTTTGTTGAAGGTTTTTTTAATTGTTACTTTTTCGCAGATTTCGGTTCTGCATTCCACATTTTAATGCACATAATTTTTTTTTTAAATTTAGTTTCTTTTTTTTTGAATGAAAAATATCAAATAATAGATTATTAAAAGATAAAAAGATTAATCATTATATAACTTATATAGGGAGAGCTTAAACTTGGATATTGTGATAGCTTTCCTATATGATTTCGTAATTTATAAGTAAATGGGGTCGAGTTGTTGTCCATTGGGTCGAGTTGTTGTAAGGCGGTGAGAGTCATTAAAAAAATTAATAAGTCGTTCAGATTTTTTTCCTTAACTGCAAAACTTTAATTTAAACATTAATGCAGCATGAAACACAACTTTTGAAATAATACTACACATCTACAGAATTGTCAGATATGGATAGTTCTTCCGCCATTGTTCTCCTGTTCTTCGCTCTCTCCCTTATTCCACTCGTCTAGCTTTCAGTTCTTTTTTCTTTCTGCTCGTTAAGTTGAGTTGTTTTTCAACAACGAGCCAAGTTGAGTTGTTAATTTTGATAAATCTTTACTCTTAACGAATTGAATATCTTCTGGAATTAAAAGCTTTGTTGTCTCACACATTTGTTTTGTAAAGAATTTAACTCTTGAATCGAATCAATTTTCGTTAATTAAAGATTTATTAAACCACTAGAATTAAGTTAAATTTGATTTATAAGTTCAAAGTGCAGTTTATGATCTATAACAGTTAAATTTTTCTTTCTAAAAGAAACAGTTCTTCTACACGCAGTAAATGCAAGAATTTTGAATCGAACTTTTGTAACAAAAACTTCATAAAGTGTATATTAAATAATATGTAAGATGAAGAAAATGATACTTGCAAATAAAGGAGTGCTTATTTAAGTCCCTTAAAATTTAAATTCATGCATGTTTTTCTGTTTAAAATTCATATTCGACACAACAACAGTATCGAAGATAAATTCAAAATATACTCATTTCATTGTTTGATACTCATATTTGATTCAGTAACAGATTCACAAATAAATAAATGACACTCATTTTTTATTCCACACTCAAGTTTGATACAAAAATATCTTCAAATTTGAGTATGTGAAGTTTCCATTTCGAGTACATATCTGTTTCTTAAAATGAGTACGTTAAGTTTCCCTTTGAGTTTGTACCTATTACTAAAAATGAGCATGTGCAAAGGATTCAATTTGAACACGATGGCATCGGAGCCATTTTGAATATGTGAATTATTTAAAAGTGAGAACTTTGAACTCGATTTTGAATACCTGTTTTTCGCAATGTATGTGATTTTCCTAGGAAAGAAATGAATCATTAAATAGCCGACCATGTTTCAAAAACTTTGTGTAGTTTGACTTATGCAATCAGTAAATAAATCCTTGTCGTTTCGACGTGGCTCAAAAGTACGATATCATTCAGAACAGTATTCGAGTTTCTTCGCAATTCAGATCAAGTCAAGTTTCTTAAAATCAATTCAGATCAAACGAAGACAAGGCCTGGAAGAACAAGCTACTATTTTTGATAAGATACGAGAGAGAAAAAGGAAAATAATCTACTTGTTAATTATGGAATCAAGGCGGTATGACGAGGGTGCAAACACACGGGGTACAGGTTTTCGTGTTCTACATTAAAGCTACACGATATTTCTATAGTTTTTCTGAATAAAGGCTTTACATTATCATGTTTATTGCTAGCCATTTCCTCTCATTGACGCACTTTTGTAATTTAAACATCCATTCGGATTCTATATTTTAGTAAAATATTTACGACAGCTAAATTTTCTTTATCAATTGAACTTTTTTATTTAAAATAATATCATAAAGCGTAAACTGTCTTGTAGATGGTTCTTGTGCTCATTCAATAGAAAAAACACCTTAGGGATGATCCAAAGAAAACCTACCCTAAATAAAAAGGATCCAGATCGTCTCAGAGCGAATATCTTTTTATTTATCTCTATGCACACATTTAAAGAAAATAAAACACTGGCTTCAATTTCTGTTCATGATAAACTGTCAGGGGGTATTGTTTTCAGATTGTTTTGGGTATCCATCACCCTAGGCACATTAGTGGTCACTTCTCTATCCCATACGGCTTCCTGTGTTTGGTAACTATGGCGGAGATAACACCAAAATGCGCTACTGAACGTTTTCTATTTTTCACTCTAGACAATCAATGACAACCTTGACAACGAACTTTCTCTCCTTTTTCATGAATTTTTCCCTAGCCTTCAGAATCGCAGTTATACCTTGTTTACTACTGCACCTTCACAAATCTGACTCGTCCCCCATTCAATTTCACCATCCCGCACACACATAGGGCCAGCTATCTGCGATCGTAAATATAGGTAATGTGTGAATTGTGGGCCAAGAGATGTGTGACACGTTTCGTCGATCTTTGCCTCTTCTAAGACATTTGAACTGTGTTGACTATGGGAGAGGCAACCACAGAATACACTAGAGAGCGTTCTAATTTTTCGAATCTTCTTGTCGACCGAATTTTCCTCCTTTCCCTATTTTTCAAGCATTTTAAGAACAGATACATCTTGATTAGAACAGTATAACCATATCTGGCTCTTGTGGCATTATATTTCACCAACACACATGCATACGATGAACACTTTTCAGAAACAACCGGCGTCGACAATGAGAGAGGGAATCCAGAATGAGATCGGCGATGATTTTATAGAGTCGTATGTACGAAACCCACTTCTAATATAAGCCGGTCATGCACAGTTTAAGTATGAACCTATTCGAACTATTCAATGTTATATAAAAATATTGGTATAAAAGAATATTTCGATTTATATTAAGTTTGAGCTAGTTACACATTGGGAATGATAACTTTATTGAGTTAAGAGGGGATTTACGAAAAACGAATCTGACCTTCAAAAATATTTCAATCACTTATTGAATGGTTTTAAAGTACTAAATACATTATAACCATTCAGTCACCAAAACACGAGTGATATCGGTGACTGAATTTGTAATTTGAAACTACAAACAAGTATCTAGAGCGAAGTTTGAATTGTTTCCCAATTCTCCTCACTTCCACTCGAAACCTTGCAAGGCTTTGTGCCCCGACAGTTTTGGAAAGCATAGATTAAACCTTATAACGATATATTCAATGACATCGGGGATTAAACTGAGGTTTCGTCTGGTTGGTTTGTTTTATTAATCTCGCACCAGAAGCAACACGAGGGCTATACAGCACTCGAATGAAACCACGACGTCCACAAGTTAGATGTCATGACCATCCGTCTACCGTAGCTGAAGGATGTTATGACAACCTCTTGTGATTGGAAGATCACAGCATGTTGTGCGTTTATCCTACAGATACTGAAGTGTTATTTGAATGTTTTTCTCGAATTCCTGAAACCTGCTCCATATCGATAAAAAAAAAATTTGAGAAGCTGGTGTTCACAAACTAATGGTTTAATTCTACAACCGTTAAAGTTGAACGAATAAATATTTACTCTGTTTACTGATATAGATAATATTTACTAATTTATATAGAAAAGTTAAAAATAAAATTTAATCTGCTCTATTATTTGCTTAAGCATTCCGATTTTTTCTTTCCAATTACTTTTCAATTGTATTCAGATTCTTCAATAAAGAGGTACTTTTGACTTTAATAATACACGTTCAAAAGTATATGTGCCAAAATTAGCTCATTTATGTCTTAATTTCAGAAAAGAATAATAATAAAAATTTTAAAAATAAGGGTCTCATTTTTTTCTCACCGCGGGCTCCCGTTCACATCCTGATTGGTTTACAATCATACTTATATTTAAAAGTTAGTTCTCAATAAAAACAAATACCTTTTTGTTTTCATGGAGATTAATTAGTTTTTCAAATCACCTTTGGAGATAGAGAAATAGCAGCAAATTTTGAATAAAATCCACAACGTTAACTGCGTGACCGACTCTATTTTCAGTACTGAAGCCTAAATCAGTCATAAGAACAGAGAGAGTCAACAATTATGGAATATTAATAGCTGCAAATGAAATTTCAGTTTTCCCACATGAAACATGGAATTATGGGATTCTTTCTTACGCGAGGTTTTAGAATTAATAACTAATTCGAAAAAAAGTATGTGAATAAAATGTTATAACAAAGATTATTAAGAAAGTAAAACTTATCTAACTAAGGAAATGACATTTGGAGTTTTTGAATTTCTTTTCTCCATTTTAAACACGTTTATTTCTTTTTAAATTGCATTTTTGATTTAAAGTTTATTGCACACGTCGAATTTATATGGCCTTTCTACGGTATGCACACATTTATGTTGAATCAGGAAAAATTGATAAAAAATCGTTTCAGAACATTCAGTGCACTTAAAGTCCTTCTGTTCGTAGTGCTCGATTTCGTGCAGCTTTAGGTTAGCTTTCGTGGGAAACGCTTTAAAACAGTCTCATTACACAAATTCACCCCCTTTTTAACAAATGGTTTTGTGCTTCTCAAATTCGTAATATGTTGCAAATCTTTAGTTCCACGATATGCTACTGGTACATTTCACACCGGAATGCTTGTCCAAATGAATTCTTATAATCCTATTTGTTTCGAAACGATTTTGAGCATAATCTGGAAGTGCGTGTCTTCGAATATTCTCGTGTTGGTGTGTAATATTCAGCATTTTGATGAATTGCAATACTTTTATCGCAACTGTTTGAAATATTCCTTTAACAAGTCCCTTGGGGTTGATTTTCTGTAGCAGATTCATTTCAAGAATAAATGCAATAAATGCCTTGTGTTTTCTAGTCTGGATGGAATGGCCGTTAGTTTTCGTCCCGTCAAGAAATGAGCTGGTGTTAAAGCTGCAGAGTTGCCATCGCTTTCCTCTTCGTATATTAATGGTCGACTATTCAGAGCGGCTTCTATTCCAATGAGGACAGTGGACAGACTTTCCTCGTCTAGAAGGGCTCGTCCGAGGACCTTTCGCAGACATTGTTTGACAATACCTATTAGGCGTTCCCACCAGCCTCCCCACCAAGCCTCGCGTGGGGCTATGAAACGCCATGTTATGCCATTTTGGGCATAATATTGTTGAGTTTTAGCTGATGATAGAGTTTGCCATAACAGGATCAGTTCCTTATTTGCTGCATGAAAGGTAGTAGCATTGTCTGTGTAGATTGTGTTGGGCAATCCTCTGCGACCAACAAATCGCTGTAGTGCTAAGAGAAATTTGTCGGTGGTGAGATCTGACACGAGTTCAATGTGCAATGCACGTGTTGTCGCACAAGTAAATAGTGCTATGTAGGCTGTGTCTCTTGGTTTCAAACAGCGGATATTTACAGGTCCAGCAAAATCAATCCCTGTGATAGTAAATGGAGCAGATGGTACAACCCTTTCAGAAGGTAGAGGAGCTTCGATTTGCATTCCGCATTTCGCTTTGAAAAGCTTACAAGGTAGGCATTTGTGAAGAGCTTTCTTTATTGCTTGACGTCCTCTTAAGATCCAGAAGGTAGAACGTAACTCGGAGAGAACAATACGCACACCTAAATGATGGAGACTTATGTGAGTATGCTGGATCAAAAGATGGACAAAAGGGTGATTTCCATCGAGTATTAATGGATGTTGAGTATCAAAAGGAATGTCAGAGAATTGTATTCTTCCTCCAAGACGCAAATAATCATCTGTGAGAAAGGGGTTGAAACAAGAAATTTTAGATTTTTTTTGTAAAGGACGTCCCTCTTTTAAGGCATTAATTTCAGCTGAAAAGCATTGACGTTGCACAGTTTGTATCCAATAATCCTTAGCCTTCTCTATTTCATTACAATTCAGTTCGTGAATGATACGTAGGTGGGATTTACAATTGTGCACAAAACGTAGAATCCAGGCAGTCACCCGAAGAAGTTTTGTATAGGAACTGTAACGAGATATATCTATGATGGGTTCTGTGGTTGCAACGTAAAAGGATGGAGACTCAATTTTCCGTGATTCAACTTCGACTGAAGGCTGTGAATGTGACGGAAAATCTTTGGTGGGCCAAGCACTGAATCATGATTTAACCATTTTGGGCCATGCCACAAATATTCCAAAGATGGCAGCTGAGATGGGAAGGTACCACGAGTAAGATGATCTGCAGGGTTATCTGTACCTGTACAGTGTCGCCATTGTGAAGGAGTAGTGTATTGAAGGATTTCTGTTGTTCTGTTGCAAACAAATGTTTTCCAACGGTTGGGATCTCCCTTTATCCAACTTAAAGCTACAGTTGAATCGCTCCATAGCACGGCTGTGTGTGAGTGCATGTTCGTTTCTCTGTAAAAGTATTGAAGTAGGCGAGTTCCTAGTAATGCGGCTAACAATTCAAGTCGCGGAAGAGTGATCTTTTTCACTGGGGCCAGTTTACTTCGACTACATATGAGATTGACCTCCGTAAAATTGTTAACTGTGTGACGCGCGTACAAACAAGCACCATATGCACGTTCAGAAGCATCGCGAAACACATGGATGGTGACGTCGGAAGTTTCAGAAAACCCAATCCATCTTGGGATGCGTATATCCTTCAGACACTGTATCTCATTTATCCACTTATGCCATTGTTGTGCTACAGCTGGCGGTAATAATTCATCCCATTTAATTCCACTAAGCCACGTATAATGGAATAAAATCTTCACAATGACAGTAACTGGAGCGAATAGGCCCAAGGGATCGTAAAATTTTGACAACAGCTTCAGTAGTAAACGCTTTGTTACTGGTTCTTTAGATGCTTCTACAATCTTAGCCTGCACATCAATTTGAAAAACATCTTTGTCAGTATCCCATTCAACACCTAAAACCTGCGTAATCTCTCTAAATGGAACATTTTCTTGTTTCCATACACCTTGCAAAGCCTTCGAATTTGTCGTCCATTTGGCTAATGGTAGGCTGATATGCGATGTAAGCTGCAGCATTTCTCGATAAAGAGTAATAGCTTCAGTATCTGTAGATGTCCCTATAACAAAATCATCCATATATGTGTTATTCTCAATGTGTTTAGTTGCAATAGGATATGTTTGCTTATACATTGTAGCCAGTTCACGAAGAGAAGCTGATAGTAAAAATGGACTTGAAGTGAGTCCGAATGGAAGTCGCGTGAATCGGTATGTTACGATTTCATCTGCTATGCAAAGGTTCCCATCAGAAGTATATTCCGTTTTGTACCAAAGAAATCGTGTTGCGTCTCTGTCTTCATCTGCTAGTATTAGCTGAAGAAATGCCTGACTTCCATCGCTAGTAATTGCTATTTTAGATAGTCGAAATCTCAATAACATGGCCAAGATGTCAGGTAGAAGATTTGGTCCGGCTTCGAGAGCATCGTTCAAAGATGGATGACCAGGAGAGTGAGAGGAAGCATCAAAAACTATACGCCACTTGATTTCTTCATTCGTAATCTTTTTTTACAGCGTGATGGAGCAAATAAAATAATCGTACTTCATTTTGTGTATCTTTTAAGACGGCTTCGACTTGTTTTTTATCAATATAATCTTGCATCTGTTTAGCATACTTTTGTTTCAAATCTGTATTTGCGTGTATTCTTCTTGTCCAAGAATTAAAACGGCGGATTGCGGTATCATAATTGCTCGAAGTAAGTTTAACTTCTGGTTTCGAAGGTAAATGAATAACTCGTCTACCATCAATGATTTTGAAAGATTGATGAAAGTTAGTCAAAAGTTCAGCGTTGTGAGTGCTTAATTTTAATTTCTCTTGTATAGGTTGTATGCCGATGCTCTCTAAGTTCCAAAAATTTCGCACCATATTGTCTAATTCATGAGTTAAAGTATCCACATTAATACTATGAACTGTAGGATTGAAAGAAACTGTTGCGTGTGATCGAGATCCACTAAGTATCCATCCAAAACTTGATGGTACCGAGGCTAGGGAATCTGATAGCTTGACTGAAGCATCAGAATGCATGACGTTCCAATAGAAATCTGCACCAATAAGAATCTCAATTGGTAAGCTCGACAATGGATCATCTGGGTCAGCCAGCTTCATTCGCTTGCTTTTCGCAAAGCGTGAAACATCAGTTGGTGATGACGGGTGCGATACATACCTGTTGGAGCTTTCGAATGCAATAACGTTGACTTTAGCTTTATCCCAGATGCTAGATAATTGAAATTGAACTTGCCGTCGTTTATGGCTAAAACTATTTGGAGATTCAAAAGCTTGAAGTTCTAAGGGTCCAGTTGAAATGACGGGAAGATTTAACGTATCTTCAAGATCAGAAGAAATGAAACTAGATTGACTTCCACCATCCAAAAGGCAACGTGTCAATTTTGTAATTCCATTTGGCCCAGTTATGAAAACTCGTGCTGTTTGTAAACGAACAAAATTGTAAGTGGATGTATCAATTTTGTTTGTTGATGTAGTCGCAGACTGCTCAATAGTTGGAGTTTTGCATATCGAAACATGGTGTTTTTTTCTGCATTTGGAACAGCGGTATTTCTCTTTGCGAAAACAATTCTTTTGTACGTGACCCCGATTAGTGCATAAAAAACATCTGTTGGTAGCTTTTAATTTCTGTATACGTTCGTCTATGTCCGTAACAGAGTTGCATTGTTGAGGCCAATGTCCAGAAGTTTCACAAAAAGGGCAAAAAGCTGAAATTTTTTTTATCCTTACTAATTGGTCTGGAATGCACATTAAAATTCTCTAAGGAGGATTTTATAGGATAGCTTGGAACCAATGAACCTTTAATATTATTTGCAGTTGTTGTTCCTCCGACCTCTTCTGATAAAAATTTTATTAATTTTGTTATGTCACTTTCCGCCAAATTTTCACGTTTAGCGTATACAATCCAATTACGACAGATTTCATGCGGAAAAGCGCGAAGTATTTTCGGAACCCAAATTCTCCCGTATGATTGTGTTTTTTACGCCTAAAGCATCCAAAGCTTGTAATCTTCTATTACAATCCATATACAACTCATTTAATGCTGATGGAGATAGATCTTTGATAGGTGTTAAATTTTCCAAGTAATCAAGATGAGCCTGTATTATTTTGT
The DNA here is from genome assembly GCA_019974015.1 of Nephila pilipes. Taxonomy (NCBI): domain Eukaryota; kingdom Metazoa; phylum Arthropoda; class Arachnida; order Araneae; family Nephilidae; genus Nephila; species Nephila pilipes. Next base: position 9,068 of record BMAW01087221.1, read on the forward strand.
CTTTATTGCCATATTTTGATTTTAATATCTCTTTTGTCATTGTATACGTATCTGCGGTTATACTAATCCCATCAACTAATATTGTTGCTTCTGCGTCCAAATAACCCCGTAAAAACACATGTTTGTCAATCTGCAATAAACTTTCATTTTTATCAATACAATTTTCAAAACGCTCCCAAAAACTGTGAAATTCTTCTATTTCGCCATAAAAAGTCTTTATATTTACTGTAGGTAACTTTACCGTAACATTTGGCCGCGAAGCGTAATGTATGCTGTCTGATGTTGGCGAGCTGCCAATTCTGCTACAAGGCAAAATGGCCGCGCTTGTATTAGCTTTCTTTTTAGAATTAAACAATAGTAAATGGCCATTTTCTGAGTATTTTTCGCATTCTATGATGTCTTCGCTATAATACATCGATCAATAACTCCCGAGTCTAACATTGAAAACAACATTTTTTTTGCAAAATTTTTTTTTATTCATCAACATAACACCTTTTGTTAATCACCTTTTAGGATGATACAATCGTTCCAACGCTTTTCCAAATCTTTTTTTTTCCGCAAGAAATCTTTTTTGTTGCGAGTAAATAGCGATAAACAGCTTTCTGAATCATCGACTCGTTGCTGTTTTTGTTCCATCGAAAGGAATCGCGGCACCCACTTGGAAAAAACCTTTTTCACTTCACTTGAAAAAACCTTTTTCCTGGTCCGATCGACTTAAAATTTTGACACGTTTCAAGCAAAGGTTAGTATTCTGGAAAGACCTGGTTACTGGTTTACTACGAGCGCCATCTCTGGGTTAGTCTCGGGAGTTATTGATCGATGTGTTATTCCTGATCATTTAAAAAATCGTGTATTTCATCATCAGCCAAAGTTAATTCGTTAAGTTTGATTTGTAAGCGTTCAGCGTTAAATTCTATATCGGCTTGTGTACAATTCGAATCATTTAATTTTGTCGACAGCTTCGTAATGGCGGTGCGAAGCGTTGTTCGCTTGCGTTTCAGAATAGAAAGTTTTTCTGTTGTACTCATCGTAATTCGGGTTCGTAACGAATAAAGTAATAAAACAAATAAAGTATAACTCACCCGAGTATGTTCGGCACCAGATATTACAGTTTTGCAAGTATTAAATTAGACTGTATTGATCTTTATTGACAGAGGTTTTTTTTCATTACTACAGTTGCCAAGAAAGGGCAGTTAAACTTTACGTTTAATCTCGTTCCCAACAAATTATAATCAAAATCAATATTATTATCAATTTCTCTTTTCATACGAAGGTCAGTAGATTTTACTTGAAGACGGTATTTACTCTTTCGGTAGAGTAATTAATATTTTTTGATCATTTGTTTTCGTAAAATACTTGAATTCTGAAATGGAATTGAGTTTTTATTTAGTAGTGCAATTTCGTTTAAAGGAACGATAAAGTCTTGTTCTTATTTATTAGAAGAAGTCTCTTTCGAATTGTAATTTGAATTATCTACTGCAGTATTACCCAAAAACTCTGATTCAAATATATTTCACCAAGATATTTTTTCCGAAGAATCCCTTATATTCCAGAAGTTTATTGTAGAGGAGAATGAGATAACTGAAACTGATCCCATCCCTCATAAAACTGATCCCATCCCTCAGCTAAAGAAGGTTGAAGTCCAGGAGGTGTTGAAAGTTGTTTAGTATTGGAGATCTAAAACTGAGTCTCAAGGACTGAGCTAACAACCTTGTTTACCATATACCTTTTGAAAAGAATGCAGAAATTTCTAATTAGATCCTTCTTCCTGCCTGAGGAAATAGATTAATTTCTTACTTCGTCGACTCGAAATGATTCTCTTCTGATATATCGGCAATCTGTTCCAGTTATTTCGTGGCACTTGGTGACTCATTCAGTTCTAAGCCGTCTCTGTCTTGAGAATACATATTTGACCTTCACTGACATAGTGGCGGTTGTAATCGATTATATCAAAAAAATAGATATTACAGTTTCAACAATATATATTATATCCATGATTAAACGTAATTAATTTATATCAATACGGATAGAGAACTTGAGACTCGGCTCTAGTGAAGCGTCGCTGGTCACGATCCTGGATTCAGAATCTATTGTGCAAACTACTCCGCCGTTGCCAGTACCATCAAACCCTTGCAAACGTGGCATTAGATTTCTCGTCGACTGCGTATAATAAACACAAAAAAGGTATTCGTTTTGAGATATTTTAGAATGTATTTGTAGATTTGTCGTTAAGTTCCCTAGGTCAGGTTCGGCAACCTATTGAAACGGGAGAGCCAAAAGATACAATTTACAAAATTTCCAGTTTTTAAAGAGCTACTAAAAATTTTCGATTTATTGTTATTGTATTTGCATATATATATATATATATATATATATATATATATATATATATATATATATATATATATATATATATTTGATTTTTGATTTAAAATAAACGATTTTAAATACGGAATAATATTTATTCATATAAAACACATATATAAATAGTTCCATCAATGGGAGCATTGGCTTTGCATGTTTTTGAAAGTTTTATTAAATCTGACTTATAACTTGTTTTTAGTTTCAATTCGGCTCTAGATTTCTATTTGTTAGTTGACTTCTAAATTTACTTTTTATTATATTCATGCAAGAGAATGCTTGCTCACACGAATATGTCGACTCGAAGATCATCAGCACTCCAGATGCCACCTTCTTCACCTCGCTGTAGAATTCTGGAAGACTATTCCATGCGCCAAATATGAGGGCCTCAACTTGCGGAATTTTTTTTAGAGCTTACCTCTTAAGCTGCGCGATATGCATGCATTTCTGGACTTTCAACTCTTCCAACTTGCTCTTGAGATCTGTGAACTTGCCATTCCACAAGTCTTAGGTTTACAAATCCAGAAACAATTTCAAATGGCTCAATGTTGATCGAATTTATATTTGTGTTGAGAGGTTTTTTACTATTAGCGCGAGAGTACTTTTGTTTGTTTTGAATTGCTCGAATCCCTCAGCGAATCCTCTTTCACTTTTTTTAAAGCTATGCTGAAGTATTTCGTGTCAGTAGTTGCATTGGTCTCATTGCAATATTAATTCAGATTTTTAAATTAAGCGTTCTCCATGCCTTCAACAAAAAGAAGTAATTTTTTTCGAACCAAATTATTTCTTCAAGCAAGGTGTAGCCTGGGTTGCCCTTTCCTTGCAGGTTTAGATTTAATTCGTTTAGTTTCATTGTGGTATCTACCATGCAGTGGAAGTTTTGCAGCCATTTGTCATCTTCCAATTCGGGACGTTCAATGATTTTTTTCATTGAGGAATGTTTTTATTTCATTCAAGCACAAAGCAAAACGTTGCAATGCTTTATCTCTGGAAAGCAATCACACTTTATTGTGCAGAATTAGGTCCGAAAACTGGCTATCTATTTCTTCAAGGAAATCTTTAAACTGGCGATGGAAGAGCGCTTTTGCTTTTCATGATTTTTGTTTTGTTTTTAAAATCACGGAACAGTTCTTCAGATGCGCGTATGAAACAATCTTTGACGTACTCATCATCTGTGAATGTTTTCCTCTTTTTGCTATTTCTAATACTGCAAAGCTTGCCAGATTTACATTATAGGAAGATTGCGCCCATTTATTTAATATGGAACTAAACTGAACTTTATTTTTGAGCTCTTCAACAGATTTTTTTCTTGCGTCACTGGTTGGATATTTACCTGCAAAAAGGTATGTTTTGTAGTGAAGTGTCTCTCGAAATTTGACTTCTTATTGTGTGTGAGTTTTTCTGGGCAAATGAGACAAGTTGGAAGGTCATGTATGTCGCACATGAATGCAAACGACTTCGTCCAATCCTGATGGAATTCTCGGTTTTCTTCAGTTCCTCTCTCTTTTTATACCAGATGTCAAGCTGGTGGCGGAGCTGAAAAAATATTTTTTAAAATTTTACTTAGCTATTTAAAATGGCACACTATTCATTTACCATTATTACTTCGTTAACACGATCCTCAGATATATAATCCAATTCTGTTACTAATTTTATTATATTATACGCGTGCATACCTTTGAGAAGATAATTCGCTTCTAAATCGTATTCTTTTTGAAACAACAAGCTAATAGACACGCAAAAACCGCAAGGGATTAAATTAACACACAGGCAATGTATAGTCTACAGCGCTATCCGAGGATGACTGACTGACAACACGTCTAGAGTCTAGACATGTCTAAACTCTAGTCGGTGGCTGTTTGGGTGAGACTGAAATGGAATGCAATTAACTGAAAAATAAACATGGTCACGGGGTCTCATCTCTAAAAAGGAAACAATAGTTCAAATTTATAGTATACAGTCATGTTAAGCGTAGCAATTTGTAATTAAGGATTATGAAAATAGAAGCTATTGAAAAATTAGGTACTTAAAAATATATTTTCTTATTTTTTTAAGGTTTTTGATGATAAATTATTAATTTTTTCGTATGTAATTGGAGAGCCACAACTTTACATCAAAAGAACCACATGCGGCTCGGTGGCCGAAGGTTGCAGACCCCTGCCCTAGATTTGTGGATCAGATCTGTCCAGTACATAGAACACCATCGACGCGATCATTCAGATGCAATTGTGAATAAAGCCAATTGAAAAAAAAATTAGAGAAGAGTATTGTTGTCATAATTACTTTTTTTCAATTGATAAAGAAAATGGATTATTAACTACCAATATTCTTTACCTAGTCGAAATGGTTTGCATTAAACCAGGTTAATAAACATTGATTGGGAAGAAAGTGAAGCTTTCTACATAAACATAAAAAACGTTCAGATTTTACATTTCAGGTAGACTGAAGTTCGACATGTTTCACACAGTAAATAATTGTACTCATTGGTATAATGGACAAATAAGTCGAACCGTGGAGTTGCAAATCACAGAAATTTAATTGCGTCCTTCAGGTGCTTGTTCTTGGAAATGTTGTCTTAATCTGATTCCAGAACATCGTTCTGAATCTTATTTTAATACGAAGTCTGTGAACCTAAACCAAATTTCTTATTGTTTCCTAGAAAACTTAGAGGCGATGCCATATAGAATTGAGTTTGGTTTCGGTCGTCAAATCCTGAAAAAATCTTTTCTCCGATCATCACCTTGAATCCAAATTTTTGTGATTTGAAGTTTGTGCACTCAAATTCTGCTCAATCGTTCTTATGTTATATATACTGCGGCATGATTCGATTCTAATTCCAAAAATTTTGGGAAAATAAATTGTTCTAACACAAAGACATTCAAATGTCACATAAAGTAATGAATGGCATACCAGTTTTTGCGAATTTCGATACCTCATGAAAAAATAATAATTCGTAATTGCACGTTTACGATTTATGCTTAATTATGGTTATAAACACAGCAAAATTAATTGGAATGATAAATATCAAACGATTGATTTTTTTTTACCAAGACGGTCATTAAAAATAAAATATCATTAAACAACAATTGGATACAAGTGAGATTTATTGCACATTCTGCTGTCGGTATTCAAGCGAAAATTCTAAAAGAGAAGAAGTAGAAGTGTCTTAACTCCGATTAACTTGTGTGCTTTAGTTCAGTTGCATTGTACATTATTAGTCAGTAGAAACACATTAACAGGTGTACTGTGCATTTCCTTCCCAGGAAAACTTTCATCCATTGTGGATTCAGCTGCACCTCGAACTTTTCAGGGATAATGTTGTAAATTTCTATTTAGTTTTTCTGTTTTTGGGCTTAGAAACTTGGTGGCAGGTAATTTAAGTAAAATAGTTATTAATTTCTCTTTCTGAAGAAAATTGGTGGTAAATTAAT
>BMAW01087227.1:0-20432 GCA_019974015.1 Nephila pilipes
AATGTGACAAAGGGAAACTATTTAATATCATTTAAAGCATGACATTTCTCTTTGTGACTGAAAATTGCCCAGGAAAGTGATTTTAGATCTTTCTTGATTACATCTGTGGCATTAACGAGAGAAAGTGTCTGTATAATTGGATTTTCAGCTGGAAATAATGTCACGCCCAAGGGCACTTGTCACAACGAAATAATGTCACAACGGAAGCAGCGTCTTTGGAGAAGTTTTCCTTACTTCATGATAAGTCTACAGCTAATTGCTTAAATTCCAATCTGACTATTTGTCCTTTAATATTTAAACGGAAATTCTATTTGAAAATGCAAATTTATTGCATAATTTGTTTTCTCTTCTGAAATATAAGTAAGAAATCCAGCATAAATAAAAATAAATTTTCCATGAGAGTACATTTATCACGTGATCAATGATCCCTAAAGAAACGGTAGTTAAAACAAGTAAGTTAAATTTTATTGTGAAACATATCTGATCGTGTCGAAAAAATTAAAAAAAAAAAAAAAAATTCTTGAAAATTTAGATTTTAAATACATACTTGTATGCAGAGGTATAGCAAACTATACTCATTTTTTGAAGTAGTTGTTAACGATTGCATGCTCTATCACCGCGACACTTGTAAATAAGGAGTTAGTAACTGTGATTCTAACTGTAACTGAGGTAAGAGCGGGAAGTGCTCATCGTGTACAAGAGAAGTGTAAGACGAGCTATCTGTGAAGGCCCCACGTGCAGGTGTCTTTTGTGAATTATTAAAGAGATATATTAATACAGTCCACTAAATGAGTGTTTATTGTGCAAATGACCTAAGGAACTTTAATATTGTGTAGTGAAAGATTCATGTGGTCCGTCGAGCCGGAGAGCAAGTACCGGTATGAAACAAAAGTTTCTAAGTGCTGTATTGTGTTTAGTGAATAGAAGTGAGTGATATTCTTCAGTTTGTGATACGGATTAAGTGTGATATTGTGATATTCTTCTATGGATTAAAGTGCCACATCATTGTAGAAGTGACCGCTTTAAATCAAAACATCGATCCAGTTTGAGGTGAGAGAAATTTCTCTATTGTGTTTTCTTTGCTGAAATTTAAAAAAAACCATGTCTATAATTAAAAAATTAAAAAAAGACGAGTTAACCCTCGTGGCTGAGGAATTAGGTTTGATAATTCCTGATGGAATAAAAGTTGTTGACTTAAGAAATATTATTGAAAATTTTGATTTGTATATTAATGACATTGAATTCGTTCAAAATATCGTTGATTATGTTATTGAGGAAACGAACTCTCTCTTAAGGAAAGAGAAAACTCAATTAAGGAAAGAGAAATAATGAAATTAGAATCAGAGAAAATTAAACTTGCTCAATTGCAACAACAATCTGATTTATTAGAAAAGGAATTACAATTAGAAAACCTTAAAAAAGAAACTCGTCAAGATAACTTAACTGATATAGATATGTTAAACAGAAGCACTGAAAATCTAATTAAAAGTGTAAAAACTTTAACGATTTCTGTGCCTACTCGAGTAGAATCTTATAATCTTTTCTTCCAATCAATAGAAAAAGCATTTAAAACAAAAAATGTGCTGGAAGAATTAAAAGCGGAAATACTATTAAATATATTAGGAGAAAAGGTATCAAATTTAATGGTTTATATGAAAGAGGAGGATATCAAAAATTATGAAAAACTTAAATCTGTAATATTAAAAGAATACCCACCCACCCCGCAAGAGAGTTTAAATCAATTTCGCAATGCTCAAAAATTACCCAATGAAAATTTTGTACAATTCGCGTCGAGGTTATCTGCTAATTTTGAATATTATTGTCAATTGCGAAAAGTAAGGGATTTTAAATCGTTATGTGAATTGATTGTTTCGGATAAAATATTTAGTGACCTTGATAAAGAACTGAAAACGTACATAGCAATAAAAGAGGGTGAAGGTTATTTTAAACCGCAACAACTTGCGAGAGAAATTGATATTTATCTTTCTTCCAGAGAGAAATCTAAATATGAGTCATCAATGAATGGAAGTAAAAGATATCCAATAATAAATAAAACAAAAAATTCATATAATTCAGGGTATCAGAAAGGGATTTCAAAAGTGCTTATTTCAGAAATAAAAAACTATAAATGTGTTATGTGTAAAAATGAGAAGCATGCGTTATATTTGTGTCCGCGATGCTGTCAGTTCAAGATCGCATTGAAATACTTAAAATAAATAATCTGTGCATTAAATGTTTTGCTTCAGAATATTATGTTAAAAGATGTTCGAGTAGAAATTGCTTTTGTGGAAAACCACATCATAAAATGATTCATTTTTCGAGAAATGTCGACAACCCTAAAATAGAAATAAAAAAATCTCAAAAAACGTCTGCCCGTGAAGGTCAAAATGAAGAATTTATGAATGTTTCCCCCCCCCTTCCTGCGAACTCAATGAAAATATTGTAGCTAGCAGTTTCGCAAAGAGCAACACAAAAAATGTTTTATTGAGTACTGTTAGAGTTTTGATTAAAAATAAAAATGATGATTGGGAAGAAGCCAGGTGTCTGTTAGATGTTGGAAGTCAAACATGTTTAATAAGTTCAGAGTGCGCTAATCGTTTGCAACTTAAAAAAGAAAAAATAAATACTTTGATCTCGTGTTTAAATGATTCTTCAATGAATGAGAGTGGATGCATTAGAACTACTATAGCGAATAAAAACAACAGTTTTCACAAAGAATTAAAAATGTTAATAGTTCCGAAAATTACTGATTTAATTCCCAAAACAATACTTGATGTTAATGTTGAAATTTCAGATTCAATTCCGTTAGCAGATTATAATTTTAATGCCCCAGGAAAAATAGATATTTTATTAGGAGCAGAAGTTTTTTATGAACTATTGAGGCCTGGACAAATAAATACGCAAAATTCACGTTTGCTCTTACAAAATACAGTGTTTGGTTATGTGGCTAGCGGTAGTGTAGATCAAGTTAGTGACACTAAGGTTCATTGCGGATTAATCCGAGAAGATGATTTAAATATAACGTTAAAAAAATTTTGGGAGATAGAAAGTGTCGAATTAGAATTATATAAAAGTAATGAACACGCGATTTGTGAGGAACATTTTGTTCGTACACATCGGAGAAATGAGGAAGGGAAGTATATTGTCACAATGCCCCTTAAAGAGGATCCTTCGTGTTTAGGAAATTCAAAGGACATTGCTCTCAAAAGACTCAAATTGCTGTGGGATCGTTTATCCAGAGACACTGAATATTTAACGTTATACAAAAGCTTCATGAGTGAATACTTGAAACTTGGCCACATGAGAGAAGTGGTGGAAGAAAAAGAACCCGATGTAGTGTACTATGCCACACATGTGTTAAGACCCGGGAATACAAGTACAAAATTGCGTGTTGTATTTAACTGTTCCACATTGACCACTAATGGTAATTCGTTGAACTCGTTACAGTACAATGGTGGAGTCATCCAAGATGACTTATTTTCGATAATGATAGGGTTTAGAAAGCATGTGTATACTTTGACAGCTGACGTGAAGATGATGTATTGAATGATACTCATAGAACCCAGTCAACACAAACTTCAAAGAATTTTGTGGAGTGAAACGCCCAATGAGTCACCTAAAACTTATGAGTTAGTTACAGTTACTTATGGAACTGTGAGTGCTCCTTATCTGGCAATGAGGACTTTGAAACAATTATCCATTGATGAAGAGAATAATTTTCCCATCGCATCACCTGTGTTGCGTGATAATTTTTACATGGATGATGTACTATGTGGAACTCAAACCTTAGAGGAGGCTCAAGAAATGCAAAAACAACTTATAGTTATTATGCAAAAAGCTGGAATGCAACTTCATAAATGGTGCACAAACCATCCAGAACTATCACCAAGTGTCGATGGAAATTATAATTTCTGAAATCCAAGTGAAACCAAAACCTTAGGAGTGTCCTGGAAACCAGTGGAAGACTTTTTTTCTTTTCGAGTGAAAGTGGAGCTTGCGACTTCATACACAAAAAGGAGTGTGCTGTCTACTATTGCAAGATTATTTGATCCTTTGGGACTGCTTGGTCCAATTGTATCTAAGGCTAAAATTATCATGCAGAAAATATGGCGCTTAAAAATTGATTAGATTGACACACTTCCAACTGCAGAGTATCAAGAATGGCATAACTTTTTGGTTATGTTAGAAAACATCAATAACATTGATATTGAGAGACGAATTGTGATTGAAAAAGCTACCCAGATAGAAATCCATGGTTTCTCTGATGCTTCAGAACATTGCTTTGGAGCAGCGATTTATTGCAAGTCTTACAGTTCTACTGGTGAAACTATGGTTAGACTGGTGACTAGCAAATCTAGAGTATCGCCGGTGAAAGGCCTTACAATCCCAAGGCTGGAATTGTGTGCTGCAGTCTTACTATCAAAGTTAGTGAAAAGAGTCCTTTCTGCAATGAAACTGGAAACAACAGTATTCTTATGGAGTGATTCCATGATTGTGCTTTCATGGATCCAAAAGGATCCAATGGATCATAAAACATTTGTGCAGAACAGAGTTGCCATCATTCAAGAGAACACATCCATAAACCAGTGGGGTCATGTGTCATCTAAACTGAACCCAGCAGATATCCTTTCACGGGGAGTGGACCCTGATAAATTGATCAACAACAGAATGTGGTTCAATGGTCCCACATTTCTATATAACAGTGTTTATCCAAAGCAAACAATCTCTATGTCCAAAGAATGTGAGGAATTGAAAGCAGAACTTAAAAACTGTCAGTGTGACGAGTTTAAAGAAAAAATATCTGCTTTTAATGTGACTGTTAATAATTTTATTCATAGTATACTTAATTTGAGTAATAATTATATAACTGTTCTTCGTATTTTTAGTTATGTTTTCAGGTTCTTAAATAATGTACAAAATCCTTTGTACAGAGTATCTGGGCCACTTGAAGTAAATGAACTGAATCATGCAGAAAGTGTTTTAATTAAAATGGTTCAAAAGGAGGAATTTTCAGCTGAGATTAAGTGTCTCTAGCAACAAAGGAGTGTTTTCCCAAAGAGTAAGTTAAAATCCCTAAATCCGTTCTTAGATGCTGATGGAGTCATGAGAGTTGGAGGACGCTTGGGTAACTCAGATTATAATTTCTCCAAGAAACATCCCGTTATTATGCCTAAAAATCACAAATTGACTTTATTAATTATTGATTATATTCATGTTAAATATTTTCATGTAGGTGCATCAGCATTACTTAGTTATGTGAGAGATAAGTTTTGGCCTTTAAGTGTTAGATCTACCTGTAGAAAAATTGTTCATAAATGTATCATTTGTTTTAAAACTAATCCAGTTATTTCATCTCAAATTATGGGTGACCTGCCTAGAGACCGAATAAGACCAAATTTTCCATTTAATTGTGCAGGTGTGGACTTTTGCGGTCCATTTTTCATAAAGTATAGAAATCAACGTAAGGGTATTTTACATAAGATTTATGTTTGTATTTTTGTGTGTTTTGTTTCCAAAGCTGTACATTTAGAAATGGTATCAGACCTTAGTTCAGGGGCTTTTATAGCCACATTAAAGAGATTTATTGCCCGCCGCGGCAAAAGTGCTAAATTATATTCTGATAATGCCAAAAATTTTCAAAGTGCGAATAAAGAAATTATGAGACTTCATAAAATGGTTCAGGATCCAGACAAAGAGTTGGCTGCTTTTTTAACTAGTGAAGGTATTGAGTGGAAATTCATCCCACCTAGATCCCCAAATTTTGGCGGACTTTGGGAAGCCGCAGTAAAAGCCTTTAAATATCATTTTAAACGAGTTGTTAGTGGTGCTAATTTAAATTATGAAGAATTTTTAACTGTAGTCACTCAGATTGAAGGAATTCTAAATTCGAGACTCCTCTGTCCTTTGTCTGCTAATGAAGATGATTTTGAAGTCTTAACCCCCGCGCATTTTCTGCTAGGACGAACTGTAACTACTATTCCTGAACCAGATTTTTCAAATGCAAATGATAACAGACTTAAAAATTGGCAAAGATTAACAAAATTAGTACAATTAATCTGGAAAAAGTGGCATCGTAATTATTTAAGTCAGCTTCAGCAGCGAAATAAGTGGAGATTTGAAAAGAATAATGTTCAAATTGGCGGTTTAGTGTTACTAGTTGAAGATAATATGCCAGCACATAAATGGCTACTAGGCAGAATTATTGGTGTATTCTTTGGAGATGATAAAAAAATTCGTGTAGTTCAAATAAAAACTCAATTTGGTGTATTAAAGAGATCTGTATCTAAAATTTGTGTATTACCTGTGTCTGAATAATATATGTAAACATATGTATTTTTCTTCTTGATAATTGTAAATATTATTAGTGCATTTCTTTGAAAGTATTGCCATATTCATTAATTGTGTGCTGTGTTAAACTGAGAATTTCATGTAATTTAATAGTGTTCTTTTTGCTTGTTTGTTGATAATTATTGAATATGTATCTTCAAATTTTGAGTAATTTGTGAAATAGTGTTTTACATACAATGATTGAATGTTTAAAAATGCCAATGGGGGCCGGTATGTTAACGCTTGCATGCTCTATCACCGCGCCACCTGTAAATAAGGAGTTAGTAACTGTGATTCTAACTGTAACTGAGGTAAGAGCGGGAAGTGCTCGTCGTGTACAAGAGAAGTGTAAGACGAGCTATCTGTGAAAGCACCACGTGCAGATGTCTTTTGTGAATTATTAAAGAGATATATTAATACAGTCCACTAAATGAGTGTTTATTGTGCAAATGACCTGTGGAACTTTAATATTGTGTAGTGAAATATTCAGTAGTAATCAGTAAATATTTAAGACATTGTGTTTGAAGTTTGATACAAAATGTATCATAAGTGCATATTGAACTTGTCTATCAAATTTAGAGCATTCCAATAAGGATGATCTGGGTTGATATTGGTTTTCTTCTAATTATTTTCATTTTCAACATTCATTGATGGATACGCTATGAAATTTAAAATTTTTTCATATAATTTGCAATAAAGGCCAAATCAATAGCATAAATTTAAATATCCAAATCTATATCGTTCCTTCACTATTTTCTTATTTTTGTTTATAGTGTAATTTAATATAAAATGGGATATAACTGATTTAATCTAGATAAATATTGTTACGAAAATTCAATCTATGGGTGTACAAGTGAAATCAATCCAACACGGAGGAAAATGGAAAAAGTCACTTTATACCAAAATATTCAGGACAGGACGACACGCATGTAACAAAACTTGGATAGATTAGGAGCATTATAAGGAAATATAGCACTTGTGTCCATTAGCGATTCAACCAAAACAAAGACTGCACTCGCACATTTCAACAACCAAATACAAAACAGCACTTGCAATAACATCACCGTCGTTTCAGTAAGTTTCAGTTCCCCAGCACACTACTTTACTCTACAGACAAATCTGAAAAATATTAATTACTTCGTATAGACTCCAACAACTTCCCTCAGATACAGCCCTTTTCCCAGCAGATTCACTCGACGATTCTTCGGCATATCCAGTCGATTCCTTAATTTTCGCACCTCTTCATATTTTAGTTATTCCGGAAGGAAGCGAAGTCATAGGGATATTTCAGGAAAAGTCCGTAAGCCTTTGTTCTTATCGAGATGCTGCTAGGATTGCATCATTTTCTAGAACCTACGTCGTGTCTCCAAATTCACCAAGTTACCAAAATGGTCGTCAAGGTCAAGGTGCCATTGATTAAGCTTTCCTTGTCTGACCGATGAAATCTCGGTAAATGTATTCCCTCCTTTATAAGAATAATGCTGCAGGGAAGCTTCATTGCAGGTTCATAAGAATCTTAGAATCTGAGCAACAATTATTTTGTGCCTCTCCTAATTTAACTCATTGATTGTTTTTATTTGATTGATAATAAAACTATTATTTTTTTCAGGATATCTGTCTTATAAATGTTTTATTCATCTTTGAATGTATTCATTGATGGGATTAGTTACAGAACACGCGAAGCCTTTTCATCGAAAGGTACTCTCAATATAGGTGTGTGAAAATACCTTTGTAGGTAGTCATACATCTCTTAGGTTAAATTATTCTAAACTAAAGTCTTTAGATAACAGGCCAATCAGTAAATTCTACGAGAAACAAGGAATTTTTAATTTGCCTTGATGATTATTCTGCAAATTTTTAATAGTGTTCTATGAGGATACAAAATTGCTGTAATTTCATGGTAGTAGTTTCTTTCTCATGGAGGTATGATGCTACATATAGAAGTTACAATGTTGATAAGTTGTTAGTTAAAACATCATTGTTAACGATAATCACTGTCTCAACTTAATTACTTAAAATAACATTATCATCTTGAATTTATTTGAAATAGCTTCGGAATCAAAATTTCTTAAGCATCTTGTTAATTTCTTCATAATGGATAACATTTGTCTTTTACATAAAGTTAATAGCTTAGAATTAGTTACCCTTTTAAAATATAATTTTTTTCCCAAAAAATTACATTTAGTGTATGCATAAGCAACGAGAAATCAGATTGAAATGTATAACAAAATCACCAGGATGTATTATATCAAGAAAATAAGCAAAACATCCAACTAATGGACGTTGATAAGATAACACTTGTTTAGACTATTATTTTCAGAATTCCTGTTTACTAAAAATTGTTTTAACACTCAACGGACAGATTTTTTTCTTTAATATAAAAAAATACTTTGCAATGAAAAATCAGCAGTTATAAAACTATATATATATAGAATCACGAAACATTTACCAGTTCAAACAATTTTATTATGAAACACTTTTAAGTAACACAATTTACGATTGCATTTCCCTGCGCATGCGAGTGATATACGTAGTACAATTTCACTTTTATATAGGTTTTGAATTTAGGACTCGAGAGAGAAGGGATTCTTTAAGTTATTTAGGACTATATTTTTCCTTCGGTGATTAATCCAGTTAATCATCTGGGCCCTGATTCCCTAACGATATTTAGTGTTCTTGAATTTTCCAAGCTGATATGATAATTCACTTCTAAATTCATCATTCACTGTCAATAATATTTATTTGTTGTTAGCTAAATTTTATTGGATGATCTTCATCAGACTCAGAATTCGATACTTTTCGGATTTGGTTTGGTTTTATTAACATCACACTTTAATTAAGACGAAGGCTATTGGCAGAATACCCAATAGGACCGAGCTCACCCCCGCACTAAGCCTTTATTGGCAAAATAATATAATATTTTACATAATTTCGAAATCAAGGTTAAATAAAGTGCACAATGTATTTACATAGCATAAAATGAACATGACAGAAACATAAGAAGAAGAAAAAATTAACAGTTGATGTTTTCTTTCAGAAATAAGATGCGTAACAGATTAAATGGTATAATACAAAAAAGTTCCACAAACTGGTGAACAAAAATGAAGCGTTAGGCAAAGGTATGAACATATGTACAAATTATATAATTATGGCTGTACAATAAGGAAAGATTAAAATATTAAGAAATATAATAAGAATTTGAAAGAATTAAAAAAATTGTTGGGTATTTTTAGGAGCTGTAAGAATACAGGATTTAAGCTTAGAATGCAAGTAGGGATTTTCACACATGGAACTCAGCCAAATAAGTTTCGTTTGAACAAAGGACATTTTAAATGAAAATCTCTGGTAAAAGGGCAAGAGAAAACGTAATGGTCATCATCTCCAACAGAACCTCAGAGACCTAAATTTGCATTTTTTAAATTAAAACAATTAAAATAAGAAATGAAGGGACCATGACCAGTTAGGAAGCGAGTAATAGAATCAGAATTCGAATAAAAACTCAGATTTGGTCTAGGAATATGGGACTGAAACCGAATACCAGTATTACAAGTTAATCATCAGGCCTCCCAGTCAGAAAGAAGCTTGTTTTTTAAAATCATAACTATATGACACCAAAAGGCAGAGACATTCATTCTCTCATCATAAGTGACAGCGAGCTTTGCAAAGAAATCTGAGATTTCGTTATAATAATCTCCGACGTGAGCCCGACCCCAGTGTAAGTTGCAAAATTCAAAATAAGTTGCTAATTTTTCTTTCATGGTAAAAGTCGATTTATTTCTGGTATTCTGCAGTAACAATATTGATCATAAACTGTCGGAGTAAACAGAAACTTTGAAGTTACGAGAAACGGCCCACAAAACGGCAAATCTGATTGCGGAAAGCTCGGCCTGGAAAACTGAATTATAAAAATTCAGTTTAAACATGTAGCAAAACACACACGGCGAATCCGGTTTCGGAAGGGTTATTAGTGATGGACTTCGTAATTTCAAACATCCGTCACATTACTAGGACGACACCTGAGCTAGCACTCCCCTCTCCTAACTTCCCTCCACCACGCCATCGGAAAGAGATTGGGCCTCGACAGATTTAACTTGAATCAGTTCCTGGCTACACGACGGGTCTTTAGTGGCCTCAAGGACGGAACCCACGACTCAACGAATAACCGCCAGCTGCGATTCTGTGACCATTACCACTAGGCTATATGGCCGCATACTTTTTGGAACTATTACCGTTAATGTATCATACTTTATCCTCGTTTATTTTATACATTAGTTTAGTATCCTTGCTAAAGCAAGGATACTAAACTCTAATAAGGGCTCTAATATATGAATCTAAAACTGGAAGAAAGTACAAGAATTATCCTAAATAATCCGAAAAGTGCCGTAATCACTTTCCGTGACCTGAAAGCTACAAAGCTGTTTCGAATACAAATAGTAATAAAAATACTTATTGAAACGCAAATGACTAGCCCTTATTTATTTGAAAACCAAAAGTTATTATGTACAGGGTTTATGATTAATATAAACACCGACAGAAGCATAAGTAATATCAATTGAATAAAAAGATCCCATTGATTTATATCTGCAGACAACTCGCAAAATATATGTTTTAATATTTCGGGTTGGTAGTGCTAACAACCGTCATCAATATTGTCATTGGTTATCTCCAAAACATAATCTATAAGACGTATATGACATCTTGCGAAAAACAATAATATTTGATGAAATATCCATATACTAGTATGTGACCTGAATGTCAAATGAGCTCATAAAGAGTTGAAAAATTATAGTACCTATTGACTGTTAGATCAAGAGCTATTTCACAAAAATCGGCCTAAAATATGTTTTCTTCCTTCAGAAGGAAATGATATTACCTTTTTTAATTTTGAAAGGCTTTAATTTTCCAGCCTAATATTTTTAATAACAAATAGAGTTTATTCTTTAGATCATTCTAAGTGCTTAATTTCATTCTGTAAGTAGCTTTTCTAATCTTGAAAGTGTACGTGAAGTGAGTATTAATTTTTTTTTTCGGAAAGGAATATTTGACGTACTCGCACGTTTATGACACACACATACATTCTCGATAAACTTGTCATTCAAACATACCCAAAATAATAAATATCTAATCATCATTAAATAAACGAAATAATTTCCTTTTATTGTAAAAACATTTATGCTAATCAATTTATTTACATCCAATACTTTAAATTATTTTCAAGCTTTGAAAGAAAAGGCATAAACTTTTTTAGTTTTTCTTTTGACTTGAGGGAAGCTAAAGCCTAAATTTGTCTTCTGATTTATTACATTGTAAGTACTAGCAGCTACGTTGTATACTGAAAGTATCAAATATAAGCAATTTTTCAGCTCTGAGTAGTAAATGTATTCGCTGTTCAGTTATGTATGTAAGTAAAGCAGTTTATGAGATAATCATATTTGTTGGAACAGTGTTACCAGAAAAATGTAAATTTTTGCTGAAACATGACATTGCAAAGACGATGTTACCATTGTGTGATACCACCAGTAAAGCGTCTCCAAAAAATATGACTCTGATTCTAAGCTAAGTTTAGATTTGGCAGCCACAGGCTGCCGAACTAAAGTTTGCTCTGTCGAATTGTCTCACTTTGCGCAGAGTTATCAGAGACAAAGAAACCTGGATTCATCATGATACACCGAAAACCAATAATCAATAATCAAAAGGATAAGTTTCTTCAAAAGAATACTTTCCCAAAAAGGCTAACATGCTCTCATCGAAAGGAAAATTTATGATGACGTTTTAGGAGGGACTCCTACTAAAGGACTTCTAAGAAAAATACGGAAAACGATCGTTTGACAATTATACAGCGAATTATCCCATTCTAATAGCCTATTATCAAAAACTCATTCCTATCATGAATACACTTCGAACTTCATTCGTTAATAAGTTTTTATTACAAATCCACTCAAGTTGAATCATGATTTCACAAATATTCTTCTTCTTTTGATACTTGTAAAAAAAAAAAGAATGTTTGCTTGGGCATTTATTTTCAATTTTAAGTTTTAATTTGTTCCAATTTTTTAAATATAATCCCTGTTTTGTTTTGATGCCGGAAAATTCTTGATATTTGTTTGCACGTAGTTTTAAGTTTCTCTGAAGGTTATTTTTATTAAATTTTCAATTCTCTTGTTATTCTTTCTGAGTAAATTTTTAATTTCCCTTAAAAGTATATATTTCAATAGAATTTTTTTTCGTAATTGTTGCGAAATTGCATTTTAAAACATATTTTAATCCAATTACAAATATTTTGTTGTAAATTATATAAATCATTGCATCATTCGCATTTTAGCTTAAACTTGATGTATACAAAATTTTTGATTAAATATATTTCTAAAATAATTTCATTGTAAATAATGCGCAGGCTTAAAAAGAGAGAAATAGATAAAATTATTGTAATAATACATTTAATTAATCTGCTTTATTTCATTGAAAGAAGTGTGACGAAATGGAATAATCATTGAATGCTTCTGTTTTTAATTTAGAATTGTTCGATTATTTATTGTATTTAAAATAACGTTATTTTTGTAAATAATAAAATAGGTTTTATGTATCGTATTTCTCAACTTTTTTGTGGGTTTATAATTTTTTTCTACCCTGCTCTATTAAATATCTTTATCGAATGTTCTGAATTATGGGATATTGACGATGGACCTCCTAATTTTGAATCTAGGTCGATTTAAGATGCCGGAACTCCACTTTTCTATTTTCGACTTCATCCGTGCATGAGGGGATTGATCCTCCACATATTTAATATGCATCAGCCCCTATACACATTGGATCTTTAACGCCTCCATGGATGGAATAACGTCAGAAGTAGTTTGCGTACACCTTCACTCGGCTCTTTTGGTCGCTTACCAAATAGAAAGATCCCGTTATTTTCCCTATTAATCCTTTTTTATTTAAATAACTATAATTTATCATTGACATTTGTTAACTTACTAATAAATTTAGGTATTTTCCGATATATATGAAAATTATCACACACAAATAATAAAGAATTCATCTTACTTTAAACATTTATGCTGACAATAATTTAAGTAATTTCTGAACGCACAAATAATTAGCCTGTAGAGAATATTCAATATTAAATACAGATAACTTCATAGACCAATCCTAGTAACGATGGAAATGTAATTGTACAATAAATGCTCTTAAATGTGTAACAAAATGTGTTAGTTTTTTTCACTTTGGAAGACCAAATAAAAATCCCTCAAATGTTTGAAGCAATCTTCAATAAAAGACGTACATTATTTTAATGTAATATTTTATATTAAAGTTTAATTTTACAACCAAAATTATTTTTATTTGAAAATGAGTTATAATAATTTATGATAAAATAAATCATTTGTATTTTAATTTTAAAATTCCTTTTTAATAATTTTAATATAATTAATATAAAAAAGTAATAATTCCTTATAAAATTCTCATAAGTACCTAATAGTTTTTTAGAGTAATTTTTAGGATGTATAAAAAATTATGCTTGAATAAGCTCATTTTACGTATTTGTCTTGCATTATCGTAGTCAGTCCATGCCTTAAATTTACTCTGATAAAATGCAATGAGAAAGAGTTTTTTTTGTTTCCCTAAGGAGTAATAAACTTTCTCAAGTTTGCTTTTCCTTGGGCATACTCTAAAATTAAATTGATTTATTCAGCCTTCATATCAATATATTTTAATTCATCTGTATATTTATTCATCTGTAAAAAACAGATCTCATTTTTATGACTATTTTTATTTGAGAGGTATGAAACACTAATTTAGTAATTACGCAAAACTTTCTGTGTACCATGAGATTAAATATTACAGTATAAAAACTCTGTGCAATAATTCACCTAAAAAGAATTCGTACAGGTATTTGAAATAATTTTTTTTCGTTACGCTTTGAATGTCAATTTAAAAGTTTTAAAACATTTTAGTTAAATTAATTATTAATGATGTTACACGCAAGATAAATTTGCAGAATTTTTTTTCATAATTTTAATTCTTCCAAACTAAAAACTAGCCACATGTATAACATAAGTTAAGAATTATTTCTAATTTGTTGTATATATATATATAAATGAATACTTTTATTCATATTTTGTTTAAAAAAAGCTGTTAGAAGTTTATTACACAGAGTTATTTCACGAAAAGGAATTTTAAAAAAAATAAATGGTAAAGGAAAATAATGAACCCATGCAAACGGAAATTATTTTCATGAGAAATCGCTCTTTCAAATAAAATTGTACTATTGAGTAAAGAAAGATCTACATTCTACCCACATTTGGTAAGAATAAACACAGTAATGAAACAGATGTTTTTTTTACTATTGATAGTTGGTTAAATCTTTTGCGATTGGATGTATCTTTACCATTTATCTAAGCTGGCTGTCTATCAGTTCTTTTGGATTGATTCTTTTCCTTAGTAAGCACATAAGTATAGGATGATGACGATGTTAGTAGAAAATTTAGGAAATGTTTTTATGACAAAAATCATTTTTAACGGCTTACATGATCAGATAAGAATTTCTACTCTATACGGAGGAGTTTTGGCGAATAGAATACAAAGAAAGTATTAAAATTTCAGAAAATGCTTATTATAAAATGATATTTATTAAAATATCATGAAACTATAAATAATATGTTTGAATTAAAATGATGATTTTTGCAAAGTGTTTTACCTTTTCTTATTAGTTCTAATTCTACTTTAAATTTGAATTTTTTGGTACTTTTTTCTATTATTATTTTTTCTGTTTTTTGTAAAATGCTTAAAGTGTACTTAAATTCCTGAAAAGTTCCATTTATGAATTTTTTTTACGTTTGATGAATGTATTTTTTCTGATGTCTTAAAAAAAGTATAATTTAATCAAAATTCGACTAATATAACGAGAAATTATTAATAACGAAATAACTCAAATGTGAGTGTAAAATGAAAATTATATCTTTTGTAATGCAAAACAAGGTGTGTGTAGCTGATAATGATTCATTTGGTGAATATGAGGTAAATTGTAATCTATTGTATATGTTAAATTGTTTATAAATTAATTTTTAATGCCGGATATTGAATAAAATTTGCCAAATACTGTGTAATAGGGGACAAAATATTAAGTCTCATTATATATGTTTATTATCAATATGATCCTCCTTATATAAATACATTAAGACATAAATATTTTTAATACAGATAATACAGATTTTAATATTTTTAATACATACATATTTTTAATACAGATAATCATTAATATTATTACATTTATTTATTATTAAAATGATCCTCCTTATATAGATGGAGAGAATGGCATATTTTTTTATAAAGACATACATATTTTTAAAACAGAAAATCAGTTACAAATAATACAAAAAAGTTTTATTGCAAGAATACTTAATAGTATTTATATCTTTATAGAATATAAACATTAAGATAATCCTTTGATAAAGTACTCTAATTTTTCATTAGAACTTGTTAATTAATTTTAGTTACTGTTACTGAAATTATTTCTTAACTATATGTATTAAACCAAAAGAAGAACAAAAGTGATGACCATAACGTTGAAAAATCCTACTCGTCTCATAAGGCCTTAAGTCATGTCATTACGGGCATATTTACTGAAACCAGCATTCATCCTATACGTATCTTAAATGCGTATTAATTTGACAATAAGGTATTGCGTCTCAAAAGCTTTACATATTCAGACGCTAGACAAGTGATCTCATATGCATAATCCGGAATCTATTAAGTGAAATCTATAAAATTATTGGCTGCCTGAATGAGTATAATATTAATAATTTATAAGGGATAAGAAACGCGATCACTTTGGGAGGCATTTCTAAAACGCCAGCAAAAGATAATTGAGGTTTTGAATAAAAATGAGAGTAATCTTTCTCTAATATAATCTAATAAATTAAATTGGTTCTAGTGATTATGTAACTATGCTCACTGACTATAACGTTCTGTAATTTATCAGTAATTCAAAAAATAAATTATCGATATCATTTTAAATCGTATACAAGTGAAAATTAATTACGAAATATCCAAAACACCTTACGAGATTACTATAGAAAAATTAAAAGAAGTCAGAACATGAATTTATATAGAAGAAACATATAAACAAAAAAAATGTAAATTCAGTGGCATAGAATTGTAAGTTGTAAGAAAGAGAAAATTTATATGTATTTTATAACTACACAATTTTAAAAGAGATGTAATATACGTTATTTATTCGATATTGGAGTATTTATTAAAGACAACTTCCATAATTTCAATAAATCTTAATGATAATAATAATTTAAAGAGGTAAGAAACTTTTAAATTTTTTCTCCAAACCTTAAACTATTTCAAACCCTGGTGTTGCCTCTTAGTTCGGCATTAATCAACAATCAATAAGTACTGAAGAGCTAGTTAGTTTTGCATTTTTATGTAATTTCTCTTAGTATATATATTTAATATTTTTAGAAAAGTAACATTTTAATGACCCGTTTAAAAACTAAAAGTTTCAAAATATTTTAAGAGACCAGTTATAATTTTTATTTTGTTTAAAAGTTCCAGTATTTTCTAAAATTCGAAACATTTTCTAATTTTGTAGGAACTTCCTATTTTCGAGATTCGGCGATAACCACTCTGAAAAGTTAATTACAAGATTTTTTAAGCACTTATCTTAAATTGAAATACTGGCATAATTAAAGAAGTTGTGCTTATTAATGCTTATGTTATGTATACATATGAAAGAAAATTTTCGCTCATGTTTTGTAAAAAAATTCCAGGGCCACCAATTAGCTCGTATTTGGCTGAATTATTTATAAAGATAATTTTCTTTTACAATTTCGTCTATATGATAAACTATAAAGTAAAAATTTATTTACTCATTTCAATTATCTTTTCTGTATTGTTAATAATATTGAGCATTTTTTCTTAACAAACTATAACTTTAAATTTCTGTTATACTTCTGCTTATTCACCACTCAAGGGGCTATTGTTTTAGTTGAATCACTTTTTCCATACCAGATAACTTTTTAATTTTTTATTGATTGCTTCAATTTTAATTACACTTGGTTAAAACATATTCAATTTAATAATTTATCGTTTGTTTTAATTTTAATTACATTTTGATTTAATATTTTCCATTTAATAATTTATCATTTGCTTTAATTTTAATTACTTTTAGGTGATATATTCGATTTAATAATTTATCGTTTCTTTCAATTTAAATTACATTTAACATAAATATATTTAATTGAATAAATTATCGTTTGCTTTACTTTTAATATTGGAAATGTTTACTATTGTCCATTTCTTGATATTTCACCGTTTATTTTAATTCTTATATTTAATTCAGTAATTTAATAATAATTATAAAAAAGTGCACCTTAGGTGGCTATATCTGTTCTTTGCAAAACTTTGCATAGATCGTTTCATCTATTTTTATGTATATTGGTTTTAGTAAAAGTTTAATTGTTATAGTAATTCCTTATACAGAAATATTATAAGAAATAACTAAACTAAACTTGGCAATGAAACGCTGTGACAATTTTTTCTGTATATTGATTGTATCATTTCTTAAGCTACAATCGCAGTTGATTGAGGAGATTTTTATTTCTGACAAGACGTCCTCAAAATATTTAAAATTATGTTTCATCTCCCATCATTTTATATCCGATTTCCTAAGTTCCGGGGAATCTTTTCGCTAAAAAATATTTAGTCATTCCTTATGGATGGAAACATTAGTTTCGCTCAATTTTACATTTAAACTTCATATTTAAATTTTGGACTCAAACACAAATCAAATAAGACATCATAAGAAGATATATGAAATATTTTTTGAGACAAATGACTTTTTTTAAGATCTAAGACAAAAATAACAAAATTAGAAACTGGATATCTTATCTTTAAGAAGGAAACATAGAATGGTGTTTTTAACTTAATAATTTATTAAATATTAATTACTGTTATTAAATCTTAAGAAATTTGATATTTCGTTATGCACTCTAATTTGAATTTCTGCTGATAAATAAAACTGAGTTTTCGAATGGTTCAATAAAAGAAGTTTTTGCTGACATTTCCAAAAAATAATTACATTATCACTGCATTATTTCTTCACTTAATTAAATAAAGATGAGATTATTTAAGTTTATAGCTATTACTCTCACCCATCATGAGGACTTATATTTGTAATATTATATTCAAGGAAGAAACTTTTTTTAATATAAAGAGATGTAATTAATAATAATTAAAAAATTTAGCTTGAGGAAATGTTCCCGCAATTTTTCATATTTCGGTCGAATGAAAATTATTGGTTATCAATGAACATTCAACTATAGTGTTTGTGACATTTTTTAAAAAAAATAATTTTTAAAAATTTTATTTATTACAAGTTTCTTTCTTTATGTTCCAAAAAATCTATCATTCAATAGATCACCCTTTTTTCTTTTATATTTAAAAATTCATAATCAATTCTTTTGACTTTCTATGCAGTAGCTCATTATTTTGTTTCCACATAAATCATGCAAACAAGGTCTTTAAAATTATACAAACTTTGTCAAATTATATTCTCAAAATGAACTGCTTAAAGTGATTTTCGATAAGTATATATGGTGAAATAAATAATATATTTCATTCTTACAATATAGACCTTAGGTTTCAAACATTACTTGGTTTATTGTCCTTGTGAAAATGAATTTCTAATTGTCTCCATTTCAGGCAAACAAATACCGATTTGAATCGGAAATTTAATTGTGATTTATTGAATATTTAATACATATTTAATATTACTCCTAAAGGTCATAAAAAGAAAGCAATCACGCAGATACTTTCATTTTTTTTTTA
The DNA here is from genome assembly GCA_019974015.1 of Nephila pilipes. NCBI lineage: Eukaryota > Metazoa > Arthropoda > Arachnida > Araneae > Nephilidae > Nephila > Nephila pilipes. The sequence goes on from BMAW01087227.1 coordinate 19,159, forward strand.
TTCTTTCGAATGCTATTTATTCCACGCACTTAAAAGCAACAATCTAGCTTTGAGGGGGGGAAAGCAGAAAACTGTAGAGGATTAGCCTTACACTGAAATTTTCCATGGTTTATAGGAAGGAGCCTAATTATTGTCATGAATTATCCAGACTTTAAAAAAGAAACATTGCTGCTCGAGCTGGAACATATACTGTGGTGTTCTGTACGGTGCACTGAGCACGCTAAGAAGCGTCTATATATTAATCAAAAATATATTGTCAACAAAGCTATAATACATTGATACCTACTTTTAATGTGGACTCATTTTACTTAAAAACTCAAAATCTATTTATTGAATCATGTTCTTCTGTGCTTTTTAGTGGCCACAGTGAACTAGGGGTCATGGTCGCAGATTCGGGGCCGACGTTGATTTCGTCAATCCCGGGTTCGATCCCTGTAGCCACTGAAGATTATTCATATATCGGGACTGATACACGTCAAATCTGGTTGAAAACTAACGTCCACCTGTTGCTGAAGTGTGGAAATTTGGAGAGGCAAGTGCTCAAACTTGGTGTCGTCCTCGATACTTGACCGAAAAATTACGAGGTCCGTCGTCAAAGTCCTCGTATTGTCTCTTAGTGCGACGTTAATAAACAATTCTATCAAAATTATTTCACAAAAGAAAACTTATCCCTCATCCGTTTTACTAATATTTTGTGTGTGTTTATTTTGCTTAACTGCATCGTAAAATAGCCTTTAAATTCTCCATTTAAAAATGGTGTCAGAAACAATAACAAACGAGATAGAAAGTGTATTTTGATTTATGAATGATTACTGTTTTTAATTTTAAAAAGTAGACTTACTTTTGAATATAAGAAAAAAATATTTTGGCAATGAAATAAAATTAAAAATATTGAAGGTAACACTACATTAGATGTATCGAAGAAAAGCTCTTTCAGTATTTAAATTTCATGCATTTATTGTGCAATTTTTTAGTAAAGATAACATGATTATTCTAAAGGCTTAAACCATTAATAAAGCCAAGTAATGAAAGTAATACAAAATAAATTATTGCATCAATTAATTGTAAACTTAACACAATATTAATCATATTTTGTTCATGCAAGACTTAATATTTAAAGAATCTTTTGAAGGATTGAAATAGTTCATTAAAATATAAAAGATTAATTGGTTATATGTAAGAAAGTAATAGATACGTATTTAAAAAAAATTAATTCAAATAATTAAGAGCATTTTATGTTCCAAATCAGTTATTTTGGGGAATTAAAATTCCCA
>BMAW01087228.1:0-16611 GCA_019974015.1 Nephila pilipes
TAAATTTTCTGGTGGCAAGTGTTGTACCAAGCGACAAGCATCAAGTGGAATGTTAACCATGAGTATTCCGAAAGTCGGGCACGTATTTGGATTCAAGATTTTAACCTATGAACATATTGATGGATTGACGGATTATTAACTTTGCTCTTCGAAACATCATAAAGTTCATTGGCAACAGATCTCGCAATATCGAACCCCATTCGAGAATTCAGGATGATCCTGAGTGGGTACCTTTCTCTCCAAACTTCCACAAACGACAATGAAAGGAGCTGGCGACTTGAAGTATTTAGTGTCCATCATCATAGCTGCAGAGGTGGTCTCTAGAGGCATCAGGACTCGAAACTACGACCTGTATCTAACAGTTGTCATGAGCGTCTGTCTGAGGTAAGGAGTTCCGTGTGCTCTCCAATAAGAAAAATTATTCGCTTTGCGGCTGTTATTTTTCTTGGATACCGAAAATTCAGTAGTAGATACCTAGTTCCTTCTGATGCTGATATATCGAAAATAAGTGATTGCTTGATCTGGACGTATTGGTAACTCTTCTGATCTTTGTTTCAATGTCGATATGATCTGCTCCATGTAAAACAGACGCAAGACTCCTTTCTGTCTGCAGGTGTTCTTGTAAACAGATCCCACTGTTATAGACTTCAGAAAACATTAATCCTTAAGACTTAGTTTCTTATTTGCCACATGCAGCTACCGAGATAAAGCAGATGTGCTCCAGTTTAGCCTTATAAAAATGGCCAAATATTGAACCCCATTGGTTATTATGCCTCCTATACAACTGAACCTTTCCCTACGTATTAAATGATATAAAATTATTTTTCGAAATTACGTGCCATGAAGGGCATTACAATAAAATCTCTTGATATCTGAATACGAGACTGCTTTTCCGCTAGACGATTTTCTATATCATTTCATTATCCAAGTGCAGGTGGTTACTCTTTTTGATAGTTCTCTTTAACGCGCTACGTAGTTGTGTTGATGGTCAATAAGATAGTTCTGTTTCATCTGTAGAATTTAGTTTTGAGGATTGGCAGATCCGAGTAGCAAACAGTCTAATCGGGAAAGTTTTCCCTTTTCTTATTCTCAATCTCGTTTTCCCTTTCAGGCACATACATTATTTTCGTTCTACGGGTTCTCGTTCAGCTGTCTTTACTAATTCTCATTCGCCTTTCTCCGACATTTAATTTTTGTCTCTGAGTTTTGGTTTCTCAGAAGGTGAATTGTTAGCGTGTCGTGCGTATGAAGGAGGCTATTTAGGGTATCGTTGTTCTCATTTTATCATCGAGGCTGTTTTAATTTTGTTCTCTTTGATGCGGTTGAGAGTGATCCAGTTTCATGCAAGCGTATACTGCTTCCAAATGAATACTTAATTTACATGAAATAAAGTTAAGTATAAAAAAACTATCAAATATTTCATTCAAAGTTCAAATGCTCAGCAATGAATGATCATACTTCGTGCATCAAAACTGCAAACAAACCTTCAAGTTACATTGATTGTTACAATGTAATTCTTTTTGCATGTGTAATTAAAATAGTGTGTGTCTTTGTAATTCCATCCCCCAATTAAGAGTTCAATGTTTACATATTTTATCAACAATGTCAACTAATTAGTCACGCTCTTTATTTAAAACTAAAAACAACATATTTCTGATTTGTGAAAGTTAGCAAATACATTATATCGTCAGAAAGTTCTAGAATTGGGAATTTCAGAGTAAAAAAATAGTGTCAATATGTAATATATATATCTCGTTCTCTAGACAAGCGTTTTTCTCGGTGCGATTGATGCTGGCGAGTATCATAGCTTGATTAAATGGAAGCAATAACATCTAAAATTGTTTTTTATGTTTTTAATAACTTGCATTATATTTACATAACTTTTTGAAAAAAAATATTCGAAGAGTTTGCTTTATGATTCTACTCTACAAATATAATCAATAACATTGCTCAGTTAGTACTTAAATGAAATATTTAAACAAGCAAAATTCTTTTTGCAAGTAAAGTGTTGAAAAATAACTCATTTGCATTGCTACTTGTTCTTTACGATTCACTTGTTATTAGTAATCATCTTGTTATAAACGCGTAAAAAATATCTCATAGTTTCAATTGCTTAATTCATGAGATTTATTACGATGAAGCATTTTGTAGTTGATTTAATAAGTATTTGAAAATAATGATGCCTGAAAATAATGTTGATTCATAATTATTGGTCCATTCTCATGTACTTGGGGCGTGAAATAAATTAATTCCTCTTTTGAATAATTGAAAACACGATTTTCCTTCCATATCTGATACGAGGTGTTTCCCATGTTTCACCCCATTTATTAAAAGATAATGTCTTACTTAGAATTTGACAAAGCGCGAAGAACTAATTAGAATTAAGGCATTAAAGCCGGAAAGGAAATTTCCTGCATCTTGATACGTATGCACAAACATCTGAAATAAAGTTAAAGGATTTCAGAATAGAAATGCTCGATGTCCCCATGAAAGATGAATTAAGTAAGAAAGAAAGAAATATACACTTTGTGAATCATTATTTGTGTTTCAAATCAAACTCTCTTAATATTTGAATTATTTAAAGTTGTGGCACGTTATAAAATTAATTTCCTAAGGAAAAGAGTTTTCAAATGAAAAAAAGTCAATTAAATTTTTAATTCAGCGGAATTCGAATGTGTTCTAAGAATTGTTTTAATGACAGTTTAGTAAAACAAAGAATTTAAATTTAATATCTGAGAAAAATGGTTATTATGATATTACTTAGTATTTAAATATCATAAATCAAGAAATATCATTGATATCTTAGTTAAACGAATAATTCGGTATTAATATATAATTATATGTGATGAGGGGTGAAGATGCCTTCAACGAAAAAAAGAGTCAGAGTCATTTGTGGATGAATTTTAAATTTTTAAATGAACCCCTTATAAAATAGAAAATAAATTATTTACATCTTTTGACTAAAGAAATTCGAAGTAACTGTTTTTAAATATTTTTTGTAGAGAAAACAAATTCTTTTTAAATTAAGGGACAGTTAGATATTGAATGAACAATAGTATTTAAAAATTGTTTAATCATTTTATGATATATTTTGTTTCTTTTAGCCTTATCGACTCACAATCAAATATTCTGTCGTTTCTCCGTATGCAGCTCCTTCATAATATTGTAAATAACAATAAAATTAGGACTTCCCAAGTAATTTCTGTCTAAAAGGGGAATATTTCTTCTTCCTCATAAGATATAATGCTGCGTTATCATCTAAATCCAGAAGATTATTCCAGATTGGCAATAACCCAACTAAATTATGCCGAACAGATTACTTTATCTTGTATTTTTCAGACATGCGGCGGATTGGGATTATGTACGTTGACACTAAGGGCATATTAGACTTATTTATTCTCTAGAGTGATATTATAAAAATAGTCTGAGAAACTAGGCTTGCAATGAAGACGAAAAATTATTTCACATTACATGCACTCGTATTGGGAATGCTACAGCCTCATTAGTTCTTTGTTTATTTAGTTAGTAAGGGTTATGCTTCATTTACTTTTATGCGCTACTTGTCATTTTTATGTTCATGTTCATGCACTTATTTCTTTGCAATTATTTAATGATTGTAAATGTTGACACATATCAGTTCTTCTAGATCCTTTTTTATGATTTGTCATTTGTGTAAAACATTTGCATCATTTCAATACAATCAGAGAAAAAAATCAAAAGAACTATATCTCATATAGATTTATGAAGATTCAATCTCTTTAGGTTTGATAAAATAGAAGCATTTTATGTTACATGAAAAAATTTCCAGTAAAAGCCATTTTTACGATTCTAAACTTTTACAACATACAATAAAGCAAAGTATTTCACTTCTGTACAAGAAAATCAGTTTCTCATCTTTTTTCCTATTTTTTAAAGCAATAAATCAAATAAATGTCTGAGAGACTGCTCAGAACTATAGTTCAAAAGAAAAGCAATAAAGTTTCTTTTTTTTCCAATGAGTTTCGTTCTACAACTCAATTTTATAAGGATTGTTGAATATTAGTTAATCTGAAGATATGATCTGCAAATTTGATCATTAGTGGAGAAAGAGGTAAACAAATAAATAATTTAAATTTTAACTCTTTGATTGTAATATTTTATTAAAAGAAATAGCGAAATATTTGCTTTTAAAATTTAGAAATTTTAACAACATTATTGTTTCGAGTCCATTTATGAAAAGGAAGTTATTATTTAATAATATTTCTCTATAATGCATAGTAAAATATCTCAGTTTAAATGGAGGAATACATAGTTTTTATTTATTTAGTTAAAATTTTTAGAAATGTTTTGAAACTCCCCAGATAATTAATATTACTTTATCTATTTGTCTTTCAATATTCTTTTACAATTTTCTCTCTAGTTACTTATGCATATACCAGTACAGTTTTAGGAAGGCCATTGTCATGCCAACTGAACAAAATATTTTTTCATACATACTGTTAATTTTTAATTTTAGGTTCAAAAGTGATGCTCAATTTTTCTCCCTTGATTTGTTTACTTGTAGTGTTTCCATACATATTTCACGAATTATTTCATTCAATAATATAATCTCTTAAGAGAACTCCGTATTTTTGCTCTAAAAAACATAAGTGGAAGAGACTGATGTAATTCCTCAAAAGTAATATTCTCTTCCTCCTCTGTAACATTCAAGGCATTCAACTTATGTTTTCTAGACTTAATTTGTTTTATTCCTTACTTTCAACTAGGTAGTTGTTAACTTCCACGTCAACATACATTATAGCAAAAAACATTAAAAGTTGTTGGATAATCTCTCATATAAACAGTAATATTTCAGCCTATAATTAAATTTGAATTGTATTTTAATTGAAAAGCATATTAGTAGAAAATTTCTTGTCAAATTCATTATTTCTCAACTATGTTCATGTATGCACTACACTACTGGACATTAAAATTGTTACAACCAGAAATGCAAATAACAAAATATTTATTGGACAATTATATTATACTAAAAATAACAAGTGATTAAAATTTTAAGAATTTGGAAAAGAAGATTCTGAGAAATCATTACCTATAATAATATCCTCTGGCAGGAATAACAGCTCTTGTATTTGTGGGCATTGAGTCAAACAAAATTTGGATTGCATGTATTACATGTACCGCTGCCCATGCAGTATTCAGAACGATGCTACAGTTCATCCACTATAGCGACTGACGTATGGTGAGAAGTCAATCGATCAGCAATCATTGACCAGACGTTTTCGGAAAGTGAAATACATGGAAAAGGTGTTGGTCAAGAAAGTGGTCGAGCATTTTCGGTATCAAGGAAGGTCCATACATAGTCCGCATTTAGTTTGGATCGAAGGAAGGACAATACCACTCTCCTTAACACACCAGAATTGTATTGTTTACTGTTTTAAATGCCGTCAATGGGAACAAGAATTGACCGAGACACGCATCCAATGGTCCCCCATACCCTCATTCTAGATGATGGACCAGTATGACGATGTCAAAAGTGGATGTGATCATCAAGTGGATGTGACCATCATGATGTTGGTAATAGAACCTGGATTCGTTTGAAAAGACGACATCACATCATTGCTAAGTCCAGGTTCGTCGTTGATCATACTGTTGAAGATGCTTCTGTCTTTGATGTAGCCGAAGCCCTGGTCATTGAGCTGACAGTCCAAGTGGCTGCGATCGCCGTCGAGCTATTCGTGCAGACACTTTTCTTGTAAACGATCTCGTTTTTTGACTCAGGTTTCGATCTATTAAGATGTGGGTAATATGTCTCTTCTGAGTTGTTAGTGATAACAGGCCGTTGAGAACCAACACTGCGTTCCGTTTAACCATCTTTAGCCCAACGATTTCCAAATTCTGCTGACAGTCACGGGATATCAACCGACGTGAGCATCAATACTGCTATATGATAAACCACCATCCCGGTAGGCTACAATTTGACCTCTATCAAAGTCAGAAACGTTTTGGTAAACATTTATCCTTACACGAGTCATCACAACAACTTTTCGTGGGGCAACAACGTTCATATGTAATTTGTACATGAGAAACCTGCTGCACAGTTTTTTTTTATTTAATTGGTGCCTAATTTACATTAATTCGTTAAAAAGCTAATCATTTGCATATCACAGTATCTTCCTGTCGAGTAAATGTCACGTGTTTAACGTATTGCCATCTTGGCGTTACAATTTCAAAGGTCAGTAGTTTAGTAACAAAATAAATAAAAAAATAATATATAATACACACGCGTTTAACAATAGCAACAAAATAGCATGATAAATAAATTGAATTCAAGAATTTCATCATTTTGAGACTATGCGCTTGATGTTAATTATATACTTTGTTCTAGGTAGTACTCCTTTTCTTTATCATTGTTCGCTCTTCATTAATTTATTCAATTAAACATGGAGACATTTTTAATTCTAATTATCATAACAGCAAAGTGTTATTTGAAATTAAATTTATCTTAATAATCCCTAAAATGAGATCTGCATTTGAGATTCTTCAAATCTCTTTTGTTCTTTTTCAAAGAAATTTCAAAATTTTAAGCCAAAAATTTTAAAAAGAAAAAGAAAATAATTTCCTCTATTTCATTGAAGTCTGATTAAAATAGAACTATTGTTTATTGACAGATTAAGAGGGGAATAACTTTTTGTTAGAAAAGTGGTTAATTAAGGTTAACCATAAAACAAATTTAATACTGAAGTTTATTAAAACAATACGAGAGAGAGAGAGAGAGAGTATCCTCCGTATGTCTCTTTTTATTAAAATTATCTGAGCCATGATAAAGGGAATTTACTTGCACAAGACATATTAAAATAAATGGAATTTGTTTAAGTTCGAAATTAATTTCTTTTTTTATTCATTATTAATTAATGTAAATTCAAGGAATTCGATTTTTTTTTCTAATGCACAGAATATTGAAATTTAATATTTTATTGACTATTAATTAATGCAAATACAAAGAACTTGACTTTTTTAAATCAACAAATTATTGGAATTGCAAACTTAAATGGGATTTTAGGTTCCAAAATGTAAATTATTATTACTCTTTTGTCCTATTCTGATGCTTTTTCCCCCTTGCTTCTTCTAAGCTTTTTTCCCCAAGTTCTGGAATTGAACTGTATGATTAACTTCTTTCCTTTAATAAATTTACAGCTGTTATAACAACTTTGAAAATCGTCTATAACCATTTTTTTTTTATAAATTATGGTAATTGGTGATAAGGTTCCTTTCTAATGATCAAAGCCTTCAGCAAATAATATTAAAATATTTTCGGGTAATTTGTAAATTTGTTCAATGCGTATAAGAAATTAATATATCAATTGTATAATAAGAAATAATATTACTTGAAAATATTTAGCAATTTAAGTACTTTATTGAATTTTTAAATATTATGTAGATACTAATAAAATGTACTTTAGCCGTGAAAAGTTTGGAAGTTCATTCACGAATTATGCATGTGATTGCAGGTGAAATCTGTATTTAAGATTTAGTTTAAGGTCTGGCATAAGTTAAGTCTCAGATAAGTTTGAAATTCCTTGTACTTATTGACCGAAAGTATACCAAAAGTATTTAAAAAAGTAATATATGTTCATATTTTATTGGCATATATATAAGTGTAATTATAGATATTATAAAAATGCCTAAATATAATAGTTTGTTAATACTAAATTACATTCTAAGATTTTTTTAAAAAAATTTCTTTTAGGACTCTTTGATGTTGACCATTATTTTAAAATATCGTATGAGTAATTGATAATTCATTTTCATGAATACATGCATCATTAAACGAGGTATTGTGTAAGAATTATTTACTAAAAAGGAGGGTACAGAAAATCCGGATTTAAAATAAGACATGACTTATTAGGTAAAGTAAAAAAATTTAGAGTTAAAAACATATTGATGTATTGTTTGAATATAAGTGGGAAAAAAAAACATTTTTAAAGTAAAATTATACATATTTTAAATCATTACATTTCATGCAATGTTTTAGTTAAGAGCCACTAATTTATACTTTTATTTAAAAATATATAAATTTTGAAAATAAATTAAGTAATCAAATATATACTTTGAAGGATCTTAATGCATTCTTTCTAAAATATTTGTCCTTACTTATATTCGCTAATTAGGTGATTTCGAAAAGGAAATATTTCCACGAGTTCATCATTTGCCATTTTTATTTACTGTAGAGCCTTTAATTATTATTTAGAAAATCATGCTTTAGTCAATATTTGTGTTGCCTAATTAGGAAAAAAATATTTTTAGACATCGTGCCTTTTAGTTTCGTTTTCTGACATGTACATCGTTTGAATTATTACTTGATTCTGTTTTACTTCAAAATAGAATTCGAAAATATCAGAAACATCAGACCTTTTAGGAAATGATTCGTAGATAAATTTCATAAAATTTCTAAGAAATAAAATCTCATTTATTTCATACAGAATTAACATTTGTACTCTTCTCATAGAAAGACAAATTATATTTTTCGCGATTGTAATAAAAAATGTTTCTGTAGCGAAGTATATTAAGCAATAATACAGCCACATTTATCGATATTATTTAACGAATAATGCAATTATATATTTTTTCAATAATTAAAAAAAATGAATACAAATCTTTAATTAAAGCATATTTAACTTTCCATAGTAAGAGTTGAATAAAAGCAATATCTTAACTGTCTGAATATTATTTAAACACTAGAGTATATAAATGGACTTTAAACTGTATTCCGTAGAAACTGATTCGCTAATCAATCAGAATTTGAAAACTATAAAATACTCACGTTAGTCAACTAGTGAGAGTTACTACTGGGGTTTATTAACTAAAAGATACAAATATGCATTTAGTTATCTCTGAAGATTAATTCGAAGTTCTGTCAACGTTCCTAAGGTGACGTCAGCTTTGACATACGTCCAAAAATAGCTCCATAGTTTCAGTTTCAGTCGATTTGTACTCATATATGAAATAGTTTCATGTTCGCTGCATAGTTTTTAAGACGGAGATCATTTAAAGGCAAATTACCTTAGTATGTTCCATGAAAAAACTTTTAACAAGGAGCAAATGCAAAATATAGAAATAAATTATTTGCAGAATATGAAATGAACAACAGATAACATTAATAGAGCTAGGTTTCTGAAAGAATTTTGTTTGTTTAAAAATATACAAGCAAACAGCCAAGTCATTGAATGTATTGCAAATAACACATGGATCAATAACTTCCAAGGCTAACATTGAAAACAACACTTTTTTTGCAAAATTTTTTTATTCATCAACATAACACCTTTTGTTAATCACCTTTTAGGGTGTACAATCGTTCCAACGCTTTTCCGTCTTTTTTTTTTTTTTTTTTTTTTTCCAAATTTCTTTTTTTTTTTTTTCGCAAAATCTTCTTATTTGAGTAAATGTATAATCAGCTCTGATCTATCGAGCTGTTGTTCTGTTTAACCATCAACTAAGTCGCACCGCATGGAAAAACCTTTTCTCACGCTCAATTTTTCATGAAGGATAGTAAACTCCTTCCAATGTACAGTCATCTCGCTAGAATCCACGGAGCTTCACTTTACGATCTTCATTATATTTTGTCACTTCACTCACATTTTCCGGTGTAACGGCTTCCACAGGTCTACCCGAGCGTTCCGCGTCATTTGTGTCGGTACGACCACGTTTAAACTCGGCAAACCACCGACAAATCGTTGCTTTTGATGGACAAGAGTCCGGGTAACATTTTTCAATCCATTGTTTCGCTTGCACGGTGTTTTTACCCATTAAAAAACAATGTTTTATCAGAACACGAAACTCGGTTTTTTCCATTTTTTAAACAAACTATAAAAAGACTTTACTCCAACCTCGATAACTCAGCTGTTTCTGGTCCGATCGACTTAAAATTTTGACACGTTTCAAGCAAAGGTTCGTACTCTAGAAAGACTTGGTTACTGGTTTACTACGAGCGCCATCTCTGGGTTAGTCTCGGGAGTTATTGATTGATGTGTTATATATAGCATTTGCATCCTGAGTTAATGTAGTTAATGAGAAAATTACATTACTTTCATACTAAAGTTTTTTAAATAAGTATGTAATGCTTTTTCTTAAACTTTTACGTAATGTATTTATAACAAATGGATATACTTTAAATATTACTTTGTGACGAAGTCATATTTCTATTCGCCTCTTGTGCCATAGCTAAACTAAATATATTAACACTAAAGAGTCAATAAGTCATTTAAAGAGACGTAAGACAGGTTTTACACACTGTATTTATTGCACAGTTTTGTATTATACCGACAATTCAACACCGACTCTCCCAAAATATTGCCCTAGATATATTCACCTGTCCCACTAATGTCAAATTAACAGAGTCTTACCAACATGGGGAAATTGAGGCTGTCTCGAGTTCTAGGCTCCGCTATGCCGTCGATAATCTGTAGCAATTCTCGACCCAGTCTTCGACTATAGAACGACTGTTAAACGCTAGAGTCACTCGACCTCAATCGTGCATCTCAAGCTTAGCTCATATAATTCCTATCTACATTACTTCACTTTATTTCTACCTGACTAATTTAAGGGGACTTAGTACCTTTCGAAATCAAAGGTAGAGCATTTTGACTAACTTTTTTCAATTCTTCATAAATCAACCATTTTTGCTCATTTCAATATAAGACTTTGCCAGTTTGTGTAATAAAGTGTATAGTTTAAAATATTGGGTCACAAGTTTTGCTATTAAATTAATATATTTTCTTATACAACATGAAATATGCGTACAAAAATTTAAAAAATAAATTAGCTTACCTTACGTTACCCACAAGATAACATTTGAAAGATGTACAGTAGAACCATAATTCTTATATCAATTTAAAGATAAATAATGAATTTTTTCTGTAAACCTCATTTTTGACATTTATCTTACATTAAAAAAAATTGAAAAATTAAAAATTTATCAAGTTTTTATTTAGTAACCTTTTTTTCCAAGTATATTATAAAATAAAATCTAATCATCTTATTAACAACATTGAGGTTCACAGAATAAAGATCTACAAGTACAACGCTCATGTAAAATTTTAAAGCTCTGAAAACAAAACATTGTTTTTAATAATCCTGTGGGGAAGTGTGAAAATGACAGAGAAAATGAGGTTTGTTTACTTTGCTTTAAATAGAACAAGCCACTTTAGACATTTACATTTTTTGTTGCACAGGGCGTAATAATTGTCAGATTTTGACGCGGTTTGCTTTAAAATGTTCCTAACATTCAACACTGTTATTTGAAAAAACAAATTGAAAAATCGAATTTTTGAAGTTGCAAAGGTACTAAGTCCTCTTAAATACTCACGTTTCATTTTTGGTTGTTAAAAAGTTGTTTATTTATAGCAATCAATCTTAATTAAAAGTCCTCAAGGTTAGTGAAGAGAAAATAATAGCCCAATATCGTTGGGCGAATAGCCCAACGTCACAACTTTAAGATATAATTTCAATTGAGGAGATGGGGTTCTTCAAAAAACTCACGAGCCACCAAAACTCCTGAAGACCATTGGAATTGATCAATTATTTGAAACATTTAGTGTAAAAAACAAAGATTAATCTGTGTTTTCTCAATAATCCGCAGTTTCATAAGTTCGTGAATTTTGATTTTTTGAATCAAATTTAACTCAGATCTACATTAATAATTTATAAATATTCCAATTGAATATTTAATTTTTCGATAACTGAAGGACGATAACTGATTTTTTGTTACTCAGAATTCGTTTATAGAGTGTATTTTTTTTTTAATTTTATAACTGTAACAATTGAATATTCATTTACTTGTATAGAGTAGTGACCAAATGCACAACTTTTGGAAGCCATATTTTAGAAAGGAATATTTGAAAGAGATATTTATTTAGGATTGCTAGACGGAAATTGTAAATTCTTCTCAACATGATACTATTCTATGATTTCTTTCCTCAACACAAGGAAGATAGTTTAAGTAATAAAAGGGAAAAAAGGGAAAGAACAAAAGTCTGCTTACTCCAAAGAATTTTATCTACACTAATCTTAGTTTTGTGTATTTCATATTGGTGTAAACGTTTGAATTAATTTTTTTTTAAAATATAAGCATCGATCTGTTATAACTGATCCAAACCTAACTGATCTTGTATGAACTGTCTGTACAAATCGTCAATGAAACTGCAAACAGCTATATAACTGCTAAATGGAAGGCATACGTAAGACCCACAAATCCATCTAGCTATTAAAGATATTCTTTACAAATTTGTTTGATAGTATCAATAAAATATTTTTTGTTCATTTTTCAGTAGCATAATGCATCTCAATTAACAAGAAATTAAATAAAATTATTATTTTAGACCCAGTGAGCACTTTATTTACGAATAAATTCGTGAAAAAAGAAAATAAATAAATAAATTACTTTCAAGAACTAAATAGTTTTAATTTACTAACTCTCTCTCTCTCTCTCTCTCTCTCACACACACACACACACAAATATATATATATATATTGCATAATAGCTGCACGATTCTCCTGCAAGAGAAGCATACCTATCCCAAGACACGCTATGGTCACATCTGTTATATAGTTTCTGAACGAAACATTTCATTTCCAGATTTTCTTCTGATTTTAAATAATGAGCCAAATATAACCAAAAAATTTAACTATACGTATATCAATATATAGGAAAAAAAAAGAGTTAAATTTTTGAATAAAACTACTTTCATACGTGCGCAGCATATTAGAAAGTAAGCTATATTTCAAATGTTAAAATGGGTTATTAAAAGAATGTTTTCATAACGCAATAAAATAATTTAGAGGAAAACTCATATTCTTTAAATTTAATTGAACTTATAGGCGTAAAAAATTTTAATATCAGTACAGTTAAATCTTTAAAAGAATAAAAATAATTTTGCAATTGGAGTATATATATATATATATATATATATATATATATATATACGCATTTAAAGTCAAGTAATAAATATAAGAGTTTATTGATCTTTTCGGAACGTATGGGAAACCAGCAATTAGCAATGCATCGCTTCTATTACGTTGAATGACTTTTACAACAAACTTTAATTTTCTTAAAATATTTAATGGATTAAAATATGTTATAAGATTTTGGATTATAAATTATATAAGGGAGGGTATTTACCTATATAGTATGAAAAGTAATATCAGCAGGTAACGTAAAAAAGTATTTCTTAAAAAATTTTATGAAGTCTCACAATTTAAAGTCTTAAAAATGGTTTTCAACAAATTAGTTCCTCAATTAAATTAGAAAAACAACCAGTTTGTGAGGTTCTCTTAGAAAACAGCATTTCACCATGTTATTTGGAATTAAATCGGTCATTTTCAGTTAAATGACATATTAAATTTAAGAAAGTATGAGAAATTGTTTGGATGAATTATTCTAAGCCTACATTTTGACATATAGCCTGAATTTAATTTCAATTTTTAGGTAGAGAAAAGGAGTTTTAATGCTCTTTAACTAATTAATTTAAATAGAAATTTTAAAAATACATGGCATAAATATATTTATAAATAAATGAAACTCATTAGTAAAATGCATTCATATAATTAAAGCCACAGAAGAAAATAATTTTAATCATCACTTCTTCTTTAATGTTTGGATCTGTGAATATAAAAGATTTGTTTTAGCTTATTTTAAGTGAAAGACAGTTGTGGCATTTATTTTCTTGTCAGCTGTTAGTTTCATATAACAGATTAATTAAGCGTCATTTTTAATTAGGATTTGAATTTGCATTCAGATTTTGTTTAATTCGTGCAAACAATTTTTATAACAAGTTTTTTTTATGATTCAAATTTTTTAGACATTTCCAATTATTTTACGTTACAGATAAGGCGAAAGGTCACAATAATGGGAAACATAATTTCTGAAAATATCTGTAATGTTTTATGTATGTTTTAGAATAAAAAGTATTAAAAAATGACGTTATTTGAAAAGAAAAATATTTTTTCCGGTTGATTAAAGTATTTCAGATACAGAATTGGGGCAGAACTAATGTTTAATGTTATTCAACTTATTTACA
Organism: Nephila pilipes; assembly: GCA_019974015.1. NCBI lineage: Eukaryota > Metazoa > Arthropoda > Arachnida > Araneae > Nephilidae > Nephila > Nephila pilipes. Next base: position 14,052 of record BMAW01087228.1, read on the forward strand.
AAACAAAAATATTAGGAAATAAATTCAATATTCATTAGAAAAAAAAATTGCATTACTTATTTTCTTCTTTTATATCCGGGAAGAGCAATTATAAAGAGTTGCTCAATATTTATTGAGCTATTCTTGCCACCATGAAGAAGAAATCAAGCTTTTAAGCCATGTGTACGTATTAACTGTAACTGCTTCTAACAAGAGTAACTTTGGGAAAATGCTTCAAAAGGATAAAAATAGTCAAATGATTTAAGGTTTTTTCCAGTGAAAGGTTCAGCCAGATCAGCATTAATTGTCAATAATTAATATTTCTTAAGAATTGAAACTAAATGTATAGAGTTTGAGAGACAGTATGCGCAATGTGAAGAATCAGCAGCCCTGAATTCGTTATTCAGAATAAATACTCAATATATGGAAACGTCTAATACAGTGTTATTTTAAAGAAGTTTGATAATTTAAGAATAAATTATATTAATTGCTTTACAATACATATTTTTTGTAATATCATTAACATATCATTGTCAGTATGATGTCTCAATTGATGTATATCTTAAGTTTACTTAAAATTTCGAAGATATTGGAAATGCATACAAAATCAAAATATATCTTGATTTCGATGAACTGTCTTACAGCTTGTCAAACACTTCCTTGGTCAGCCAGATCTTTCTCCAATCGAGCATGTTTGGGGTATGATGGAAAACCGACTGCATCTACCAGGGAATGTTGATGTCCTAACCTAGAATTGGAGCAAATTGGGCAAGAAATACAGCAAACCATCAGGGAGCTTTATCACTCTATGCCACGTCGTGTGGCAACTTTCATCCTGGCTAGAAGTGAGTCAACACTTTTTTGAGCTCATTACTTTTGCAATTCTGAAATAAATCATTCAATTTTACTGAAATTTTAATCATTTTCCATTCCGTACATAATTTTCCAATCCACCTGTGTTTGTCTTCATCGGACAACTCCTTCTTGGTGCGATATGTTTTTCGTTATGGAGTGTAAAATAAGTAGAACCTTGTGCTCAAGGAAGATCTTAGCATCAGGAAATTATTTTTTTTCTCAATTCTTCCAACATTTCCCTTCATTTTTTTTTCAAAGGAATTTTTAAATGAATATGATGTGGCACTACATTACTGATGGATTCTCTATAGGAACTCTTAAAAAGTTTCGAAAACCAATTTTAGTAATATTGAAAACAAGAGGAAATTTTGAGTAATTAAAATCTCTTGTCATGACTATCAGATTTTGTCAACAAACCGCAAACATAATAAGTCAAGTAATTGAATGATATTTAAAATTGTAGAATTATATTTGGCTTCCCCCTGTTTAATAAGTTTTCAATTTTTAATAAAAGTAACTACTATACTATTATTAAGAGACCATTTCTTACTCAACACTTCTGATTTTTGTGCTTTGTAGGATCATGCTATTTTGCTTCCTACACAATCCGAAAATAATGCATCTATACGAATATCATATTTTTTATACGAGTTTAAGTTCAGAACTGATCGGGAAGCCCTAAATTATCTCTGCTGCATTGAATAATTTAAGTTAAAATCCTAAATCCATAATTCAAAAAGTTGAATTTTCATTGTTGATTAACTGTTAGAATCTGGTTGAAAATCGTTCAACCAGATTCCAGATTCTTATTCTAATCGTTATGCGTAGGCTGAGGTAGGGAATGCGTTTAGATCTAAATATTCGTGTGTTGTGCTTATACGTCGTTTCGGAATTCAAATTTCATGATCTGTATTTATACACTAAGAACATTACATTGTTAGAAAAATGTCACAAAATTGGACTGATGCGCCTGAAGTTTAAATGTGTTAATTGTTGATAAAATGTGTGTATCAGAAGAGTTTTTTAAAATTCCTACTATTAGCTCTCACTCTCTCTACATATATCTTGTTCAAATTTTCAATCCTTAATAAAATACTTTTCATTCATCCTCTCAAGGGCAAATACATTTTTCTAAACTTATAGTGAATTACACTTGTGTTAAATCATTTTTTTCAAAAATTAATTAAATTTAATTGGTTAAAATGCAGTTTAGTCCAACCGATTGACGTGATTTCACAAATTGCCAAACTTGGCAAATTTTTTTAGCTGAACATTAAGTCCGAGAAGCGGACCAAGGTAACCACATTTGGTAAAATCCCGCCAAATAATTGTTGTTGCCTAGGGTGGTTGTCTAAACTGCATTCCAACCATTTAATTTATCGGATGAATTAAGAAATAAACCAATGCTTCAACCGTGTCATTTGTCTTACAATGGCAAATTTGGTAGAGCGTCGGCGTAGAATCTTCATGCCATTGAATCGAATCTCGTCAAAGCATAAAATATTTTTATTTGATTTCAAATAATTAATTTTAGTTTTATATAGGAGGAAAAAAAAATTCTCTTTTATGAAGTATTTAGTTGGATATAAATTTAGGAATAAATACCGTCAGTGACAAAGCGTGTCGATCGCTGGAAACATTTTTCTTTTGCCTTTTAATAGAGTGATTCTATTAAATTGCAATATATATATATATATATATATATATATATATATATATATATATA
>BMAW01087239.1:6023-42294 GCA_019974015.1 Nephila pilipes
TATATCTTATAAATTTATTATATGTGCGTTTAGGTATTAAATAGATAGAAACTTAAAATAAATTATTCTGACGAAAATAATTACTTGCGAATGTTATTCACGATGCGAAGTTTAGAAAAACTTATATTCTTGTACTTAATAATTTATTGTAGAGAAAAACGTAGAGATCCTTTATTAGGCTATTGTGAAAGAGTTTAAATATACGTTCTATACGTGTAATTTAAGATTTTCTGATATAAATCGGGATAGCATTTTTATCTTTTACACAAAATTTTAAAATTTTATTGGCATTTATTTCCTTTACCGACACAAAATTATAATTAATTTCCCTTTACATGCCCCGAAGAGCCCATTACCTAGTAATTGCTACTGTTAATATAGTAAGTACTAGTGTTTCGCGCTTGAAATATATTGATAAAGGGATCTTGATGAGTTTTCAGGGTAAATAGAAGGTTAATGTAGTTCAAAAGATTTTTTGGATGAATAATAAATCATTTTCTCCTGGAATCCACTTACATTTAAAGCTACTCTAGTCTTGTATTTAATTTAATAAAATAAGGGAAATTAAGAGTTTGTTTAAAAGCATAAAAGATGGTTTCGTTAAGCTATTTATTCATATTGCTAACGCAATAACATTTTCAAAGGTCTTATCTTCTGCAAAATTGCTTATTTTTAATAAAATTCGGAAATAAAAGGTTTTTTAGCAAATTCCTTTCATTTAAAAATTTAATGAACAATTAAATAAGATCTACAGTTTTATCTACTAATCAAGAAAACCCATCGTATTCCTATGGCGAATGTCACAACTTTTAAATGCGGATTACTTCAATTAAATATCATGGACTAAATTTCTAATACTTTCAAGAGACTAACTGTGTTTAAAAGTTTTCATGAAGTATAAAAGTTAGGAGAATGGGTGTTACCTTATAGCTTCATCACGGCTCAAAGTTAAAACGGTCAGTCATAAGTTTCCTTATAGCTTTGAATTTATTTATTATTTATATATAAAACATCAAAGTAATTCTTAGAATTCATATAAAACATTAAATATATTCATAAAGTTTAAATGCTCAGTATATTTTTATAGTTTTACTTTCAAACTATTAAGTTTTAATTGACAATCCAAGATGAAGCTTATCCAAGATGACGCTTAAGAAATTTCAGTGTCCACAAAAACATAATACTTTTCTCTCCTCTATAAGAAGAATTCACAGGAAAGAACATTTAATACAGTTGATAAAGAAACAATTCACAATTACACAATAGTAGTCAGAATTTTATTGCACTTACCTGACTTTCAGCAAGCACCAGAAATACTATTAATTGACCTAATTAGACACTAGAGCCATTAAGATCATCTTCAAGAGAGTTCTGCTCCGATTTAAATGTCTGTCTTTGTAGAAATTGTTCTGTAGTTGAAAGAATTTGAAGATATTTCTAATTTTTGTTTGGAGAAGAATCTAAATAGCACACTTTCTTGGAATGCACACTATTTTGCCATTTCTAAATTGTAATTTAAACTAACAATATTACAGCATGATATTACAACAAAAGTAATATATTTAAGAATTTACTTATAATAAACGAAATTTTTATTAACATTTGCACTAAAACTAGAAGCAACGTAAATACTATGTTTAAGTATTTTATAATGAATTTCTTTTGAATTTTTTAATACTCAGATAACTAAATTGTGACTGACTGTAAGTATTTATTAATTATGGGATTAGAGTTAAGCACATAGTTTATATATTTAAGTAATAGTTACATAAAATTACTTTTATTACAAAAAAGAAACTGTAAAATATACTGAGAAATATATAAAATATATTTCTCAGTGTTAACATGTGATATAAGTTAGCTTAGGTAAAATAAAAATAAATATTATTCATTCTTTTTCATTCTTAAACTAAAACTCCTTTTAGAATATTACTAGGTTTTGTGAAATGCATCTTTATTGTATCAAACCATATTAATCGGATATAATAATGAATGAATTGTTTTTGTGTAAAGTAGTACCCTCACCATATCTTTACAACTTTTATCACCATATTTTTATCACTTTACCATCGTTCATATTGAAGGTTTACAAGTTACAGTTTCCCGAACTGCAATTAATGACATTTTGGACATTAAAAAATCTGTTTAAATGCGGATAGAATATATTAGACTTCATTATTAGTATAAATTATTAGGTATAGTCATGTCTGATACATCAAATTATAGGTAATATGTTAGCCTCTCCCTGTTTCACAAAACCCTATTTCTAAAATGTTTATAGTTGATATTTTTATATTTTACCAAAAATTATTTATTTCATATCTGAGTATGCAATTTGCATGCTTTGAGGTTACTTTGAATCAGGAAGTGGGGGCTATTAATTATATTTTATATATATTCTATTATACATGAATCAATGTGTATCCAATTTTTTCAATTATATCAATTTAAACCAATTACACTTCATTCAATTTTATATATAGTAGAATGTCATTTTACTGGTCTGTCAAATAAAATTTCTTGAAAATAAAAATAGGAGCAAGCAGTTTGATACTCAACTGCTTTCAAAAGAATCAGTACCCAAGCTGAAAATTGATTTCGTATTTGTGGAAGAATTTTACTTTAGAAGCCATTTGATCATTTCAAGCTTTCTCCCAAAGCGTCAGAATGTATTAAAATATCATATAATTCTCAAAACTATAAGAATGCTTCTTTTTATATGAATTAAAGATGAGAGTAGAATTTTTATAAAATATAACAATATAATATTTCCTACAAAAAACCGGAATACTCTGCTGTCGTGAATTCTATTACTTCTCGAGAAAGTGAAGGAAACTTTCTATGAAGCCCAAAGATGTCGCGATCTCTAAAATATCTCGAGAAAAATAAGTTTATGTCTTCACGACGCAAAGAACAAATTGAGAAAGGCACTTGTGACCGTTGTAGATGGGATCGGACTTATTTGGCGTGTTCTTGTCACACAAAATCCTCCAGAAATGCACCGTATTGCCAGGATCACAGAAATCCAGAGATTTACCTTCAGGTATTTTTTCGATGTCGATTCGTTTTACTTGAAGTGCCAAAACTATTTTATGCAAAGAAACAGGAAATAATGTAGTTGCGCGGAACTTTCTTTGTCTGATGTGAAAAAGGAGAACAATTGGGAAATCAAAAAGAACAGAGATAATAGGATGCTTTTTTTATTTTATCAAATAATCTAGAAGTTTCTAGAATTTTTTTAAAAAAAGTATATTTGTAAAAGACAAGTATTGTAACCCATAAAAAAGTGTGAAGAACAGGAATGCTAGGAAAAGAACAGGAATGATAAACTCTAACAAAGTGACATATGCTTTTATAAAATAAAATATATGTTAAACAGTCAAAAACTTTTAATCTTATCCATATTTTCTATATTCGAAATTGTAGTTTAAAAAGTGCCTCATGATTATAAAAAATTGATTGCAAGTAAAGCTAATTATCAGGTTAAAGTTATCGAGGTTCATATTTATATACTCAATCATATTATAAATATTGTATATATATATATATATATATATATATATATATATATATATATATATAATTTTTCAGACAGCTTAGAAATTTCAAATTTGGAAAGATTGATGACTATATATTAAAAAATAATATCAGCACAAAAACACATTTTGTGAGTTTAGGGTTCATTACTATCTCCAATTTTTGAATTATTCGATAATGATTTACCCTAATAATTGAGTAATGCTTAATACTTTTTAATTACTTTTGTCACTTCTTGTATTATATCGTTTTCATCATATTTTAAGACTAAGAATTTACCCACATTAAAATATCATCACATTATTAATAAGAGAGAACCCAAAACATGTAGAAATAACTAAAACTTTAAAGAAATGAACAATGAAGCCAGAAATAATTAATTATAGTATTATTAATACATAGATAAGATAAATTTATTCGATTAAATTAAGCAAATAAATTTCATTTGGTTGTATTAAGCAGAAATATTTCGCCAGAATGTAAAGTAGAGCAGAAATTTCAATAACAAGTAATCTTTGTAGCTTAACTTATACCACATGACTTTAAAAATTCTTGCACCTCAGGTTCAACAAAGGATTATCCTTGGTACAATCTTTTCACTCCAGTGTGATACCGAAATAAAGATTTAAATGAATTAAATATCTTAAAGAATACTATATATATTATAAGAGTTATGAAGTATTTTTATATTATAATTTCTTATATTGATATAGTCTTTCGATCAGTGTATAAGCAATATTCGAGAATTAAATAACCAAATATTTAGATTACAATATTTTCAAAAATCAAAGATTTAATAAATTAAATCAATTGTGTTATGTTTTGTAAAAGCTATAAAAATGGTAACCCTCTTGTTTTCATTACAAGAACATTTAAAAGATAATAACTTTTTTTTAATAAATTTGAAAAATAAATCAAATAAACTTTTGATTTTTTTTTAGTTCTATAAAATTAGCAGTCACATCCAGCACTATCAAATTTAAGTTTCTATCAATGACTGTTTATTAACATTATAAATAAAAACAGCATCGTTTTTTATCGGCTATACACCTCGTTATTTTTACCTATGGTTAAGTGATGAGGACAACTCCCGAGCTGGCATCCTATTTTCCTAAATTCCGCGCCATCCCAATGTAAGGACTTGGAGCCTTGATAGGTTTAACGTGCCTCAAACCCGCTATAAGAGTCCGAAGTTTGCATTAGTAATCAAGCTCACGATTTGGCTGAAACAAAGTCGTCATAATCACTCGGGTTCCTTGTCAACAGTTAAATTTTAGAGAGAGAGAATTATATTATCCAAGATCAAATTTATTTTAGATAATTCTTCATTAATTAACTGTACTGTTTTAGAACTAACGTTTTTCATTATTGTGTAATATGTTTTCTGAATTTTCAAAAAAAATATAGTTATTTTTTAAAGTCTGTTTTTAGAGTATATTGTTAAATATATCAACGTGTTCCAAAAACAAAAGAGGGCCACAGAATTTAAAAGCAGGTTTTTTCGGCCTCAATACAAATTTATTCTGATAACCTCAAACTAAAACATTATATTTCTTTTTAACACATTAAGAAATTACCATACACACTCATAAAAATATATGATAGCACCAATTCAAAGTTCACATAGCCACTGAGCACAGCAATTCAAATCCTGATATATATATATATATATATATATATATATATATATATATATATATATATATATATATATATATATATATATATATATATATATATATATATATATATATATATATATATATATATATATATATATATATCGATGCACACAGTGGCTGATTTCTTCTTTATGCAATTCAAGTGATGTCCTAGAAGATTTTAGGGAATTTTCCTCTAGTCTCATAATGTGTAATATTGGGGAGCAATTTTATCGCCAAGGTCATCCCTACCAATACAATATTATTTTTGAGCCTTTTCTCACTTTGTCCATAAAACGGTCTTTTCTGTCGAAAAACGTTTTTCCACTAGGATGAGATATTTTACTATAATTTCTTTTTATGTGGAATAAGGATTTTAATTCTGCATGATAGCTTCTTAATCAGAAACAAACACTTTATTTCTAAATCTCTTCTTTCCAAGTTCGAGCTTTCGCGCAACATAATGTTGTTGTATTCTCACAATAAATACATCCAATCACTTTAATTAATAACTCTTGTCTCTTTTTTGTAGAAGATATTTTCTTAATAGCTTCAGTTCATTAATTTTTTTCACCTAAATTAAAGTCTTTCAAAATATTGCATGTATAGATTACATACCTAGATTTAAATAGATAAATCCTCTAGTAAAGATTTCATGCAACTTCATTAAGATGTTTGAATGGAAGCTGCCAAATTTAACACAGGAACGTGATTATCTTAACGTTTCGAAACATTTGAAATGAATCGAGAATGTTCTTTGAGTGACTTTTAAATTAAATTTTTGAATTATTCACGAGTTCAGTTTCTTTAGATAATAATAAAAAAAATGGTTTCCGAATGTCAAGTTTTCATTTAATTCTGTTCCGAATTAAGTGATTTTTATAAGAGAAATCACTGAAATTTATCGAGATTCTTTTGATAATTGTTTCAGTTTTTCTCAACATAAAGGGTATTTTAATTTGTATTCTGAAAATGAGGTTTTAATTCTCTCTTTTTTTTCTTTCCTTCATTTATTTAATTCTTTCTTAATTTCCGTTTGACAAAGTACTAAGCGTGTTAAAAATATTGATAATTTCTCCAATCAGACAGCTTAAGCTTTTATTAAAAGTTTAGTTTTTCTACGAAGATTTAAAATACCGTAATGAATGTTTGGAATTTATTGTCTCGTCTTTTTAAATAAAATAAGGATTTTAATTCTGCGTGATAGCTTCTTAATCAGAACAAAACTCTTTATTTCTTTCTTTAACTTCTTTTCGAAAGAGGAATTGTTCAGGAAGTTACTAAAATATATCTTTGCTTTAACTGTCAGTTATTTTCTTTGAGGAAGATTCACATATCTCGCATACTCAACGCTTAAGGGATTGATTAAAAAGTGGGAAAAAATTCTAACTTTGCACCCTGTACTTTTAATTAGAGAAATAAATAATTATTTGTTTCAATTAGGGATAAATATATTTAATGAAGAAAGTATCATAAAAATAACATAATGAATTGTATTTACATACACATATTTATATATGCATACAGAGAGAAATAGAAATATGAGAAAGACAATACACAGGATATTTGTTTTGTAGTTTTGATAGTTAACATGTGCATTTGAATAATCAATGGGATTAATCATGTAACCACAAATAATACAAACAACAAATATGAAATCAGAATAAAAATGCATATATAGCAACATATCTCTCAAAATTTATTTCAAGAGCTCTTCGGATTTCCACTTTATAATTAAAATACATGTATTCAACATTATAAAATGATTCACATGATTTATTATATGAATGTGGATATTGAGCAAGATTAAAACGCTACATTATTTCATTACCAACAGGCATAAAAAAAATTTTTACATCCGAATGATTGAAATATAATTACAATAACAACAGAGATTATTTTTTGTATACTTCTTGAAGTTAGTATTTATAACTTTATACTTGTATAAAGCTATTTTGGTGTTTCTCAAAATACGCAATGTAACTCTTCTTACATATGTTGTTTCCTTATACTATTTTATACTTTAATCTCTATCAGAAAAATCGATTATTTTATCAAAAAGCTACAGTCTACTTAAATGTATAATTTACTAGTAGTGTTCTTTATATTCATTGAATTTTAGGAAAAATAGTATTTGAGGTTAGGTTTCTAGTTTTACCATTATAAAAGGGCTTTTTTTTGTCAACAATGTGACATGGTACAAACTTTGAAATTTGATACATAGCTGATATGAGGCCATTTATATACTTCACATACTATTTCTCATGATCAAATGCATATAAAACAGCATTTTTCACAAAATAAATGTGTATGATACAGAGGATTTGCTTTTATCGACTTTCGTGTAAAATGTTCATTTCCTTTTTTAAACAATCTGACAGGAAAGCTGTCTACTGTTTATTAAAAGAATCTGTTTAAGAAAATACCTACAAATCTTTTGTGGAAGTTTCTCTGAACATAAAAGATTATTTTCAAAACATATGTTATAATATGCAGTAAAATTTCTTTTATATTCTTTATGGTTTTACTATCGTAAGATAGAGAGAAAAAAAAAGTGTTACTAGATAAGACCAGTATTTTAATCATACATCTACTTTATAAAACTGTACAACTATGAAGTGTTGGTATCAAATAAAATTTTTTATCTATTCGGTTCCATCAAGACAACTCTTCTAAAACGATATTGAATAAGATTACTTGTAATTCAATAATTTATAATAGGAAAATGACAAAAACTTTCTTAGTGTTTAAAAGTTACAGCATTTTTTTTAAAATTTATGAAGAATTTTTGATTTATTAACTTTGCAATAGGAACAACATGAAGGCTCCTGGTATCAAACTTCACTCCCCTATTCCATGATCTAGCGACTGTAGAGCCACTGGAATTGGAACCATACTCTCCACATTCCCTCGAAGCCAATGAAACGAACAAGACAAAAATATTTAACAGACGTCATTGTGCTACACGATGAGTTTTATTCTAGCACGTGGTTTGACTGTCACATGGTTGTGACCATGACCACATAACACAATCTCAGTAAATTTGTCTAACACTATTTTTTTTTTCTCATGATAATAGTAACTTTAACATTCTCACTCGGTTTGAAGCAATTGACAACATTTTTATTACTTTATTTCCATATTTTACAATTTTCTTCATGATTTTTCATATGATTTTTTCTAAGCTCTCAGTGTTAATCTTTGTAATATGATCATTATAATATAGTTTTATTTCAGAGTTATTATTTTTCTTTAAAAATAATATACGTTCATACATAAGTCAACATCTTGATTTGACTTCTTAGTGTGGTGGTTACAACTTGAACAAAACTTTTTCAATTCTAATTTTCATAAAAAATGCACCTAATTGCGTTTAACCTTTACTTTTGTCAAATTTTCAATATGTTTTTAAGATACAAAAAATTGCAATTATAATTACTAAAATATGTTAATTATATAATGCAACTTCTGTTTATAATTATCGTTAAATTGAATTCATTCAGCTTATGGACAAAATTAAACAAATTATTTGCAATACATTGAATAAAAAATATTTAATAACCAATCAAATGCAGTTTTAAACTTACTATACTGGCTATTAAGACTTTAAAAATGCAATAAATGTATTTTTATATTAAGAATTTTGTAACTGATTTAATCTTTTAAAGCGTTTTGAGATCAGTTTTTATGGTGAAATATGAATAAACTGAACCTAAAAATCATTAACTGAATAACATAAATATATGTTATCTCTTACCCCTTAGCTGAAATTTGAATGATCGAGTATGACATTAAAATTTAGTTATCAATATTATTATTTCATTCGGATCACACCCACCCCACACACGTAAACACACTAACACACAAGTCAAACTGATGCCCTTTGATGTAATCTTTTCAAATCACAAGGCATTTCCTTTATTTCAAAGGCCAATTAAAACAAAATTAAAGATTTACAGATTAAATGTTTAGAAGATAAATGCCATTCTACCACGAATGTTGCTATAAATATTATAGAATTAAAAAACAGATTATATTTTTCGTAAGGGAAAAAAGGGGTCCGAGGAGAGGCGAACGAAGTTATCAAATTAGTAAGAGCATATTATTTCCTTTGAATATTCGACGTTTATTGCCTATTTAACAATGAAAAGGGAAAAAAAATACTTCTGATCTTTTATACAGATTACCATTGAGAAACACAAAAATAAAGTTAACAAAATAATCTTCGCCTCAAATATTTTTCCAAAATAACATATAGTTTTTCAGAAAAGATAAAACGAACGAAATTTAATTTTCTGTTCCAAAATCGATATTTTTACCCGAAATTGTTAAAGAATAATTGATTCCAGCTTTGAACGTGAAGCCACTGGGGCATTTTTTTTGCTTCAACAAATTATTAAAAGTTTTCACAGAAGCTATACTTAATTTCTTGACTGTGAGCCAGCGGTTCGACAAAGAGTATATTTCATTCTTTCCAGAATGAAACATGCTCTCTCTTAAGTAAACAGCCCATGACGTTGATCAGATGCGTTGTGATGCATTAAAATGGTTGCCATGGAAACTTTACCTGAAACGAGATGGCAGAGAATGAAGAATTTCATTTCATACCCTCCATCTTTCTATTTAAAGACAAGAGCCACGTTGCAAGTAAAGAAAGTTTTTGAAATAACAATTTAGCTTTAATCCCATGCAATTATTATACATAAACTCTTTTCTAATGTGAAGATTAAATTGAACAGATTTTGTGGTTGGAATGAAATTCTTACAAACACGCTAGAATGTTTAGATTACGACGAACATTTATTTCTTTTTCAGTTATTGTTCAAATTTTATGAGCGAATACTGCAATCAATGTTACATCTCAAAGATTAAGATTGGAATATATATCGCTAAATGAGCAAAATTCTTTAACTAGTTCCACAGAATACATTTAATTTATTGACTTCCTCATAAGAGTAAGAAAAATAAATTAATTGGGTTTCAAATAAATTTGTCTGAAGTTTTGTTATTATAGCAAATCATTTCCACTTTCCAGTACTCGTTTAAAAGCAGATTATTAATATGCTTTATGTTTACTACTCAGCTAAGAACTAATTATGCTAATGATGAAATATATTCTTGAATCAAAGATTTAAAATAAAAATAGAAAAAAGGCGTTTTTTCACATGAACTTTAAAAACAAATATTTCTATTTGCTTAATTATGGTTATTTTTATTTTTACATCTTAAAATATATTTAGTTAAAAATAGAGAAACAAATAAAATAAAAAATGCGTTCAAAACCCACTAATGATACTTTTAGAACGTTGCGGAAGTAAAATACTAAATGCTTTTTACTTTAAAAAGAAGTTTGAATAATCAAAACGGTACTTCTTGCGAGTCAGTTCCCTTTGTTTCCTTTAAGATTCTTACCTTAGAGTTAAGAGTGCTAATTTAACATTGTACAATTTATTATGTGTTATTTTCTAATATTAATCAACCATTTGAAATATTATTTTGATGTTTGCATGATATAACTTATATTAGTTACACAACAGTTACAAGCGTGTTTTACATAACCTTATTTTGAGATATACTTTATTATTTTCTTTTTTAAAAAGGTATAGAAAGTCAAAGAAAAGTTTTATTAAAAGAGAAAATAATACATTTATATGATCAGAATAATCAGTAGAACTTTAGAAAAGATGCACTTATTTTTCCAAAGAATAATAAATAACTGCTTGAAAGCTCGGAAAATATTTATTTTATAATTTTTATTTCGTATAAATAGAGATTTAATACGTACCTACTTTACACATGTGTATATAATTCAATATCTGTACGTAGTGGGAGTGACCCTTTTGTTTTTTTCGTGGCTGTGGCAGCCGAGTGGTCATGGTTGGGAGCCCGACGCCGGTATTGTTCTCGTCGATACATGGGTTCAGGTCCTCATTCTCAGTAAAACTTCTATGTGTGACGTTAATATACGCTCAGATTATATTTTTGCTCATGGCATTTGGAAGAATTTGAAGACATCAATTATGTATCTATATTTAACCTGAATTCTCGATTTAAACCTGTTACTATTATAACAATATCTTAGAGATTGTCGTAAATTATTTTTCTTTTTATTGATGGTGTAATTCAAGATTAATACATGATCGAATTGATCCTCTTTTTTGCGTGATGCATGGCACTTATCGGATACAAAATGGTTCACAAAGGAGCACTCAAATACCACAACAATTAAAATTAGTTCCTTTTTAAGCTAATCTCAATTGCTCGAGTTACTGTTAATATGATAATTGAATATTTTCATCAAAAGCAAAAATACTTTGCCTATTATTGGCTTCACAACCTATATGAACTATTTCTAGGTACAACCTATTCTACCCTATTAGTTACATATGTTGAATGACATTATACGTGTATTTCTTTCATTTAAGTCATTCCGAAATACTCCTTTCGGGATCTAAGTAAAGAGGAAAACGACAAATATAGAGAATATTCATCATAAAAAAACATTGAATGTGTATCACTTTCTGCAACTGTTGAAAAAGTGCCTTTTTGAAAGCTTAAGGCTTTTCACATGTGATATTTTAAGATTTATTTGTCGCAAAAGTAGGTCGTTTCTTTATTTAATCCTACTTTTACAGACATTCAAATAAAATGTTTTAGTTTTATTTAAATGAAATATTGAGATGTAAGTATATTTACTGATTCACTGCTTTTGTAAAAATAATTGTTTGGAAAAGAACCAGATATTTTATAGAGAAATAAATAAAGTAATTCAGTCAAGGAATGTGACAATGTAGAATATGATACACATCTTTATGAGTTTACATATAAACACATCTTTATGAGTTTTAATCTAGTTTATCTCAAATGAATGATAACCACACATAAAATGTTTAGGTAATCAAATCTCCTGAATGTCACAGAAAGATTTATTTTTAAGATTTTTCTCATATGCATGTCTTGTTACGTTAATCTATATTTATCATGTACAGGCCGTTTGCATCTACCATAAATAGTATAATATATACATATGTAATGTAAAAAACGCCAGTGTATCATATAAATACTATCTGTATATGCTATGTAAACGATTCTTGTTTCAGTTATTTACATTCATCATTATGTGAACTAATATTTGTGACTTGAAATTTCTCGCATTTTCATAATTCGGCTTTTGTGAAAAAGGAAGGAACTGAGTCTCATATTATATATGACCGATGATCTTTAGTAGGGTTTTGATATAAAAATCCATTTCTAAAGAGATAATCTACATCTCATCTTGAATAAATAGCAGAATCAATGACAAATGGTACAGTAAATTGCAAGGCTTGAGAAAAGTTAGTTTCTGAATAAAACAATTGTTTTCATTCTTGTAATCAAATTCTCTTCAATAATGTAAAATCACAGAAGGTTGTTCAAAAATATATATTTGTTTGTCTTTATTTTAGTGAGTTAAAGGCAAACAACAGATAAAGAAAGTAAAACAACAGTAGTTGTTAATAGTAAGGTTAATAACGAGATCGTACATAAATGAGCAAATGTGTTCAAATAATAACACTAAATTAAAAAAAAAAAAACTATTTCAAGAAATAACAGATTTTTTTCGATTAATATAAAAATAACAGTGAATCTTCATAATACTGTACGAGTTGTGGCTATTAAACAACGAGACTGACGTTGCTACAGAAGAAGTAAACAAGCGCCAAACGCCAGCGACAGAAAACTGTTAAGCTTGAAGCCTTCTCTTTCGAATGCACAGCATCTTATTTCTGTAAGCACATAAATCTATATACACGTATCCTTCGTTTGTATTGGAGTTATATTTTTTGTTTCGTCAGAAAAATGATAAGTGTAACAGCAGAGCAAATAATTGTTGTGAAATTTCACATGTGTGAAACTTGGAAAGCCAGGTATAAAATCTTATAATTTATTGAAAGAAGTTTATAGCAGTTAATGTTTATTACTTTCACGTATTTGATGAATGGTTTAAGTGTTTTCAAGATTGCCGACGAGACGCTGAAGATGATTTACGCCCGGGTCACCCTCCGAAGTCAAAAACAGATGATTATATAAAAAAAAATCGGTAATGTAGTTTGATTTGACCATTAAGTATTAGAGCGATTTTTGAGACTGTAGAAATTAATAAAGAATCCATACGGCAAGTTTTTCCCCTAAGACAAAACGCCGGCTTATTCCACATTTCATGTCAAAAGTTTTCTAGCTAAGAACAGCATCGCAGTGTTGGACCATTGCATTATCTTGAATCACACGACTTATATTTGTTCCCTAAGGTGAAATCTGCATTAAAAGGAACAAGGTTTGAGCTGTTGAAGCTGTGAAAGAGAAAGCGGCACGCGTTTTGAAGGAGACGACAGAAAAATTCCATCACTGTTTTAAAAAATAGAAGATTCACACTTGGAATGTTGTAGGGATATAGGAGGGCTTCATATTGAAGGTGATAATAATTAAATATGTATGAAATCAAAATAAAATGCTTTACAGGGTCAGTCTCATTACTTAATGGCCACACCTTCTTTTTTCAAAATATTGTTCTTAAAAATATGTTCAAAAAATTGATCTTACCAAATCATAAATATTAGTTTTCATGTTATTAAAATATTAGTTTTAAAAAACCTCTATCCTTTTAAAATAGAGAAGGAATGTAAAAGCTAGAGTTACATTAATAAAATTTCTTTTATAGATACGTGTCAGAAAGAAAGACCCTAAAAATTTGCACAGTTTAAGGATATTTCCTTTTAAAAATATTTTTCGGTTATACTACATATACGTTAAATAAATGAAATAGTTATTTGAATTATTTTTTTTTATTTCTGTCACTAGGGGAAAACAATTAAATTGGGAACTACATCAAAAAAATTATCTAAATTATGATACTCATTTTAAGACCTGTAATGTCTTTGTCATTCTCTATACTTAACGATTGAAATTCTAGAAATATTTTTTCTAAATAATAAAATTAGTAATCCGTTAAAAGCTTTCATGATAATTTTTACATTAAAATAATTGAACATATTATTTTCAATAACCTTATCTTTTTCCTCAAGAAATAATTAAAGGAACATTATTTTCGTTTTCGAATTCGTATTAAGGAAACTTTTAAAATTAAATTTATTTTATCTTCACAAGTTTGAGGGAATTATAATTTAAAAAAAATTGATTAAGGACAATTTATTCCTTTTATAAAAATAGTTCTTCAAAGTATTTTAAGAATAAAATTATTTTCAAAATACACTAACAATTAAAAATATTGATTCCTTTCCTAAATGTTTTTAAACCATTATTATGAATTCTTTAAATGTTAAGCATTAAATTCAACTAATTTATTTAAGCAACAGAACCTTTGAGTAAACATTTTCATAATCCCATACTTGATGAGTTATTCAACTGAATTTTAAATGCATATTTAATAATAAATTACCAAACTGCAAGCTTTATCAAAAATATTATGCTAACTAAAAAATTAAGACTGACATATTATTTTTTAAATTTGTATGATTTAGAATTCTTTCAAAGTATATTCTTAAAAACTCGGTATTATATTAAATGGATAATCATAAAACTTAATACTTTATGCCTAATAAATCATTTTTTTCACCTGGCTGATAAAACGTTCTTTCGAATCAATTAAAATAATTGTTTCTCGGCATTGTTTTGAACAATGAGTATATGCGTTACGTAAAATACGTATCATGAAAGGAAAATAAAAAAATTAAAACTCGAATTTGGAGTACCACTCTTAAAAATGATGAAACCGTAAAATTTCAAGTACCTCTGATAGTTCTGTAGTCTTTTGTTTCCATTATATCTCATTATATGTTATTAAATACGAGTATTTTTCTATTTAAATGAAGCTAAAGCACTATTTTTGAAGAAATATAATTAAGGCTATTAAAGCTAAATAATATACGAGAAAGAGTTGCAAATACTTTAAAACTAAAGAAATGTGGAAAAAAGTTAAAAGTAATATATATATATACAGGTTATTATTATATATATATATATATATAGAAAGAGATATAGAATATATATATATATATATATATATATATATATATATATATATATATATATATATATATATATATATATATATATATATATATATATATATATATATATATATATATATATATATACATATATATATATATTTATATATGCATATATATATTGTGCATGTACAAAGGTCTTACTGTAAGTTGGAACCATTAAGAAGAAGACATAGAGTTTCGCAATATAAGAAAAAATTATAAAAATTTCAAAATAAAGTAAACTTAAGAAAAATCAAATAACAAGGACCAGATATATCAAAAACATGTAATTATTTAAAAAAGAAAACTTATTCAAATTTGTAAGAAACCCTAAAAAAGTGCCTCCTCCTGAAAAAAAAAATGAAAAATAATGCATTTAAGTTGTAACGGGCTATAGACTGTTTGGTTGGATTATTCTAGAACTCTTAAGAAAACTCTTCCCATCAATAAAATACATTATTAAAAACTATTATAAAACTAAAAATGCGTTTGAAAAGTTATTCAGAGCAAAATTCAAAACAATTAAGGAAAAGATAATGCATACACAAAGAAATACATAAAATAAAAACCTAATATAATTACATATTGAAAATTAAATTAAAACACAAAATATTGGCTAAAATAAGAAAGAAAAAAATTGCTTGAACATATAATGAAGTGTAGGAAATTTACAAACATGGTGTACAAAATACCTCAAAAATAAACAAACATTTGTTCATGAGCTTTGAAGTAGATTTTAAAGTAAAAACTTCTTAAAAGTACTTCTGTAGAAATAAGAGAATAATATTGTAAAGATTGCAAATAAAACACAGACGTGAAAATCCAACGCTAACACAAAGTTAAGGTAACTGTCTACTACAAAGTATCATTTTTGACCAATTGAGTCAATTTGTTTCTTTAAAAATCATTTAGTTCGAACATTTCTTTTTCTAAATCTGTTTTTATTTTCAATTTAAATGAAACGGAAGTAAAGCTATAGCTATTTTAAAAATACGTGATTTTCTGCGAAAGAGAACCGGAAGTAGCTTTTTAATATCGAAAGTTATAGAAAATTGCATGTTTAACTCGATTTCTTCGTTTTCATTTTTCTTCTGATACATAAATGATATTTTTAAAATTTTTTTTAGTGTGTTAGCTACTTTTGTACAGTACAGTTTAATGATTTCTAGCTTAGAATTGGCAACAAATTGCTTCTGTTTACATTCGAACGTATGTTTTGTCTATCTATATGTGATCTCGTTTTTATAGTGATAATGTATATTTTAAATTGCAATTTTCCTTAAAAGTTGTTCAAAACATTGTAGATCTGGGTCATTTCAAAAATTATCGTCCAAAGAAAAGTATAAAAAGAAACAGATAATTAGAAATGCTCAACTGAAAATTAAGCTTCTATCGCAAATATAATGAAGAACAGAAAACAGCAAGTACTTCTAAAACATGAGAGTCTAAAGCAGAATTTCTTTGATAAAAATTATTCTGAAGGTTCTAGTTAACTATTTGGTCATTGAATATATTATATCAGAACATTAATATATGTATTGCAGTATTGTGTTGCCCAGTTTATTTTCATGATAACTTAGCTTGACAGAGGATTCAGAATTTAATAAACTGCTCAAATTCACATATAAAACGTGTGAACTATGATTTTGTTAAAGGATTTGCTTCCTCAGAAAAGGCTAATAAGTCTTTTAAGTTGAATACTCTTATTGGTTATGCATTAAGGCCCATTGGAAAGGACTATACAGATGGAAAAAACTGTGCATCATGTTGGATTAGCCTTTTCTGTCTAAAATAACTTTTCAAAATCAGGAGCTAAAAATTCAACGACCTGCATCTGAAGCTGCTAAGAAAATCATGAAAAATGCAGCAAAGGAAATTAGAAAAAGAAATTCTTCATTAACAGAGATAAGTTGCTGTGGAAAGGGTGGGACTTGGGAGAAACGTGGCTAGTTGTCTCACAATGGTTGCGTTAGTTGTATATCTATTGATACTGGAAAGGTATTGGATATCGTATTGATTTGGTTTTATAACGTCGCACGAGAAGAAGCACAATATATTGGGCATTGAAGTGATGTCATATTTATGTAGAATATGCAATAAGATACCAAAAATTCCAGGCGCTGCTTCCAGTACTCATGTTTGTCACAATCACAAGGGTCCTTCTTCAAGTATGGAAGTAAATTGGAACGCATCATATATTTGAGCGTTCGGAAAATCTTCGGAAACTGCATTACAGAGATTAAAAAAAAGGTGATGGCAATTGTAATGAATTCAAATCTGTTAAACTTATATATGGCCTAAGTACAGTTAATAAAATAGAGTGCATTAGCTTCTTGCAAAAGATAGTTGGGAGTCATCTCCTTAAATTAAAAAAAAAAAAAATAACGAAGGGAATTGGGGTAAGAAGAAAACTAACAGATCGTTTTATAAACAAGCTGCAGAATTATTACGGAATTTCTATTTGTAGTAACATGACCAATTTAACAAAGCCTGCAAAATGCAGTTAATAGCTTTTTGCTACTGTTGTTCCATTAATAAGTATCCTATGAATGATCAATGCCCCCAGGAACAAACAGGTGGTGTAAATTTCACAGAGTAAAAGCTCTGGGTAAAACATCACCTGACAAATCTATTGGACTTCCATCATAAACTGTCATGGATTTAACTAAACCTATTTATATGAAACTATGTGATCAAAAAATATTACAATAGTGTTTGTATGAGATGACACAAAATGCCAACGAAATTCTTAATAGTATTCTTAAGATTATAGTTCCGAAAAAACATTTTGTCGAACTGCAAACTTTGCAATTAGGTGCCGACATAGTTGTTCTTCAGTTTAATGAAGATGGTAGTAGTTTGGTAGAAGTAATGAACCATTTGCAGTTAAATGTCAGTAGTTATATGCTCCGTATCTTAAAATATTTCAATTTTCGACGTATCACCATTGTAAAAAGACATTCATTACCCTTTACAAAATTACGAAGAAAGAAAATACACGCATAGAGAAAGAAAAAAGTGTTGCAGCAGGAAAATAAATAGAGCCTGACATACCAGCTTGGTGAATTTTGACTATTTTGTAAAGGTTAAGTTGGATTTCATAATAACATGAAACTTTAGGTGTGTTCTTCCCAAAATTGGGTTTTTGAAACAAATTCTTAAGCGTTTATATAAAATCTCAAGAAAATATCAAGATAACATTATGGAAATTTCACAGAATGATTTGCATATTATTTTTCATGAAATAAATTTAAAAAAAGTGATGTATGTTAGGTTGGAAATATTTCGATTTAAGCATGATATTTCTTAAAGATAAAGTTGAAAAAATTATGAAAATGTGCATATAAGAATGTACAATTGCCTATACATTTTTTAAATGTTATTTTTTTCTTAGGTTTTGTCTTATTTTGAAGAAAATTGTTATTTCTTTATTGTGTGTAAAGGAAATATAGGTAGTTACATTGGAAATTTTTATACGGTGTTAGCCGTTTTAGTCAATATGTACTAAAATTTCCTTGAAATCAGCCAATTTATCAAATGTACAATATTTATATTAAATTTTTTATTTGTTTTTATATTTTCATCCGCTAATTCTCCTAACAACACAAAAAATGTTCAAAAATAATTCAAAAAATATTAGTCTCGAACATAGGCAGATACCTTAAAAGAGCAAAGAACTTAGTATGATGCAGCTGAAATTTCAAGTGATTAAAAAAAACTAATTCAACCTGTTACCAATACGCAATCAATAAATTGTAGAATCAAATAATCCACATTCTAAGGTCTGCACAAAACTTGCATTGGATCCACAATTGTAAATTAAAATATCATTAATAAACTTAAAAGATCAAAATCATTATTAATAATTTACAAATATAAAATCCTTACAAAATCATAACTTTACTTAATGAAATCAAAAATTATAAAGCGAGAGAGCTACTAAAGATTAAAAAATGAAATAAAAAGTCAAAGTAGCAATGCTATCTACCTAGCTATGTTCTAATTAAATAAACCTTGAAAATAGTAACGTACACGCTCGCTCGCGCGCGCGCGCGCACACACACACACACATATATATATAATATATATATATATAACTATCTATCCCCATCAACAACACTAAATAGTTAAAAGTGAATATAGAACCAAAGATATATATTAAAAAATTATATTAAACTGAAAAGACACAAAATAAATCTTTAAGAACCAAAGAATAAAATAATAATACGAAAAATTTCAAAAAATCCGGTAGAAGAAATCAAATTTTACAAGTACAACACATGATGTATATTGAATATATCAAATATTAAAAAAAGGAATACAAATTTAAGAAATTACATATAATAAATCAAGTTTAAAAAGAAATTATTTACTCACTTTTTATAAGCCCCTGAATAATGCTTTCTTTCTACCCATAAAAGGACTTGTATATCGCTAGAAAGAAAGCATTATATATATATATATATATATATATCTTGGAAATTTTATAAATTCAAAAAAGGAAAACAATTTGATGTTAAAAAAAATTCATTGCTATAGAGGAAAATCTAGTAAAGATACATGTATAGGCACAGATATAAATCCTATCTGTAACCAACGAAAAAATAAAAAAAGATGCATCAAAAAATTAATCTAACAGATTTAAAAATTTTATAAAACTTACATGAGATGACTTGCACAGCAATGAATTTCACACACATTTCCCGCTTATAAATTTAAATTCTTTCTCTCAAGCTAAAATCTCAAATATAGTTTTGCCCTGTTTCAGAGGGAAAGAGCATCAATGCAAGAAAAAGTTGTGAATACTTTAAAATAAAGGAATTATGAAAAGGAGGGGGGATGAGAAGAGAACGCAATTTAAAAACCAGAAAAAAAAACTAATTTTTATAATTATCATGTTTTATATAATTCTTAATAAAAGTCAAAGGAAGCTCTTCTTGTAGTTAAATTTCTTAAAACATATCTAACTTAATGTAAATATTCTGTATTTTATTCCTCAACCTAAAATTTAAAAATTTTTATAACAAAAATTGCAGCTGGGTTTCATGTTATAACATTTAAGAAATTATTGTACTAACGTTCAAAATCAGGTTTTAATATTTTGCTTAAAATGATGAAATAATGTTACAATCTGTAAGAAAGTTTCTTTGTAAAAGAATCTCATCATAGTATTAAAATTTAAACATATATTTATTTCACATTCATTATTTGTAGTGTTGATGAGATTAATACTCGTATTTTCTTAGAAAACCTTATCTAACAAAACATTAGTTAACAGTTAGGAAAAGTAATGCTTTATGAGCCTCCAAATATTTAAAGATGGTTCATACCTGTCTTTATATAACCATTGAACCATATGTTCTGCCATATGCCCTTATATAAGTACAGAAACCAAAAAAAAAAGTTGAATAACAAAGTGTATGTAATTGAAGTTAAAATCGTTTTATTGATAATCAGGAAAAACGCAGGGAATATTTAACAGTTTTATTTACTTAAAGGTTTTATGCAAATAAACAATGGAAAAGTTATTTTTTAAAAATATATTTCTTTAAAAAGGAAGAAAAGAATTGGAAAGAATTTGTTATAGAAATTTTTCCAGAAGGCTCACTTTCAATGTTTCGAGCCATAGCATTAATATATAATAGCGAATGTGTTACCTACTAAACTACTCAAATACTACATTCAAAAAATTTAAGTTGAAAATTTTAAGGGCATACTTTAAATTTTCTGATAGTACTCTAAATACTTATACTGTTTAATTAAATATTAGAGTTCTAAAATGCGTAATTAAGAGGAAACTTAACGCGTTTTGATATAGTAGAGAAATTTTGATTTTTTGCATCTGCCTTAAAATCTCTAATTATTTCTTTTCTAAAACTTTTCTTATTAAGAATCTTGACAATCAATTTTATTAAGATTATTTTATTTATGTTTATTTATTTATTTTTAGTGGTGAAGCAGTGATTAATATGCAGTCTATACCTATCCTTCCTTATCGATTATAATGATTAAGCTAAAAAAGCATCTTCACGATTTTTTTGTGGTTGTCATTGAATTCAGAATTACCCTTCATAAAAAAAGAAAATATATAGGGAATTTTCAACGTTTGCATATGTTAAGGCAGTAAACAACAAGGCTCTAAAAAGTATGGCATAAAAAATGGACATTCTGTCAAATCCAGAGTTTTCCATGAAAAGACGCCAAAAACAAAGTTCCTCTTGTCACCTAACTTAACATCCACGTATAAAAGTTAGTAACATAAAATATTTTTAAATAAAAGAACCATGAACTATTATAATTAAGCAAGTCTATAGTAATTTATATTTTCTTCCGTATATAATATAGCTTATCCAAGATTTAAACTAAGATTAAAATTCTGTATTGAAATGTTGCACAGAAAATAATACGAAATGTTTAAATGGGAAAAGAATTTGTGAATTTTGATCACACTGAGTTCTTCATTTGTTTTTTTAGAATTTATTAGAACGATAGATAATTGGCTTAAGATTATTCTTAGCTTTTCTAATTTTGCAATAAGAATATTTTAAAACCTAAGCCTTGTTCTAATACTTTCATTTTGCCACTGATGCAGAATTTTTTTTTAATACATAGCTCATTAAAATAAATAGTTCCTTTTATTCTACTTGAATACTAATATTTAATAAAGTAGCAGGACTTTACAAATAAAACACAAGTATATAAATAGCTACTAAATATACTAATTAACCCAAATTTTTGAAGTAAATTGGATGAAAGTTCTAAATTTAAGTAGAATCTAATACATTTATATCCCAAGAATTTGTCCATTTAAAACGAAATAAGGAAACAAATTTTAATTTTCAAATATATTAGCATCTTGAGAATCGAATGCAAAACATATTAATTGTTTAAGAAACAATCCTGTTTCGGTGACAGCACAACTTCTACTCAACTCAGGTTTTCGAGTCAGCCTCATAGTTCACTTCACATTTTTATTTCCCTTCAGTAATATTTCTTATTTAATAAATTTTATTTTGGGTTCATTATGTAAGCACAGTTTTTTAGCTAATTCTTTTTTAAATATTGACCGCGTTAGCCTAGTGGTCATAGTGGTGTACTCGCGGCCGTCGGTCTTCATCGAGTCGCGAGTTCGAGTCTTGATGGCACTAAGGATCCGTGGTGTAGCCAGAACTGATGCCCGTTAAATCTGATGAGGCACAAAGTCCTCCTATGGCGTGGTGCGAACGTTAGGACAGGAAGTGCCAGCTCAGATGTCATCTTCATCATTTGAACGAGATTCAAAGTACCCAGGCCCGTCACCTATACCCATTGTTTTGCTTCCAATGCGACGTTAAAAGACCAAACCAAATTTAAGGACAAAGTGAGAAAATGCTCATAAGTAGTTTTGTATAGGTAGAGGTGACCTAAGTGACAAATTTGCTCCCCAAAATTACACTCTGGGAGACGAGAGGAAGAGTCCCTAGAACCTTTTTGGACATCATTTGTAGTGTATATATATATATATATATCAGCCACTGTTGGTATCCTTCAGAGATTGTATGTTAGTGTGTTTGTATTAATATATTACATTGTCTCTCTCTCTCTCTCTCTCTCTCTCTATATAAAAATATTTAGACATATATATATATATAGAGAGAGAGAGAGAGAGATATATATGAGCGTTCATATATATATATACATATTGGTTGGTGCTAGTTGCTCCATATACAAGGTTACATATACAAGTTCAATATATATATATATGTATTATTATTATATACTATAATATATATGTTCAATAATAAGTCTATATATATATATATGCTCTATAACTAAGTTCATATATATATATATATATGTTTATTATATATCTCTTTATGATATTATGAGTTAGTTATTAGATTGTTAATTATTATAGTACGCAGTATACATATATAGCTATGACTAATATATATATATATATATAGTTGGCTGTATATACATAGAGTTATATATGCATATATGTCTCTCTCATCCATATACAGCTCTTATAAGGTATACATACAGTCCTCCCCCATATATCTGAGTTATTATATATGGTATTATGAGCATATTACATATTATTCATGTCTACATATCCATATTGACATAGTACATACATACATATACAATACATGTCCTCCCCCCATACATACATGTTATACACATACATATGTCTCCCACATATCACCATATATACATATACATATACATATACATGTTCCCCCCCATTTATAATTCTATATATATATACAGCTACATATGTTCATATACTATACTATATACATATATATTATGTATATTATATATATATATATATTCATATATATATATATATATATATATATATATATGTCTATATATACATATATACATACATAATTATACATATATACATATATACATATACATACTGTCTCAGTTACATATTATTACATATCATATTACATATACTTCATACATACATAGATATAGAGCTACATACATATGTCTATATATACAGTCTATATATATATGTCTATATATATATATGTTCTATATATATGTCATATATATATATATATATCTATATATATATACTACGTGTTTGTAGAAAATGCAACACCATGAAGGAATCATCAGAATCAAATGAAATTCGCAGCAAATGCTCAATTATAGGGATATTATGCAAATTAATAAAGTTTCAGATCAGGCGGATGCGGCGCAGCGCCTCTGAACTCATGCTGAAAGCGTATAAATAAAGTGCTGTAGCGGGACGTTGAAAAAGTCTATGATTATTTGTTAGTGGCAAACGTTTAGGTGAGACCTGAGTATGCCTCACGACGGAAGAATAAGAAATTCGCCAACATGGAGTTTGAACGAGGGAGTGATAATCGGCCTTCGAGAAGAGGATTTTTCCTATCGCGTAACAGCTCGTATGCAGCGGAACAGTTCCACAGTGATGCGAGTTTGGTGCGGACCGACGAGTCTTGAACAACTGAAAACAGGCACTGGACGACAGAAGGTGACGTCAGAGCGCGATGATTCGACACCCCGTTCGCATGGCGGTGAATGATCGCACAGCTTCCTCCAGGCAGCTTGGCAGCACGTTGGTCTACTGCTACAGGTGTACAATTGTCGGCTTCTGTCAATTCGTCGTCGTTCGCTGCGCCGTGGATTGCGCAAGGGTGCCTTTTATACAGGATTCCCCACGGCGAATCATCGACGGCTGCGTCGGCAGGCTCTTGAGCACAGAGACAGGCGAGCTGATTGGCACCATGTTGTCTCTTTCAGATGAATCACGCTTCAATTTGTGACCCATGATGGCCGTGTTCGTGTTAGACGTTATGCCGGTCAACGCCTCTTCCTGAGTGTATTATTGAACGACATAGTGGTCGAACACCCGGAGTTATGGTCTGGTGCGATTTCGTATCATGGACGATCCACTGATACGAATTAAGGTAATTCAATAGCAACAGGTACGTCCGTGAAGTGCTACAGCCCGAAGTCGTTCCTTTCCTGCGCATCCCTGGAGCTATCTTTCAGCAGGATAATGCACGCCCACATGTTGCGCGGACTGTTCGAGACTTCTGTTCAGCACAACGCATGCAACTTCTTCCCTTGGCCTGCTTTATTCACCGGATATGTCGCCTATTGAGCACGTGTGGATATGGTTGGTCGGCGTCTG
The DNA here is from genome assembly GCA_019974015.1 of Nephila pilipes. NCBI lineage: Eukaryota > Metazoa > Arthropoda > Arachnida > Araneae > Nephilidae > Nephila > Nephila pilipes. The sequence goes on from BMAW01087239.1 coordinate 30,935, forward strand.
CTCTGATCCGCGTCCTGCCAGTTCCAAAGACGAACTTTGGTTGCATCAATATGAATTCTCTTCCTCAAGCAGAATCAACATCTGTTTGACTCCATGCCACGTCGTATAGCAGCACTTATTGCAGCGCATGTGGCTGCACCAAATACTGATTTCCGCTTAATTTGTTTCTTTTGTTTGAAAATTTCATCATTTATTTGTATCAGTACAAGTCGTTTCTGCATTAAATTTCATTTGATTCTGATGATTCTTTCACGGTGTTGCATTTTCAAAACAGTATATGTCTATATATATATATATATATATATATGAAAATATATATATATATATATATATGTCTATATATATATATATATGTCTATATTATTATATTACGGTCCATATTATTACATATGGGTTATTGTCAAACTATTGATATTGGTTGTATAGTTATTATTATTAATGTCCCACATACACATACATGTCCATATATACATACATATTGGCTGTCCATATTATTATTATGAGGTTCTATACATGCATACGCATTGCCATACACACACAAACACACTATATTATTACATGTTGTAATCATATTGAGCTTAATAGTTATTACACATGGCTACTTATATGCTTTAAGCAAGGGCGCCATACAGTACACGCAGTACATACGTACACACACACACACACACATGGCCATGGGCTGCACAGGTTGGCTATTGCCACATACATGCATACATCTAAAAGTGATACACACAGGTTGTTACATGCATACATTGTTGACACATATATATTGTTGGCTGCATACATGCATACACATTGGCTATTGGCTGGCCGCATATTGCCTATATTATTAGACATACAGATACTGACATATACATACACATATTACATACAGAGATATTACATGTCCATACACATACATACATTAATTATATATCCATACATGGCCATTGGCTATTACTACACATATTATTGGTTGCTATTGATATATATATATATATATATATATATGAGAGATATATGTATATGTATATATGTATATTATCTATCAATCTCTCTCTCTCTCTCTTTATATATATATATATATATATATATATATATATATGGATTTGAAGTCCTTATTCGTAACTTAGTGGTTCCCAATCGGGAGTAAGCGAAAATAAAACGGTAACGGTGGTTACAGAGCTCAAAAAGAATGAAATTACTAAAAAGGAGGCAGAGGGTTACCAATATTGTCAATTGTAATATTTACCTCCCTATTAATAAAGTCTACAAGGAGAAGGGTGGTTGTGTCATCTGGAAGGATCAATTGTCCTCCTCTCTGTATCTAGAATTCTTGATTTGGAATGATTGCAAATTTTTGTATTCTTAAGAGGTAAATTTTACAAGAATAATGAACTCAAACTTTCTCAAAAAAATAGAAATACTTTTAAAGTTGTGGACAAAATTTTATCTATAAAATCCTTTTTTTGATTTTTGGGCAAGGTGCATTAAAAATAGACGGCTTGAAATGTTCGATACGTTTCACGATTTATTGTCCCAAGGTGAGCAATAATTGACAGTTTGTAATGAGATAATTAAGTTCTTAGAAGGATTAAAATTCTCGTTAGAAAAATATATTCTCATAGCCGAAAGTAGATGATTAGAAATAACCTAATCCTTTTATATAAGAAGAATTTGAACTGTCTTCATTATAGATTCCTGAAAAGAAAAAAAATATAGTTAATGCTCTCACCGCATTACATATGAAGAACTTCTTCTATGGCGGAATACTGAATCTAATAAATTCTGGAGATCATCATGGTGAAGAATGCAATAAACTTTCTAAAAAGATGAATTATTTTTCCTTGCGTTTGTCAGCAAGGAGCTTATTGAACGTCATTGTATATTTTCGTAGAAAAATAAAGAAGCAAATTAAACTCAGCTTCTGATTCCAAATTGCTTTATCCTTTTCAGAGTCTGATATTTTAAGACTTTAAAATTCAAAATACAGTACTAAATATCCTATTAATTTTTCATTTACCCTGTATACATTTTAATTTGTTTGTTTATTTTGGAAAAATATAATAAAAAACCATTTTCATATTAAAAAAAATAGACCAATAAAAAAAATATATATATACACGTCTTTTGGAAAGGTTTTCGAAATCTGTAATTCGGAGGATTCGAGGTAGGGGATACGCGGAATATAGCCAAGTCAACTAGAGGTACGTGAAATAAAAATTGTTGAAGAAACTCTGTTGTAACTAAACTACGATGAGATGGTGTGGATTACATTTGAATGGATAGATTGCTTTTGTTTTTTCCAATAGAGTATATAAAGCTTTGTGTAATACTCAGATAAAAGGATATTCATATTGCGACAAGTTGTATACGAACTACATTACTCTGTGCTTGATATACCATTCTTTTCAGTGTGTAAAAACTCATACTAACCCACACAACGGTCTTTGATAGTAATCAAGTCTCAAGACTCAGTTCCGAAACTTAACTTACCTATATACTTTGAAACTTAGTTCTTGCATTTAATAATACATGTAAGAAGTTTTTTCTCTCTCTACATTTTTATAATTTAATGGAAAAGTCGAAAATTGAGTTTAAAAAGAATTGATTAGGATTGTAATAGAAATATTCAAAGTTAATTATGAAATATAAAATTTTAACTAGAATAATGATAGAAATTTTAGAGTAAATTAATACAAAGCATGTTACTAAATGTTTGATACAACTAAATTATTTATTTTTAAATTCTTTTAATTTATCATACACCCACACAAGTTAGTCATATTATTACACAATTACAGCAATGAAAATAAGGCACACTAGAGTATTAAAAAAATTAAGGAATATGTCAATATATATATTACATATATTTCTCTAAAGAAAAAAAAGGTTTAAATAAAGAATGTTTAAGAGTTTCCATGCAGGGAATGAAGAACATTAAATTAAATAAACTACATTCTTATTTATTAAAAATAAATAAACACTTAAGAAAATATTACCTTAAACTTATTAAAAATTAATTTCTTAAAATTAATGTTTTAAAAATGTTCAGCCGTTTCATACCAGAACATTATTAAAAATGAGCGCAAATAATGAATATAAAATAATTCAATAACACCACATATCGTGGAACAAATAATTTCATTAAATAAGCCATTATTTATGAAAATAAAACAGAGCAATTCATTTTTACGCTACGTTTCATTAGTTACACAGGTTCTGACTTAATAAATAAAAATAATGCTTTTGTCTAATATAATTCTAAGACTTGTAAGAAAAAAAATTATTACGTCCCTAACTTTAAGAAAAAATACACATTTCTTTGGTTACTTTCTTACTACATTATTTTTATGTCAGCCATGAGTTAAGTTCTGCAATCATTTAAAAAAAATGTTATGACCATATTAAATTGAATGTAAATATTTACCTAATGTAATTTAAACATGTATGAATGATTTCTTGTTTTATGGTTGTGTTACCATGATACGTTATTAAATTATTAATACATGATAGAAATATGAAATAGGTTGAGGTCAAGTCATTAGCAATAAGTCATCGATAAGGTCTGGATGTCAGTAAAAAAGCTAATTGCTCCTAAAATATAGATTAATGACGAACAGAAGTGACCAAGTCAGTTCTGTCTTGGTCTTTTCATCTCCTGTTAAGCACGAATTTGTTAAAATAATCAATATCTAGTAAATCAGGGAGAAATAAAAAAAAAGTATTTATATTTGTATTAGCTCCTTTTGAAAATATTTTTTCATGTTATACATCTTACGTTTAAATGAATTAATCATGAGATTAAACTTTAAAAAAAAGAGGACTCCTCTTCCAATTATTGTACAAAAGTGTTTTAAATAGATATTGATTTTTCTTTGTTGTTATGAAAACCAAAACTGCTTTGATCGTGACATTCAAGAAATCTGATAGAATGATTAAAGCATAAAATTCATTCATCTAAAAACCAGTTATTCGAAATTCAAATAAATTATTTATACTTCATTATCTGGGGAATTTATCTGACTGGAATTAATGTTTCGGTTGAGAAATTCAATTGAATTGCAAAATTTAATGCATCCAAGTCATACATGTACATCTAGTTTTAGCTATTACTCAAGATAGCGTACAGAATGCTTGCCTTTAGCTATTCAAATCCAATTACAAATACTAGAATTTCAGTAACGACAATTAATTTCGTTTGGAACAGATTATCATGAATTAAATTCATTTGTAACTGATTATTCTGAAAAAAAAAAGAATTGTTGCATTAAATTTAATATAATTTGAAATCCAATAAATATAAAATAAATATTTAATGTTTGGTGCATATATAAAAATTTTATTAATGAATTTTGATTATTTCGTTTTCGAACAAGAAACTTATTTAAAATTCTATGAAATGTTAATGATGTAGAAATAAAAAAAAATACAAATGAGATATTTTGAAGCAGAAATATAAGTGAATAAATTTTTCTAAAAAAATTGAAGTGGAAATATATTCTTCGAAAGACATGAAAAAATTGATAGATTATAATTAAATCTCTAATTTAATATACGAAATCAAAACATTGTGCTCATATAACGAATAATATTATAAATTTATCTTGCAAAGCTCAAAACTATTTTTTAAATAAAATTATATCATCTAGATTAATTACTTATTTAGAGTTTATATGCCTTCAGTGAAATAGCAATATTTATTAATTTTATAAAAGAATTAAACTGAGGGACAGCATTCAATTGATGTTTTTTTCTTTCTTTTCAATTAAAAAGAAATTAATTTTGTGAAACAATTTTTTTTTTATTGACTAATAATTTTTTTGCAAAATTACCGAATTTTAAGAAAATAATACGTTCCAAATTGCAAAATTCCTGTAACGTTTAATTTTATGGTTTTAAAGGCTGTGAATTATTTTGCATATAATTAGTACGTAGTTATATACTTAATTCCATATTAAAATATTGAATAGTGAAATTAGTTCTTAAATAGACTATAATTTTATCAGGTTAACTTTATGAATGGTTTAATTGTATAAAAAGATTATTTGAAATTTAATCTTAATATTACTGAAGTTTTCCATGTTTATTTCGAGTTGCTTTCATGGTATTTGAGTACGGAATACTGAAAATATCTTATTACTTCTCAAATGCGGTCAATAGCGAATGGTATTATTTATTATTATTTATATTATTTTTCTCAGAACAGCTCTTTTTCTATAATTTTTTATTTAAATTTTCAAAGTTACCTCTTATAATCTATAATACTTACATCTAAATGATCTGATTTCCTTTTAAGAGATGCATTTTATACACTTCATTCGATAAAAAGATTCACTAAAATGGTTATTTATAATGGAAACATTTTATCATCCACATCTTTCAAACGTATTTGAAAGGTAAATATCGTTCAGAAAAATGTGAGATACATTTTTGTTGGCCTTTTATTTTTAAGTTGAAAGGCATACGGCTTCATTCAAATTTAGGATAGATTTTCAGACCGTGCTTTCAGTTTGATTGCATTTCCACCCATCTCTTTAAAGTACTCAAATTGTTTTATTTTCACTCAGGTTCTATTTTCAAAAGACACTTTCGTCTTCAGCGAAAGAAAACGTCATATCATTAAAAACAACTTATGAAGCGATGGTATTTCAGTTTCGTTTCATTGAATGTCAATATCTTTTTCGTGAGGTCTTGCCAAAAATATCTATAGACAACTTTATTCCCGTGGAATAACGAAAAGCTTTCAATGGCCATTTAAAAAAAGCAAAGTACCTTTCTAAACCTATCAAAAAGAAAAACTTGCCTCACAGTGGGATGGAGTCTTATTTGTGTTGGAAGAAGCATTGCTATTTGCAGCAGTAGGGAGGACCACGATTGATGAAACGCAGAGTTACCCCTAGAGCGGTTGACAATGCATGAGCTCTTTATGGCGATTTTCTGCTGCATTCTCAATCTTTTTCTCCTCTCATTTTTGGCCTTTCTTCCATTTCAAAGATAGAGAATATTTCACAGCGGGAATAGCTCCAGAGAATACTTGCCATATTTACGACCTATCCTTTATCTTTGATGGCATCTATATTTGAAACATGGAAATTTTAACCTAAGTGTATTCAGGGGGAAAGTAAAATTCAAATATTTGAGTTTCAAACGAGGGTTATATGGGCATAGAAAGCTGATAACGTTAAAAGAGGTGTCACTCTCACGAATTGAAGAAATACCAATATTTCAATAAACATGGTTTATTTCAATTGCCGAAATATTATTCTTATAACCATTTAATTCTTGTATTTATTGATCTTTCAGTGAAAAATATGGCAAGCAAATGTATTTCAGTATCCCCCTCCTTTATTACTACATCTTTAGAGATATTAAAATGCAATATAAAAATCAAAGAGAAAATAAAAAATATCATGTGATACACAAAATCAGTTATGACTTCAAAATATATGGAACTAGTAAGAATACAACATCCGAATGTAGTTCTACAGTGATGAGTGTTTGAATGTTATTTATAGTGTTAAAAAGTGAAGTTTAAAAGATCTAGGAAGATAAAATCTCTCATACACAGTGACACATAAGAGAAAAATAAAATATATCATATAAAGTGATACATATAACAGGAATATAAAATATAATCTAAAAACATAAAACATATCATTTACATTGACAAATTTCAAGATATTAATATGATTGTTAAAATATTAAGTGTTGCAGGAGAAAATTACATTGATATGTTCCAATGGAAAACGATATATGACAGAAGACATTTACGTTGAGTTACATGTTCGAGTCTTGGTTTCATCTAAAAAGTACGTAGACCGTTGCAACCATTCTTCACGTAGTTGTTCAGCAAAGTTTTTGGAAACAAAACTAAAATACTCTTAAATATACAATTTTGAGGTACAATAAAGGAAACATTTTAAACTATTTTTTATAAGTTTTCGAAAGTGCCTAGAAATTAAACATGGCAGTTTGAGTAATTTAAAAGCAACAACCTCAGGAATTTTTAGCTAGCTAATATAGAGAATCAGAGGCTGTGTTTGCCATAGTTTCATACAATGGTCAAAGTTCTAAAACTTCCATGAAATAATATAATGAAACACTCGGAAATAAAAAATAACTTCAGAGAAGTCTTAAATAGAAAGAACTGTACATTACAATACAGAAACCATACTTTCAATGCTATTTTAATGAAACAACTGAAAAGTATTGAAAAGATGAAAAAGATTCCTTTGAAAAGGCTACTGTTAAACCCACCTGCAAGTCGCTTAAGAATTAGTTTGCTTAATATATAATAACAAGTGACAATGTCAGTCGGTAAGCATATGAAGATAGAATTTCAACGACAATATCAATTACGATCATACAATATTTCAAACTTTGATTCCATCTATACAAACAAAATAACATATATGAGATGTTATAAAATTTACAGGATTTTGAAAATACAATTTTTAGTATTAACTACATGTGTATTTTAAAAAACTTTCCTTAAGTCTTGCGTACATCTGTTCTTTTATTACATGTGATTATTGTATCTCATTGTGTATTTTATTTTAAATAGCATGTATCCGTAATAAACTGAAAGAAATTTAAAACAATATTCCATAGGATGTGTTGGAAAAAATGCGTCTTTTTGAACATCATAAACTTTAGGGAAAAATTATATTACTTTGAGCAAAAGTAAATGCTTATATATAGGTAAAATGATGAGTAAAATTTAACCTAATATTTAAATAAAGCACTATCTTTAGAATAATTTTAAATCTTATTCTTAATATTTTTAAAATAAAATATACACTACATTGTTTAAAAGGAATTAATATACCATATATTACCAAAAATAAGCCTATAGTATATTTTTTCAAAAATCCATTTAAAATTTAAATCTCGAATTAAGCCGAAAAGAAAAATTTATAGAGTTAGAAAATGTCACTAGGGAGGTAAAAATGTTTTCTAGCAGGCGCAACGGGTATAATGTTTTTCAATCGAATCACTGTAAAGTAAACTCGAGATACCAACGAAGAGGCAGACACTAATTCTGGCATATTTATCTGAAACTAACCCATTGTTACCATTCAAGTATTGTCTTGTATACAATATGTGCCATCTGTGCTAGTCTTTTTCAGTGCCTTTAAAATTTTTTATTTAAAAGATGAGCGGAAATAGAAAATGTATAATACATTTCTAACTACAGGTTATCACATTTTTAGAAGATTCTAACAACAATAATGGCTGCTCGGCATTTCTCCTAAAATGAAAAACAGGTTCAAGAGTGGAGCAAATAGACGTTTTGAGGAAGCGAGAATTCCGAAAAAAAACCCCAAAAAAGGTAGCAACAAACCAGAAATAATATAAGCCCTTTAAAAATGAAACAATTTATTTTCTTAAAAATAATGATTGTTTCATTTAGAATCATTTTCCTTAAAAATTTAAGATATATAAATTAAAGAGATAATACTGAGCCGTATTTGTCAATTTATCACTTGCGCGAAGCTAATAGAAAAATACCTGAGATTTTTATGATCTAGGGAATCCACATATAAGTCGACCCCCGTAATTTAACTTAGAAAATGTACGAAAAATTCTTAGTTTATAACAAGGAAACATACAGTAGTTTCAGAAAGCTCTATAACACAAAATCTTCTGTTACAGTTTTTTAACCGCTCAAGTACACTTTAATCTTTTAAAAAACTTCATTTTTACTAATGTCTTGAGCAATATAACTCCCCCCCTATAAATTATCACATTTAAGCTATACATTTACCTTAAAAGTAACCATACCTATCAGTTCTTAAATTTAAATCATTTTGTTTCCAAACATCTTCATTCAGCTTTTTTATAGCGTTTGAAAAATGATCAGTTGGAAACTAAACATAAAACACAATGAAAAAAAGAATTGACTCATAATTTTTTAAAAAATTAATCATACAAAATTTCGCTAATGTTATTGACTCAGATTAGTAGTTGAAATGAATATTTAAAAGTAAAATACAGTTCTGTATGGATTTTTAAATTAACATCAGTTTCAAAAATCTATAGGGTGTACTTTAATAGATATAATTATAAGAATTATACAATATATGAGAAAAATGGAACTTATTGTTATAATAAATAATAATATATTTTGTTTAATATTAATATAATAGTAATTTAATTTATTTATTATAAACAAATTTTAATGTTATTTAAATTTGTTTCATATTAATACATTTGAGTAACATTTCGTCAATTTAGTATTAATGTTTTGAAAGTAATTCATTTCAATGTTAATTCGATTTAAAATTAGTTTATTTTAATCTTAACTTTATATATAATTATTTGAATACCATTTTAATTTTAAAATTTTTCAAAATCATCTTAATTCCTTTTGTAAATAAAAATTCATGCATTAAAATTATCAATAAACTGTAATGATCCCTACTTAACAAATATGATTTTAACTTTATTTGTAAAGTAAGCCCATTATTATTTTTAAAAATTCAACAATTTTCAAACTTATAGATTTCTAAGATCTAAAATAAGAAAACAGTTAATTTAGAGAATTTATTTTATGAATGCATCAAGGTCTTAACAGGTCTAAAATTCCTTACATATTTAAAATTTTCTTAAATCTAACTTAAAAATTAATCATTCTCTGAAACCTATTGAAACTCTCAGTAAGAAATAGGCAATTCAGACTTTATCTTCATATCCTCAAAAAATAATAACCATGTAACCGACCTTTTTCAAAAAAGAAACTTCTAATTATGTTCGACAGTAAGTTATTTGCAACTCAAAACCTGTAATTACTCTCGTACCTAAGATATTTAGGTTCTTTTTACAAAATTCCATTAGAGATAGAAGAGGGATGATACGTCTTGAAATTCCTAGGTTTCGTATTTCAGAAAAATAAAATTCTGTTTTCGGAAGAAAATAAAAAGATTAGACTTCTCTTATTAAAAGATCGATTTCTGTAAATGCTAGATAGTTGTTTCAGAATATCTATTAGTAGGATAATGTATAATTTTGGGGGAGTAAGAATTTGCTTATGTTTAAACAGAAAGATTCATGCGTTTTTCATTCAAATTATAGCTATGTTATGAGTTAAAAGAAATTTTAAAGCAAACAAAATATCTAAGTTTAAGCTGTATGAAAATCCAGAAGTTCTCATAGAATACATGAAATGATGTAATAACAGGAGTTAATTATTACATGGAATTAAAATCTGCATTATAAATCTTTACAGAAACAACATTATTATTTCTTTAGGATAAGTCAGTGGAGTATAACAGCTAAGTAGTTAGATGCCATCAGTATTCCGTTTGAGACCTATAATGAATAAAAATAGGTACAAGATGCCTTAAATATCATAACTATTAAGTTAGTAATTAAATTACAAAATTTGTTATTCCTCTAGAAATAAGAATACAGTAATATTGTGTGGTTAAGTAGATTATTAGAGAACAGGGTAAATGTCATACTTATATTTTTATAAAGCTCCTTTCATTCAGATTATTCAATTATGTCACAAATGTTGATTTTATTACTTTTCAGATGGATAGTTATTTCATCCTTTCTAATGCTTAGTGTAATCTGAGTATTAAAAAAATAATTTTATGGTGGCAAAAATTCAATACAAACAGAAAAATATTTGCATCGTAATTCGTTTTTCAACATTGAAAAGTTAATACTGTGCATTACGTTACAGTTTAGAATTGCGTTACAATTTATAATTTTAAAACAGTAATTTTAGTAATGTTTACTGGAACGATAAATAGCTTCATCTCTCTCTCTCTCTCTCTCTCTCTCTCTTTTGCTGTAAAATTCAAACTAATCTACAATATATATTCGAGTAAATTACACTATATATTTCATGTACCTTACACTTTCACAAAATTTTTAATAAATTATTTGATTTATTTTATGATTTTTTGAGAATTGTTTTAGTTGTTTAAAATTCGAACTTAGGATCATTTTCATTTCAAATGGTTTGTTATGTATTATGTTTTGTGAATTATTATTTTGATACGTAATGTCTTTCATTCGAAATTTTTGCATTTGTAAAATATAATATAGCAAACATATAAATTTCGAATTCTAAAAATACATTCACAGTATATTATGGATATAGAGCTTAACATTTTGGATTAAGTGTTTAAGCATCAGAGAAGAAGATTAGGGAATTTAAAATCACAATGTTTGAAATATTTAAAATTAGTGGTATTATACTAATGTATTAAAATGAAAAGGAAATGAATTTACTATTTTACGAATACTAAAATTTAGGATCTTCAAGACAAAAAACAAGCTTTTCATTGTGTTGTTTGTGTCAAATATTAATTGCATTAATTATGTGTCATATCAGCATTTAAATTAATCACACACACACACACACA
>BMAW01087242.1:0-27323 GCA_019974015.1 Nephila pilipes
AATCAATAACGAGATACAAAGGTTAGTTTATCTATAATTAATATTAATAATGGTGCATAAAATTCTTGTGACGAACTTCTCTGAAACTCTTAAGAGCAGGTAAACAATATTTTAGATTAACTAAACTCGTAGCCTTGACATGTACCCAAATTGAATATTTGAATATGATACTGATATCATATTAGTACAATTTTATTTTTAGTCCCTTACCTTTCTCACATATAAATGTAAATTTTAATCCCTATAAATAATGAATGATTCTCTCTGTTACAGGCAAAAACATTTCATGATTTATATGAAAAATTTAACAAATGCTCCTTCTTCGCAATGCTTAAAAAGCATATAAAGTAGGTATTTTGTCAAAATACCTTTGATTAAACCAAAGGTTTGCACGCATCCTGTTTGTATTCAGTCTCGGATGTTCTGCTTATTCTACCAAAATTACTATTACCTGAAACTATTTTCATAAGAAAAAAGATGTATCAAACGAGAAATATTTATATGTACCTTCATTTTCAGAGTTATATTCAGAAAATTCGAAAACTATTTAACTACTTGTTGTAAGAAATTATGTTTAAAACAGGGTGTATTCAAAATATCATTCAGAAGAAGATATATTTCTTAAGTTCTTTCATAACAAGAGGATACTTTTGATTATAAATGTTGAAATTTTTTCAAATAACAAGTCTGTATGAAGTAGTGTCAGTCAAGCATTCAAACAGTTTTCGCCATAATGGTCTTAAGAAATATGATAGATAGTATAATGGATCCATGTTTCCTTTCAACGAAACCTTTTCAGGAATCGTGATACTAAGCAAATACAAGACCTAAGAATCCTGATGAAGAAGTATTACTCTGTTAGATGATATAATTCTTGCAAATAAGAGTCCCATTTATGAAAAAAGAGAACACGTTTAAAAATAGAGAGGAAAGAATAATGCTTGTTCTGTAAAGTTCGTGCCTTTAAGAAAAAAGCTCTTCTTTCCGAGAAATCATGTTGATGTATCATAGCTTGATACTTAAGAATGTAATTGGAATTTCAATGGATTTGCATCTCTTTATTTTGAATCGATCCGTTTATTCCTAAATCAACTGAAAACAGTCCAGGGTAACGTTAGTAATTAAAAAGTATTCAGTGGATGAGTACTGAAACAAATAATGTAACTGCGTAATGAAATCTACTTCAGCCCCGTTTGTGCAGGGAGAGAAATAATAGTTCAAAATGTGATTAGGTATGATATTTGCAAGCAGAAAAGCAATAACATATGCTTTTCTTTTAGAAATTTTTATTTTAAAAAGAAAAGCTTTAGAAATACATTTGTACTACTTCCTAATAATTCCCTACACACACTGTACACACACACACACACACACACACACACACAATACACACACACACACACACAATACACACACACACACACACATTACATTAGACACACACACACACGTGTGTTATGGATCTAGCTGGCATACACGGTGTAGCTGAGGAAATGCCTTAATTCATACAGTGAAAGCATATAGTCACACACATATTGTAATAAATATACTTGAATTTACAAAGCAATAAAACTATGACTGTTTACTTTTCTAGACCCATCACAAAAGTAGCTAGTAGCAGCAAGTGTTTTCAAAGTCATAAGTTTAAAACATGCGTGATTGAAAACTAGTCGCATGTTCCCCTTTGTTCTTATGTTTGTAAACGTTCGTTTTATCAGGAAATAAAGTTTGGCACACCTGAGTGAGCCAGAAGATTAGTTAAAAATTTTGAATTTAATTCTGAATGAGCATCATATATGCATTTACCTTTCGAAAATCAATTTAACTGAAGCATATAATAGTATTTGAAAAATAAATAGTTATAATTCTTCTTTAGCTGGTTTCTCTATTTTCATCTTAAGAATTCATCAGAGGTAGTTTCAAACTATCTTTTGCCAAAATTAATATAGAAAATAGATTATATAAGAAAGAGCATTAAATTAGAATGTGAAGAAATGAGTTAGAAAAAATGTTTAAAACTTTTTAAATTTATCACACATAAAACGAATAATGAAAATTATATATAACTATGTTAAACTAATTTTAAATTAACATTTTAAGTAATTATTTTGGAAGCACATTATCAAAACAGTAAAATTAATTAGTCTTCAAGGTAAAGACTAAAACAGAAATTAATTTTCTTAATACGATTCAGCTTTGAATTGTTTAAACTTTATTTTAAATAATACTAAATCGATGTTTCATGTTCCTCTAAAAGATATTAGTTGAGATGACTTGGTTGAAACAATTTTTATGCCATATAAGAAAGGAATTATTCATTTGCTCTTGTGAAATCAACTTACCGTCATGCAACAACAAGCAAGATATTATAAGAGAGAGATAGAGAGAGAGAGATAAATTACAATTTAACATTTGATTTGTGGGGCCCTGTGGGGATCAAAAAACAAATTTATATTCTAAGAAAAGCAAACATGTATTCGAAGTGAAAAGAATATACTAAATAAATATAAGATGTAATGTCATTTTATTAAATTTAATCTAATTCCTACCAGTATATTTCTATTATCATGTCCATGACTATGTCAGAATATAGCAATATTTGTCAATTTAACTCTAGTAATTTTATTATTTAATCTTCATCCCTATGTAGAAAGTTTTAAAAAAGGAAGCTGGTATCTGCAGTTCTCATTTCTTACTGATTTAAAGAAGTTTCGATTAATGAAATGTGAACTGGCTGGAAGAAGTAAAATCTGTAGGTGAACAACTCATATACAGTTATGTTGCCAAAGAGAATAGAAGTTAATTTCAAGTATTAATAGATTTAGACTGTACAAAAAATGTTCTTATATTAGAAATACGTTTTTGATAAACGAAAATTAGCACAGTATACATAGATCTGTAATCTCTTTAATTGAATGCAGAGCATTATCAATGGTAACATATCATATAAAATGCAAGAATTATGTCTTCTAAATTCGTAACCTTATAAATATTGGTGACATTTGGGATTTATAACAATGACATTTAAATGTTTATTTTATGCATTTCCTTCTTCACAAATATTATGACTTAATGCTTTTATCTGTACTTTAGAGGCTTTGAACTAGTATGTATGTTAATAAATGCTGTGTTTAATAAAATATTTTAGAATAAAATGAGAATAATAATTTAGATTTACATGATCACGGTGATACTTAAATAAAGGCAAAAATAAACGACAAAAGGGAAAATTATATATATAGTATATTTTTAAAATAAAGTGATGATAATTTCATTGAATAATTGAGTAACGTATTTTAGTTTCATTACAGAAACATAAATGTTTGATTGCATTTATTTTGTAATTACTGCTTCCGGTCATCTGTACTCATATATAATTTCCTGGCAAAATATGTGAAGTTTCCAGTGTTATATGTAATTATGATTGTGTTTCAGAGAGATTATTATAAATAAAGAATAAACAATTATCATATTCCAGGATCTTCCTTCTGTACCATTGTTGTGGATGAACGAGAATCGAATTAATTGAAGAAATTTTTTTAAATAATTAGTTGAGCCTAATTCAAATTATTTTATTTGTTTGATTTATTTTATTCCAAAGTATCCATTCTACTTTAGTTAATGCATTAATAAGTAGTTTTTTGACAATACGGCATTAAGTATATTTGTTGGTTATAATTTCTTGGCACTGAATAATCTGGGATATACAGGAAACATACAAAGCTCATTGAAATTTTTTCAAAGATAAAAAACAATTAAAATTGAGCTCAAGATATAAAACATAATAAAGTTGCATTACATAAGTATATATATGCGGCAAAACCAATGCCATTTATAGGAATTAAAAAAGTATTCAAGATTTCATTCAATCAAGTTACTCAGAAGAGTACATGATTTTAAAATATTTAACAGATCAGAGTCGTTGAGGATATGTCTCTATCAGAGGACAAACGTGCATTGATTACAGAGGGATTGTTCCCAGAAAAAAGTGTCTGTGTGTCAATATCGCGTGTCCAATATGTATACGAAGTTAAAAAAAGAAGTCTCGCCATAGTGAATGAACTGCAAATGAGAAATTATGGTTTTGCTATTGATATATTTACTGTCTATTTCGAATTGGTGTTCTGAACACTCCAGTAGTCATGAACCACTGATTAATATATTTTAAATAATCGCAACATAGAATGGTGGGAAAAGTGTTGATACAGATGTAACGGGTATTATAAACTTGCATTGTTGCCTTTGATACCTGATCGAAATATCCAGCAAAAAGAATTTGCTGTTTACTATGTTTAGTTATAAATTTATGGTAATGTTTGAAATACCAAATGGATGAGATGAATGATATATATGACTTAAAGATTGTAGAACACTTGGTAAAATCTGTAACAAAAATAAAATTCTTATCAAAGTCTTATTTGACAAATTTTCCATTCTATTGATGGCGGGAAATGGGCTGTAAGGAAATTAGAACATGAAGGATGAAGTTGAAAAGTATATAAATTATGTAGGTAAAATAAGACATCGACATGATTTAATAGTTAGAACTTCCATGTTTATGTGGTAAAATTAGGATATTGGTTGGTTCATAGTCAATAAAAAATTTGATAAATACATTTTAAGCGTATTAGATTTCTTTCTTTCAAAGGATTTTAAAATTAAAACAGGGTGAACCCCTCTTTGAAAGCTTCATGAAAGAAATGTTACATTTCCCATATAGCTATCAATTATGTGTACTCTTCAAAGCAATGAAAGTATGGATAGGTTTCTTTGTCCAATAAAGTTTAATAAGAAAATTGTGTCTTATTGAAAGTGATAAAACACTCTTTGATGCTGATGTAGTTCCTGATATTTAAGGGACAAAATAGTCTCTTTGAAGTCTAAGGAGAGATTAAAACAATCCACGTATGAGCTTATGCATGTTACATAATACACAAGTGCGATCAGAATCCTGTCATATGCAATAAAACTTTTGGTATATTATTCATTGATTTTTTAACTCGTCATAGCTGTAAATATATGAGCAAAACGTTAGTTTTTTTTGTCATGTATTTTAAAATTTTATTTCATTTTCTATTTTTATTAAAATATTATTACAATAAAATTTCCTTAGATCAGAATTATATCTACAAATGTAAACAAAAGCAGAAGTGGCGAAAAGAGAAGAACCATTTTAATTTGTTCGATTTGTGATTTTATTTATAGACTGCTAGTTGTCATCACTAGTTTTTATTTCTTTTCTAACCGAAAATTTATGTGTTGTCAAATATAGCGGCCTTTAAAGATGGAGGAGGCTCTTGAAATATTGTTATTAATCTTATAACGAATAACGTAACACTTAAAACATGTCATTCAAATCTTCTTTCTTGAATAGAGTCATCGGTCGAGTCTAATATAAGTTTAAAATATTTGATGTAAAAACTTTTAATGTACCAGCATTTTACCCAAGTTATTATCGAAATCTCTGAGAATCTATACTCCATGATCGCCTAAATGCAAAAAAATTAGACGTTTATTTTGAACTTAGGCATCTCTTACCTGATTCCAAAGCTGCTACTATGTTATCAACAATGGATCTGGCTAAGTGTCGAAAGCCTTTTTGAAATGGCAGAAAAATTGAATTTTATTCCAAAAACGTACTTAAATATGGTGTTCATCATTTTATAAGACCTTACAAGGTCCGAAGGCTGTGGTCTGATAATTCTAGAGAGGGTTATTTCTAACGATTTTGGGGAGAATAATAATAATTGCATATTTACATGAGTGAGAAAAGAGAAATCCTTTCCAGATTCTGTTGTAAATTTTAATGAATTCTCCGAAAAACGCTGAATGAGATTATATGTGATATTATCTGGTCTTGGAGATGATTTTTGAGTGTTAGAAAGAGCATTTTTTAATTCTTGAAAAATAAAACAATTATTAAATTTGTAATTGTGTCTCTTTATAGAATTAATTTTCTTCGTTTCAACTGCAACATTTTTTTATTTTTGAAAATTTCAGAATAGTTATCAGAACTGGAAGTACAAAAAAGAGATGAAGCTAATGTATTAATTATGACCTTTGGAGATGATATGGTCTGGTTAGTGAATTCCAAAAGTGGAATTTGTCTGTTAATATAAACTCAGGAGACACGTTTGACTCTGTATCACAATTGTTTGCTTATGATGCCACTATTAATATATTCTATATATCTCATCTATGATTACTTTTGACTTTTTTGTTGAATTTTTCTAAGAATCACTGCATGCTGTTTAATAGGAAATGAAACTTGCGAGGGTCAGATATCTTTTAAAATATTAAATGAACTTGTGTGAATTTTATATTATTTTTTACAATCATCATTTCACTAAGGTTTTTATTAATTTCTTGATTTGCCAGAGGCTATTTTAATAGATATATATTTGCGTTTTCAATTAATACGCTTGTAATGTCCTCTACAACCTCACCAATGCTCTAAGAATTTATTATTTCTTCGGTTACATTGGCAAGGGCTGAAAAAATGGCCTGTTTGAAAGAAGTTGTTTCATAAATAGATCTATTACTTAAGTGAGATTTTTGCACGATAGAGTATAATTGGAAAGTAATCATCATTGTATAAATAAGTATTTGTAAAGTCCAAAAAGGCAAAATTGATGATGAACAAATTTCCAAACCTGTTCAGGGAAAAGTCATTGTGGGTGAATGGAAGTAAAATTAATTCTTTTGTTTGTGTTCCTCTTTGGTTTTTCATTCCCCTAAGAGTACTGCTGCCATTCAAATTCTAGAGCTAAGTAAAAGATTTTGAGAGCAGATCTAAGAGATTGTTGATTAAGTATGATGTCAATACGGGTACTTAGAGGCAGGTATATAATATACAGGCTGTTATTAATGTATGGATGTGAGTTCTGAGAGTAACGGCTTGAAGAGTAGTTTGTAATTGGAGTGACAGGGAAAAGGTGAGATATCAACAAAGCAACACCCCCATTCACCTTTTGTGTAATATAATTATCTTATAAATATACTATTATGGTTGATATTGATTATGTCGTTTTCTATTAAACACATTTCTTCGGGAGGGGGAGGAGTTAACAGCAAATGGATTACATTTGTTTATTATATCTTTTAATTATACGATTTTATTCTGATATTCTCTACAATTCTATAAAATAAAAGAGGCTTTAAAAGAGAAGAGAAAAAAATTTCCTTCTATATAAGAGATGATTCAGAAGAATCATCTTCTGTCAATATCTTGACTTCATCTTATAAATCAACTTTAAATGTGCATCATCAGTATCTGATTTATTATTTATTATTCTTTTATTCTTCTTCATAGTCTTTGATAGTTTGAGGTAGTGAATTATTCCTAGCAATGCGGGGCGTTTTAGTATTATTTTTATATTTTCGAGGTGGTTGGGGGTGGGGGAGGAAGACTTTTAGATATGATTAGGGATTTACATTTTTAAGAGGTGGATTTACAAAAAGTATTCTGCAATTGGTTTGTAAGTTGGGCTTAAATGCTTGAGTATGTATGAAGTTCATGATTTTAGTGGTGGACGGAAGAGTCTTAGGTGAGAGTTGATTATTATTCATTGCGGTAGGGATATTGCTGTCTTCGAAAATTGCATGAGTTTTGAAAATTGCATGAAACGTTCGAGTTTTGAGTTTCTGCACCTTTTCTTTCCTTTTTCCTAACGTTGAGTAAGCAACATTCAGGGTTGATTTATTCTTTTTCGGTATAGCTGCATAGATAAACATACTGTGGTGGGATTTTCATTAACAATTTTACAGGCTTCGGAAAAAGAAAGATTTTGAGTAATTTAAATACTGTTTGAACTTCTTCAATTTTCCAGGAGGGGCCTTTCAGAAATAGGCTAGGTGGTCACCTTTGTAATTTACTCTGATAGGTTCTGAATTACAGTCTCTATCCTCATGTCCGATAACAGAACATCGGCAGCAGGGGGCCTGATCTTGGCAAGTCTGCACAGAAGGAATAAAAATTTGGCATTTGAAGTGGATCAAAGATTTTGGTATGTAAGGTCGAATCGGCGGGAGGGGGAAGGTTGAGTTTTATGGAATTTGGATGTGGTCAGAATAAAAAGTTTTGCATTCTTCCTTGCATAAAAGCTTTGCATTCCTACAAAGCATTTTTTTCTTACCTTAATTATATTAAAGGTAAGAATAAAGTACTTTGTAGGAATCGTATGACAGGACGAACGGAATCTTAATGGATTGTTAACCATCGGCATCTAAAAGCCTTTTGCCCGTTTATTGTTTCAAGGATATAATCTTCCGTGTCATGAATAAAGTCTGTTTCAAAAATTACGCCATGCGATAAGTTTAGAAAATGATAAAGAGTTACTACAATTTCGTAGTTGCCTATTGCTTTTAAGACTAGAATAAATCCGATTTCCTTAGATATTCAAACCAACTCCCATATCATGTTTCTTAATAAATTTCATTCATTCTAACATACACAAAGAAGTTTTATGCATATGGATTGCAGAAACGTTTTTCAATGAACCTTCGTACTTGAATAGAAAAAAAATAAAAAATGTGTCGCGTTAAACATAAACCGTTAACTTGTACTGTTGCATGATAAATTAGAGTCTGTCGAGATATGAAGAGAAAGATATATAAGGTAGCTTTTTTTGTTTGAAAGAGAAAGAGCTCTTCGCCCATGAAGCACCAGAGACCTCAGAAGTCAAACTCGCATTTCATTTAGTTTTCATCATAATTATTTGATTTAATAAAAGAACGTGGATTACTTTTATTTCAATCGGCGTCTGCGCCAGGTCCTGTTGTTACCTTTTCTGATGTGCATTGAATAATCTCTGGTTTCTTCGTGAACTGGTAGATGTGGAATCCGCCATAACGTATACACATTCCCAACCCAAATAAAAGAGGATTTCTTGTTATGGCCAGAATTCCTCACCATCGAGCCAAACGCAACCAAGGGACTCAACCTTTGTGGTTTTTTTTTAGAAAAATGTTTCTAAAATTATCACCGACGTTTCTAGAATGTTTCTAAAACTATTCTACCACACACCCTTCTCTAATTAGGGTGTTTTCCCATGTCCAATTGGGTTTCCTCGCTGTACCACAAGAAAGGATATTGGGAACCCTGTTGTCCAGAGCTAGGTATGCTGGAGATCTTTACTGATATATGCCACCAGTTTAATTCTCTGTTAGACTGGACTCTGCAAACTATTTTTTTCATTTAAAATATTTTTATATTTATGTTTATTATTTATGTTTTTAAATTCTGGAACAAATATTAACATAGTCAGTAGAAGAGAAAAAAAACCCCGATAGCATGGTATGTTAGAGCGCTGAGTGTTATCTGCACAAACAAAACATAAACAAACTCTCCTCAAATTAAAGTACAAGACAAAGGGGGAAAGGGGGGAGGGGAGAAGGGGAAAATATCACTGGGATACCTCGGATGCGAGATGTCCGTACCTTGTACTAGTATGATTAAATCGACCCCTGTGGTACGCCACTGAGGGAGGAGACTTCATTTTCAACTCGGACCCGAAAACTACGAGAGTCCAGGAACGAGTGAATAATTTTGATTAATTGGTCCGAAATGCCATGTCGCATCATCTTGGAAATGAGCCCATCGTGCCAAATATTATCAAAAGCTTCGGCAATATCGATAAAAAGCATATCCGTGGCTTTGTTATGTAAGGTGTTCTATGTATAAATGTATAATGGGAATTCTAGTTGCTTTGATCATTAATGAATCCTACAATGCAATGAATATGATTAATTTAACAGATTAAATTCCAAGTAAGATGTGTAGGAAATAGTTAGCCAATTATATTTACTTCAAAAATAAATTTTACAACGATTATTTTTTAGTAAATTGTAATATTATTTGATATATAATAGATGTGCTGTGTTTAATAAGTATGATTCTTATAATGTCATTCATATTTCGAAAAATGGCTTTTGACAGGCCTCTTTCATAAGTATTGATTATCACTTCAGCATCGTGCAGAATCACTTAAAATGGAGCATAAAGAATGGAGTTTTTTTTCTCTGGGATAACGTGAACACATTTTCTTGCTCTTTTACCCTAAGAATTTTCAAGATCTTGATGTTCTCCAGCAGGTCGTAAAATCTTTTCATTCCTCACACGGGAAAATCGAAGAATAGGCACAACCGTTTTTTTTATTTTGAGAAATTTTCTTGCGCATTACGTATTTGATGACGAATAAGAAAAGAGCTGATGGAAATTTTTTTCTCTTCGATTGAAATTTTTCTTCTTCAGCAAGTTTCTTGAGTGACCCAAGGTGGAACACTTAATGTTTTCTCTTTTTATTTCTGTTTCTTTTAATGTAAGCTTTCTCGTGAAAAAGATGCGTGTGTAGTATTACGCGGTTTACATTTATTAGACATATTCTAAGCAAAGAATAATTCAAAGTGGTATTGAAGAAAATTTTGTAACTTTGTTCAATAAAAACAATGTTTTAATTTTTCTTCGAAAATTTTGGAATGATTTCGGAAGATAATCAAAGTAAATAAATAAATAGGGAAATTGAGAAATATATTTTAACGTCATTCAAAAATAGAATTTTCATAAGATATCATTTATGAAAGATATTTTCCCCCAAATAAATTTCTATCGTGCAGGAACTCAAACATTTCCATTTCATTATATTATAAGTACAATTGAGATTTTTTAAATTAGACCTTTTTCATTCGAATCTCCGGATAACCATAATCGGTTATCACGAAGAATTGTTTTAATTGAAAAGCTATTTGGAAATTTCAGTAATATTGCTTTATCCAAGTATTTTGAAAAAATTTTTTCTTTACTGAAATAATATAATTCTATGTTAATAAATATATAAAAGGTAAG
Organism: Nephila pilipes; assembly: GCA_019974015.1. NCBI lineage: Eukaryota > Metazoa > Arthropoda > Arachnida > Araneae > Nephilidae > Nephila > Nephila pilipes. The sequence continues at coordinate 10,844 of BMAW01087242.1, forward strand.
ATGAACATATTTTTGATAAAAACAAGAAAAAAACCCAGCCGTATTTTGTTTCGAAACATTTATTTTTATTATTTGAAAGAAAATAACAATTTCTTTAATATTTACTGATATTTAAGTATTTGCATAACAATCAGTATTATACGTTACAAGTATTCAGAATGAAAAAATATAATTACTTTTGCGGATGTGAAAACCAATACGATCATCTTAAAATTTAAATAAATCGATTGTAGTTGGTAATAAGAAGCACTGAAAGATGATATCTTCGGTTTAAACAATCTGTACAATTTGCAATTAGTAATTGAAATCAATAGTCTTGAAGGTTTTTAATGCAGTTTATAGAATTGTAACTCAATTTCATCACATACGATGCAAAAAGTTTAGAGAAATCTTTTAATTTTATTTTTTCACCATTTCAAAAGGTGATCGATTTTTACATTAAAAAGGGAGCATCAAATTACTTAATTATTATTAAAAATGACGAAAAGAAATGGAGTTATTCGATTGGGTTGGGAATTGAACTACATACACCGATAAGCACATTTTTTGAAATGTAAAATGTATAAAGCTGAAAGGGTTCATCTAAGAATGTACGGCAGATCAATTGGTAGGTGATAGTGTATGAAAAGCACAGGATATAGAAGATGTTATATTTTACTCGTATAATCAGACAGCTGAGCATTCATAACTTACAAAACTGCGTGCAAATTATTTAAATTTATTCATCTGTATTTCTCTAAAAATTCTTTTCTTTCGCTTGATAGATATATTTACTTATGTGATAACCAAACATGGGAGAAAGGGAAGATATATTCCTAATGAATAATTGTTGAGTATATAAATAAAACTTATTATGATCTGCACGGAACTTTACCATAGCCGTACCTGTACAGTTTTATTTCGTTATAAATATAACTATAAAAGATAATTCTTTAAAACAGTATTTTAAGGATTGACTTTACTAAAAAAGAATTGCTCATTTTTTTGAATTTTTTTGGGTGTTGTGTTTATTGTTGTAGTGTCCACATAAAACATAAGATAAATAGAAGGTGTAAAAATTTTTTCATTATGTAAGATGTATTTGTTATTGAAAATAAACATTATCAGGTAGACCAAAGCAAATAATTTTTATGTATGTACTTTTCAAATTAAAGGTATCCAGAAAACCTCATACCTTCAGAAAAGCAAAAAGAAATGTTAGGAATAGAAAAAGAATAAAACAAATCAAATATAAGATTTACAGTTAAAGAACAAATGATAATGACTACATTTGAAAGATCTGCATTAAGAGAAAGATGTTTTTGTGTGTCAGTGTTTGAATGTGCCAGAACAATGTCTTGTCTTCTGTATGATGAAGAATACCAGAGGAAATCGTGAGTTTATTATGACTCAACTAGTTATTTATCATAAGGTTCCCTTAACTTACCATTTATTTTGGATAACTGCTTTAATATTTTGAACGATATCTCAGTATTGAAGGATAAGAGTGATTATTTATGCTAACTAGCAATTTAATGTCATTTTCAACTCTATTTCTTTTCTCATAATTTCCATCTTTTATGCTATCAATGAAACAAAACGAAAATGCATTGAAACTTTATTAATTATTCTCAGTGTTATAATTATTAATGAATGAATGGAAGAATTAAAACAATGTAAATATTCCAAGAAAAAAAGATAGAGCTTCTTAATGAATATCTGAAAACAATAATATTTTCATCACCCTGATTTGGGACACATTTTCTAACTCTTTATTAATAGCAGATAATTAAGCAGCAAATCAGGACTTGGAAAAGAATTCTGGAAAGTGCTAAATGATTGGGTTCAATTAAATGACCCCAACGTGATTCATTGATTTCGGAACACCATTGTATATATGTTGTTGGTATTTAAAGTAATTAAAAAGTTTTTGCAAATAGTTTCTAGAGTTTTGTGATCAGTAGAATTTTTTAAAACGTTTTTGTGAATTCATAACTATATTTATGCCCAAGGAGAAATCATTCAGTTTTCATAACTTGAATTTAAGGCATCCTTTAATCTTCAACTCAATTCTGTAAGCTTTTATTGAGGGATGGAATAGATGATTTTTTGGCATGATAAATCGTTTCATAATACAAGATTATAATATAAATTTAATAATGATGAGATTCTAAATATGTAATTAAAATTATAGAAGCTATCACCTTTTTAAGTCACAGAAGCTCAAACCCATTTGTATGCAACCTAGGAATAGGTTTGTTTATTTTAGTGTTTTAATGTTAAACATTTTCATGACATTTTTTATTAAGAAATTATTATGCTTAAATTGTATTTCATGCTCATAATTATAAATAAAATATTTTATAAAAATTATCAATAACTGTTATTTTTATTACATTGAAGCACATTACGTGTATTTGGCTTTTAAATAAAATTACCCGAATTAAGATTCCATATGTAATGTAATCAATAATTTATTAAAACATTTTATTCCTGATGATAACTATTGTTCCAGAAAATGTGTAGTGGATTTTAATTTGAAAGATCTTTTGCCAGTACAATGAATATATACGGATAATGTATGTTATAAGAAATGTTACATTTATAGTATTTAAGTTACAACAATTGTAACATTACAGTTTTTAAAGCTATCCTTAGTATTAAAGCAAACTATTAGGATGAACTATATTTAAAAATAGAACCTCAAATGATATTTCTTAGTTACTAGTTAAAATAAAAGCTGGTTTCAGTTTCAAATTTCGACATTCTTGTTGTTTCCACTTTGGTCGGTTGACCTTGGTGAAAGCGAAGGTTTTAACTGAGTAATCTTCGGCTCGAAAACCATTATCCAATTCATGTTAGAGTCCTTTGACAACTGAGCTAATAAGAATTTTCCTGGTTTTCCAGTAATTAAACTATTTTTACTGCTATTATTGTTAATTTTGACTTTTTTGAGAGCTCCGCAGCTAAATCATAAATCTTCCTGTATAAGCCATTTTTCATTAGTATGATCCTTACATCCATTATTATCAGTTTTATGAAGGTATATAACAGTTTTATGAAGGTATTCCTGTTATTTAATACATATGTCATGTAACATACGTATTAAATAACTGGAATTTTCTAGTAATGTAAACAAGCCTTTTCTATTATAAATAAGGGTTTTGATTCATTATGATTGGAATCATAGAATAAGCTGTGTATAACGAACTACACGTGTCTTTAAAGACAAACGCAACATACAGTTAATTTTGTTGTGTTTTATTATTGTATGATAAATTTTGAGGTATGTTTATACAAATTAATGCAGTGAAACAAATCAAATAATGTGTTTCCTTTGTTTATCAGATCCAATGAATAGTTCATACTTCATGAAATATTATGCAGTTAAAATATTTAATATGAATGCTTGTTTTGTATGATAGAAGTAAGTACGCCTATTTTGCAAATATCATAATTTATGTTTGGAACTTAGTTTTGCAGAAATTTTTGTCATCAGGAACGTGATATATCTATAAATAACTGTTATATAAATATCTAGTTTATTCAATGCACAGAAATATCAAATGCATAGAAATATCATTGTTGAATGTATAAAGGTTTTAATTATTTTCTGTAGGAAAAATTAAATATTCTTGAGAAAGAAATAATCTAGAAATAATAGTATCAAGGCTTTTAGTTGTAATCGAACTCATTTAAAAAAAGAAGTTTGAGCCAAAATAAAAGTAAAACTATTTTAAAATGTTGTAAAGATCTTCTTGGAATTCTAGGCACTTTACTGTTTGAAGCATCTCATTAATATTCTAACTTTCAGTTATTTTCGATTACATTTATTCTTTTTGATCATGAACCGTCTGAATTGCAAATGTAAAACTAAACCATTCCTTCAAGTCAGAGCATCACATACGTTTTTATGTACAAAAGTTCTTTTGTGTATTTATTCTGGTATTATTGAAGTATCTAAACTGTCCTTAAACATTAAAAATGTGTTACTTTACTTAAGAGAAATCTTGATTTCATAGTTGAGATCCTTATACGACAGTAATTAAATCCAAAACTATTTTCTGAATTGAACTGCAGGAAAGTTCTGAGCTGAATTAGGAGTTTTTTTAAGTTCAAGTATGATGCATTAGTTAAATTTTTTTTACACTTTCAAATAATTATTTGAAACAATAGAGTGAATAATTTCCAAAATTTTAGTTAATGAGATCTGAATGCAGAAAAAGAATAACATTATCTAGGAAATTTAATTTATTTTAATCTAAACTAAATTAATTCTAAAACTTCTTTTGTTTAAATAGATATATATCAAATGATATATCATTGTTTGAGATTAAAAATAAAATGAATGAAAATAAATAATGAATAAACAAAAATGAAATTAAATATAAATAAATAAATATAAATAAATAATGCATAAAAATACAAATACATATAAATAAATAATGCATAAAAATACAAATAAATAATGCATAAATAAATATAAATAAGTAAATAATAAATAAATAAATAATACATAAATAAATGTGAATAAATATTGCATAATTAAATAAAAATGAAAATAAAAGAACTAAAAATAAAATAAATAAATGACAGAATGATTCATGAAATTTTTAATAACTTTGAATGCGTTTCATAAGAGTTTTGTTACACACATTTTTAGTAAAAGCAATTATAAAGATTTGAACATAATTATAAAGAAATAATTTGTGTTTGAATGTAAAATATTTGTGTGGGGACTATTTACTTACAAATATATATATATTACATGTAGAGAACTCAGTTTCTAGGATTTTATCTTTCCGACTTGTTTTGGGAAGAAGCTCTTCCAAATATTACTTTTATCCTTTTTTTTAAATATATATATATATATATATGTGAAACTTATAAGATAAATGAAAGAAGTTGTTAAAATGTATTCAGTTTTTTCCGGCTTACATAGACCATCTAATACAAAATATTGTTTTTATGACATCAATTTTTCACAAATATTGATTATCACGCAACACATGTGTGATCACGTAAAATGGGACTTAAGGAATTGTGCTTATTTTTGGAATAATCGTAATGCTTTTCCTCTCTCTTTTCTTCGATGAATTTTAAAATCCCTAAACTTTTAACAATTCGGAAAGTTTTTTCATTGCATGGAGCAGAAAAATCGGAGAATAAGCTTTCTTTGCGGAGAAATATTCTTGCTTAGTACAGATTTGAAGACGAATTCCAAAAGAGCCTCGCAGGAAAATTTTCTTCCCAATAAAATATTTCCTCCATTCTTGCCCTCTTTGGGAGGTTTCTTGAATGACAAGACTGTGAACAAAAAGTTTAATGTGTTCAGAATACTTATTTTTTTTGAGCTTTTATATTTCTTCTCTTAAATAAAAATTACTTTTATTCTAGGTTTTGAAGTTTAGGCTTCCTGAGACAATGAGATGCAAATTTTATTGAAATAAAAGGCAGAAAATAATGTACCAAAATGTTTTTGAAGAAAAAATAAGACACATGAATTGAAATGATGAAGAAATTGTTGTATATACCGAGATGTATATTATAATGCTATATTTATTTTACATATAAAAATGATGCTTCAAACAATTAGAAAACTATTTACAATGTTAAGATTTTGTGTAGTATAAATAATTTAATAAATTTTGGGATTGCAACTAAGTAAATAATTAATATAATTGAAAATGGAATTAGTTTAACAAATCTAATGTAAGAGAAAATTCTGTTAAAACAGTTCGAAAACACTATGTGTTAGATAAATATATGTAATTAAATAAATTATAACAAGTTTATTAAATGCTGAAAATTATGAAATACACTTCTTAAAAGTGAAATTGCAACACAAAGAAATATTGCATGTAGCATCATGCAAATTTCAGGAGCAATAGTGGTGAGATGGATAGGCAAATGATTAAATTTGTGCACGCGTCTGATCACGTAGTACTCATATTTGGGCTATAAAGACCAGTAACTTTCCCTTCTCATAAATAGCATCTGAGGTTTTACTTAGTATTTGCAACTTTCCAAAAGGCGTAGAAAAAACGCCTCTTAGACTTCGGCTAGTTCAATACCATCAGATAACGACAGGGGAACGTGACTCCATGAACGTATTAACGAACTCCATGAGCTGAGTACGTCCCTGCACACAACAGCAACGTATATTGGGCACAACGTAAGTACCAGCTAACGTTGTGTCACACGATGGATTCTGGAAGTTGCACGCCGAAGAAGAAATTGTGCTCACAAGTGCACGTCAAAGCGCACAGACCGGCGTATTTGCCAGTTGACTATTCGAGACCCTTTCTTCCCGGCGCGTGACATCCGAAGCCAGTTGCTCTCAGTAGCAGGTGGATCTGTGTCCATCCAAAACATACGCAACAGATTGCATGAAGTACAGTTACGTGCACGGGTACCATCAACAGGGTTACCGTTGGCTACCAACACAGGTCTAGACGCCTGGCGTAGTGTCATCGCCATCTCACCTGGACCTTTAAATAGATTGGGTATTACTCACGGATGAATCTCTATTCTGTTTATGGAGGAATAACGGTCGTCGAGGGGTATGGCGATGACCCGGAGAACGCTACGAACCAACCCATTTCGCTGAGCAACAACCCATTTCGCTGAAATTCAGTGACCTAATGTTTTGAAAGTTAAACACGAGCGTCTCTTATTTTTTTAGAAGTACAAAGAAACATTTTAAAAAAAGAAATTTTCAGTATCGAGTATTTCATTTTAAAGTTTGCATATATCTATCTGCTTCTTTGCACAATCGTCGTTTCAGTCAGTCTTTTTGTAGGCTGTAAGGCAATCTTTGTTTTGCCATGTCATTCAATCTTGTTTACATGTAGTTGAGGAAGCATTGAACCACATCTTTCATCTGAATGTCATTGATGTGGCCTGTTCTTGCCAAAATGATAATTCAATTTAGAAAACAGACGATGATCAATCACCTATTGACAAGTTCATTTTTAAGGTGTGTAGAGAATGTTGTTCCATCCTTATCGTTACAGGAAAGCAACAGTATTTACGAGGACGTAGAAACAAATGTTGTCATACAGAATGCTTACACCTTTGCTACAAGTACATTATTCTCCGGTTCCAAATCACCATCTGAGTTTTTTTAGTGTCTCAAAGTATCTGTAAAAGTTTATTGTGTTTTAAAAGTCCTTGAAGGGGATAGCAATATCCCCCTTAAATCCCAAAACACAAAGCAAGCAGCAAAATCTTTATCCCACTTATAAATTTTTTTTAACATACATACGCAACTTGCCAAACACTTCTATCTATTCGCGATCAATTTGAACCAGTTTAATGCCTTTTACGTTCAAAAAATGCGAATAATTGAGTGAGTTTCTCATTTAGAGGTAGCAACAAGCCGGTGCTCCAATGCAATTGGCTGACAATACAAGTTTGAGCTTCCAAGGGAAGATCGCACAAGTTTGTTTTAGGGTGCAAGAAACAGGAGGAGAAACAGTGGAGGAGAGTAGAAATAAATGCAACAGTGTTGCTAAAAGCTGCACAAACAGTTTTCCTGTGGCCCCAGCACTTTAGAAACCTTATTTTTTTGGAATCATCTCATATTACAATTTTAAAATTCATGACTGGTCTCATTTTTTGAAAAGCTTCAAATATGCAATAAAATGTGTTAAATGTGGTGTAGTATTATATCTAATATATTATTCTTGTTTGACATTATTATCATATTACACATGATTATCCTTAAGAAATTTGTTTCAAATGGCTGAAAAGATGGACATTTTCCCTAATATTCCTTCTTGTATGAAACCCAAAAATGGATTGCAAGGTATCATATTGCAAGCTTTGATCAAAGTGCTTTCATCTGGTAGCAGGCAGACTGCATTGTGTCCCTTTCAAGAAACCATATACAAATGCACTCAAAACTTTTATACATAATGGCGTATTTCTGAAATACAACAGACTGAATAATGGATACTTTGTTTCCTTTCAAGGAAAATGTATGTGAATCATTTCTACATAAACCAAACAGTTCTCTGTGAAATAGTTATTCTTGCAACTGTGTGCTGCAAATATTTGTTCGTGCTTGTAAACTCTATTCAAAAATTTGAATAGGAATGAAATTTAAGATTTTTAATATAATATGTTTTTATTATGCCTAAAAATTGAGTCCTTTATCTCTACGAGTATATTGCCATTACTCTAATCTAATGAATGAAAACCTTACTTTTGTTCAAATGACGTATAGATGCTTAAAATCATATAGAAAATATATTATAGACAATGGGGGAAGCAGTATTTTGGTTTGATAATGTATTAATTATATACACGATATATATATATATATATATGTGTGTGTGTGTGTCTAAAGGAATATAATATGTACAAAAACGCTCAAAAATATATACAATATAATATATACAAAAACGCGAAAAACGTGTATAATTGCTGTGATGAAAACAAATATTAAATATTTTTCATAATTTTAAATTTGCTTTTTTTTCTTTTACATTTTATTTTAATTATTATAAGATAAACATAAATATTTTGATTACTTTACACACACACACACATGTTATACAAATAAATGATGAGATGGTTTTACTATTACAATCGTTTTCTTGGAATACTATAAATAAGGTTATAACAACTTGCTTATAGTATATTATAAGACTAGAAGGATAAGTATGTATAGATTCGAAACTACTTTTTTGACTATGACTTATTTATAATTCTATTCATGTCGTTATATCATCCCATGCTACTGAGAAAAATATCAATACTTAGATGGGAAATATCAATGAAAAATAACTTTTTAAATAAGTTTTAATTATTTACGAATATAGTTTAAAAAAAAATCACAATTTAATAACATTTATTTATATTTATAAATGTAAAAAAACTATTGATTTGTTTGAGTCATCACATTCCTAGAGCTACTTAAGAGCTATTTGCGGTACGCCTAGTATTTTAGTATGTTGGCCGGGTAGCGAGGACAACACCAGAGGCTGTAAAACATTCAAGGAAAAATGTATTCTGTTAATTGGTGCGCAAAATTTTACATACTCTAAATAATTTAGTCATTTGCATTCTAAAAACAGTTATTCCAGTAGAAAATATGTTATGCATTTAGTAAAATAAATTTATACCGTAACTTTATTCAAAATTAATCGAGAGTTTCATCTTAAAAAATTCATATCATACAGTACATTACTTTCAAAAATTCTAAACGTATGTGACATAATTACTTTGCACTTTAAATAATTATATATGCACATTAAAATAATTAAATATACATTATGAATTATGATTGTCTAAACATTTATTTTATTCACGTCTATACTTTAAAGACTGTTACAGACTAGGATAAAGAGCAAATTATTATAAAAATAACAATATTTGGAAAATAATGTTGTTTAAACATAATCTAATAGTATGAAATTTTTAAAAACTATTTATTAATCAATATTAATTTTTAATAAATTTAATAGTTTTGTATGATGAAAAGTTACGAATATAATCAGTTTTCGCATCTAAAGTATAATCAGTTTTCGCATCTAAATGCTTTTACCATATCTTTAGTAAACCTTTAATTATTCTGTCCAATGAAACAATCATAAAGATAATGTACAATTAGAAATATAAGTATTTTATATTTATAACTATAAGGAACTGAAATTTATAGAGAATAATGTTAATTATTTCTTCTAAGCAATTAAAAAAGTGCTACTGAAATTTATCTTCTGTATTATAATAAATTATTAATAACAAAATTTAAAGTTCTGCTTTAGTATTAATGTATTTATTCACAAGACTAATTCCAATTTAGTAATTGTTAGCAAATTTTGTCATAGAATTTATTTAATTATTATCTATGTTTGAATTTCTTTTAATTTTATTTCGTAACTTGATGTTTCTCATTATCAAGCGAAAACACTTCATATCTCTTCTAATATTTATTTCCAATTTAATTCAGGAAATATATGCTTTTCTTGCTCTAATAAATAAAAATAATTTATACATAATATGAATTATTTCTCTTAACATGCAAATTTAAAAGTAGAAAATGATATTTAAAAATATACTTGAATAAATATTGATATCTAAAATAGAAAGAAATTTATCATTGTTGAATTAAAAGCAGATCTTCAGAATCAATAATACGATTACGAAATTACTTTTACATTAATTGGAATGCTTAAATTATATCACACAGTTATTTCAATGAATAACTTAAGTAAACACTTTTAGTTTTAAGTACACACTTCTGTATTCTTTTATATTTTTCAATTCGTTTCATAAAATGTCAAAAGTTGCTCTGATGTTAACTGAATTTAACGCATGAGCAACTCAAAATTAATTAATTCTAAATATTTGAATTAGCAAGATTAATTTTTAGCAGTCACTTAACAATATCAGATGAGGGATGTTTGCTGCATATTTCAAACTAATATTAAAACTAATATTTGGTTTGTAGGTGAACACCATCAGTTACATACACTTCTTTGCACAAATATTTAATGTAGGCTGGTCAAATGAGGTGGACTTTCCAGTTTCGATGTTTACTGCATTTATTATTCATTATCTACATGTCCACTGAAAAATTACTTTTCACAGATGAAGTTATGACTTCCGCAAGCTTTTTTTTACAACTCGTCATTTTCTTTTTATTTCTTTAAGTTCTCATGAAAAAGTAAAGAAAAAACATTTAGAGAACATCTATTGACTCTTGATACATTGATTTAATTTTTGCTTTAATTTTTATCAATGCCATTTAAAACATTATCTAGATATTCAAGCAATTTCCGAGCAGCTTTAAGATTTTTCCTTCTCCCAAGATTGTAAATGGAAAGAGGAAGTAATTTAGTAGAATGACTAACTGAAATGATGAGCAATTTGCATAACATATTTAATTATAGCATAAAATCCAGAAATTTAACATATAGATTGAGTATGTTGATTAAAAACATCTTACATTTTTTAGAATAAAACGATGAAAGGAAATTTAAAACGTTATCATTAAATTCAGTATGTCTAAATAGAGATTTTGTTTGTGTTAAAAAAAACTGTTTTCTAGTAAAAATTTTGTTCTTAAATCAATATGCCAACCAGTATGGTTATATGCTGCCAAATTATTAATGAAATATTACTCCAGTAACTTCGTGTCCATGGTATCCCATCTATGAAATAGGTATACCGATCACAAGCACAACCATTCAAATACTTTGAATCCATAACGGAATTGTAATTAATGAGCAATCTGCCTAGCTTTTTTTTGTTATATTTGAATTCTCTTTATATTATTAGGTTGTCAAGTATGAAATGGAGCAAAAAATGCACATAATTGAATTCAATTTTTTCCAATATTTTTTTTTTAATTTTTAATCAAAGTATGCACCTATATTATCGATACACTTTTTCCATTTTAGAAGTGACTCATTTATTCCTTTGCTGTAGAAGCCTGGATCACGGGAGTTGATGAACTCTTGAAACGCCATTTTGACAGCCTGTGTGGAATTGAATTTTTTTACAGATAAAAAGTTGTTTATATTTTGAAAGAAATGATAGTCAGTGGGGGCAAGGACTGGGGAGTACTGTGGGTGACGGAGAGTTTCCAACTTCAACTCCTGTAGCTTTGACATGGTCATTCGTGCGGCATATGGTCGAGCATTATCGTGCAGGAGAATTTGAGTCATTCGTTTGGCTGTTTAATCGCAAGATTTCTCATCATTTCGTCTAATTGATAACAGTAGACATCCGCCGTGATCGATTGGCTAGGTTCCATAAAACTGTGGTGGATGATACCTGAACTAGACCACCAAATAGTGACCAACAGCTTCTTCTGGTGGATGTCTTGTTTTGGACAGTGTTGTGGTGGTTCATCTTTGTCCAACCATTGCGATTATCGTACATGATCCATTTTTCATCGCACGTAACGATTTGATTGAGAAATGGCTCGGCTTTGTTGCGAGAAAAAAGAGAAAGACATGCTTCTTTCCTTCTGTACATCAGTCAATTCATGCGGTATCCCCTTGCCCAGCTTTTTCACTTTACCAATTTATGCCAAATGAGTCAAGATTGTTTACTTTGATACATTGTACATTAATGATAATTCACGTTCACTTTGGCTGGAATTCGCTTCCACAATGGCTTTCAAGACATCATTATCCACCTGAGTTTTGTATCGACCACGTGGTTCATTAGACAGGTCGAAATTTCCAGAACGAAATTTCTTAAATCAACGGGCTACAGTTGCGTTTGTATTCATTTGAACGCCGAACACACTATTGATATTGGCGACTGCCTGCCGTGTTGTGGCTCCAAGGTGGAACTCATACTTCATCAAAACACGAATTTCTCTGATTTCCATGATCTCACTTAATCGCCTGTACAAAAAAAAATGCAATATTATTCAAATTGAAATATGCGTTAAAAAGAGAAAAAGATGTAACTTTCAAAACAAATTATGCCAAAATACGGCTTCTAAATGAGGTTATGTGCAATTGAAATAAATAACATGAACTTTGCTCCATTTCATACTTGACAACCTAATATTATATTTTTAATGGAAAATTTAAATGCACTGAATTTTCTAAGATACGTGAAAAATTTATATCATAAAGTTTTGTTCATAAAGCTAATTGTACAATACTCTATTTCTTAATTTATCGTCCATTTGCATCTTAATATCCAGTTTGCTTATCAAGTAATTACAGATATCTTTCATTTTATTGAAACGAAGCCCCTCTAGCGCAACTTTCAAAATTACTCTAGCAATACAGATTTCTTTCTTTAACCCAAATATGAAATATTCAAGTGTTTTTAACACTAAAACTATTTCTTATGTCAATTATTAACTTTAAAATGTTATCTTTTATGGTCTTTTTATCTATATATTTTTTAACGTTTATACCAATAGCATTTATAACAATTTAATTTCCTCCCTTTTCTTCCGTGTAAAAAACCTCTAAATTAATTTTCCATTTCATCACTTTCAGAACATTTCTATCGTAAACTACTATTTTTAAACCATATGGGTAAGTTATTATATGAAATCCAATGATGAAAATTTTCACTTTATGTGTTCAAATCCACGCACATTTAACAGCGCAATTTCAATTCTACAAAAATTATTTGCATTTTTAAAATATTTTTGAATCCGATATGAGCTGGTTCATTTTGATATTAATGCGTAGGTTAGTCTGAAAGTTAGTTGCTCTACTTCGTAAAAATTTCGGTTAAAGGCTATTTTGATGAAACTGTGTGGCAATACTTAAGAAATTATCTTTATCGTGTGACATAGCGGCTTTTACGAGGGTATTTTAGTTTTTCTTATAATCAGTTGTAAACATGTATCGATAACTGCATGTGGCATCCAAATTGGAAATGCGTGCAGTGATTCGTTTTTTGCGGGCGAAAAGGTATAACTGCACTGAAATTTATCGGCATTTGTATGAAGTTTATGGTGAAAGCGCAGTGTCACGTCAAGCTATCACGAAATGGTATAATATGTTTGAGAACGGACGTACACATATTGATGACGCTGAGCACGAAGAACACCATCAATTGCGACAAATTCTGAAATCGCTTCTCGCGTGAATGAATACATTCTTGCAAACAGACACATAACAACAGACGAAATCTCAAATGAACGGAATATTTCTCATGCAAGTGCAATACAATTATACAATTATTGCCTATAACCTTAAATTTTATAAAGTTTGTGCTCGATGGATGCCTAGTCTACTGACTAAGAAACATAAAGAGAAGCGTTTTGAAAATTTTCTGCAACATTACCAAAAATAAGGAAATGAGTTTTCGGACACACCTGTGACAGGTGAAGAGAGTTGGCTTCACCACTTTTCACCTGAAATCAAGCGAAGCTCCCTCGAGAGGAAACATTCCACTTCCCCGACTCGAACAAAGTGTCGAACTGTTCCACCTGCGGGAAAGATGATGATGACGCTGTTTTTTGACAGAGAAGGAGTGGTGCATACAGAGCTCTTGCCGACGGGTCCTACATCTTCTTTTTGAATGGTAAATAATCTTCTTATTGTGAAACACTAAAACGATTGCGACAGTCTCTTAAAAATCGACGGCCAGTTAAATTGTTGAAAGGCATTGTGCTCCTGCATGACAATGCAAGACCGCATGCAGGAAAACAAAAGAGTGAACATCTGAAAAATTTAGGAGAGAAGTGTGAGATCACCCTCTTTATAGCCCAGACCTTTTACCTTGTGACTTCCATGTTTTTAATTTCATGAAAGAAGAACTTTCAAAGCGACGATACTACTCTGATGACGAGGTAAAAGATGAAACCCGAGAATGGTTATCGGACATTAGACGGGATTTCTTTGCAGAAGACATCGAAAAACGTGTACCACGTCTCGAAAAATGCTTAAATAACAGAGATAGTTACGTCGAAAAGTAGATTTTGAATGGAGCTTTAAGATACAGATAAAAATATTGTAAAATCTCTATCCTATTTTGTTTTCTTAATCAGTGCAACTAAGTTTTTGTCTGACCCTCGTATAATTAATTGTCTGACATTGTGAATATATATAATCACAGATATTACATTTCATCATGTAAACACAATTATTAGTTTTACAAAATATAAACATAGATTTGCTATTTTTCTATTCCTCACCCATCATAATGCATGTTTGTCATCTTTTAGCTCCACAATTTTTAAATCACATAAACAGAAATGCATATAAAAATTCTCCACAGATTGCTCCCTCATAAAAGTCTCCACAACATTTCTACTTGTCTTCATATCAATATCTCCAATCATATGCCTCCCTTAACCTACAACTAGAGTTATTAGATATTCTTTTTGTAAATTCACGATTCCAAAAAACTCTAATTTTATATTTTCTACGATAATTATCTTTCGATTCCTAAACATTATCAAGGAAAAAATAAGTATCAAAATTTTTTGAATATTTTATTTTTAAAGTATTTCCTTATGTTACTGACTCATTATTTCCAAACTCACATTCATATTCTGTTGATTTCACCAAAATCCATTTATATATCTCAAAGAATATTTAGGCGCTCACTTCAAAAGTACAGAGGCATGACTAAAATATAAAGGTAATTTTTTGATGATAATAGACATACTTTTATAGTATTATATTGAACATTTACAAACAGGCTAAATTTACCGTTCAAAAATTTTAATAGAATTCATATTCAATAAGATAATTTCATAATGTAATAAAGGAATGTCAGAAGATATCAATCACTAAAAATAATCCATATAATAATATACAAATACTGCAAAATGAGCACAGGCCAAAGAGTCAGTAAAATCTTTTAAATATATTTTCTTATAAAAATATAAAATTCAAAAATCATGAAGTTGAAATATCGAAATAATAATAATTAAAAAAAATAAAGAGTTATAAATCAACAGCCATAAATTTAGAAAAGAAACAAGGAAAGGTCAAAAGACAAAGCATAGTAGGACAAACATAGTAAACATTGCTGAATTTGGAATCTTATAAGAATTCAAAATTAATTATTGTCAGCTCAGTAAAAATTAAATGCTTATCACCAAAACATTATATATATATATATAAATTACAGCTAATATAAAAAATCCACATTAAGATGAATTCATATTAAAACAAATAAAAAATGTGAATGTTACCAAATTAAAATAAATTTATGTTAAAAACTAAAATTAAAAAAATATCAAATCTAAAAGTACATTATCTAAAACTTAAAGCATACGAAATTATAATGCAAAAAGGTGTTAATTTGCTGAAAATATAAAAACAGAATATTCTGTAATGCATATAATATATGTAATTAAAGAGAGAAAAATAAAACCAGTTATATTTAAAAAAAACTTGCAACAAACTCAAAGTATTAAAATCTTATAAAATCTACAAAACATATGTCTCTAAATATATATAAAATCTCTAAAACATGTCAAGAGAAAAGTGTTAAGAAACTAAATTCAAAAATGGAGATAAAGTAATTCTAATATTCTCTCAGGCTTGAGACTGAGAAACTGAGTGTTTATACTTTATTACGGATCCAACCATCTCACATTAGTAAATTACTTTAAGACAAAATGGTATAAAACCTAAAATATGTAGAAATTCCAATTAAAACAGTAGTTCAATAAATAAACTTAAAAAAAAAATGGAAAATAAAAAAAAAAATTCTTTTAAACCATTGCTTTTTATCTAGAAATCTTTAGAACACATAATTACATTTGATTGACAGATTGAATTTGTGAAACTAAAAAATATTTACTTTAAACTTTATTTCTCTTACCAATTAAAGTTCTTAAAAACCTTTAAGAAAAGAACAAAAAAATATTATAAAATGTATTTTATAATTTGTAAAGCGCACAATTATATATACAAACACACACACATACATGTGCAGCGACTCTCTTTTTCAACAACACTAGAAGTTAAAACTCCTTGCTAACTAGCCTTATGATGCGTCTTATCAGCCTAGTTGGTTTGAGAGCAGTAAAAAGCGAACTGGTCTACTT